>JAVKLF010000132.1:2870858-2887788 GCA_034783495.1 Millerichthys robustus
CTTGCACCTCTTTTGTTTATGATTCTTCACATAACTTCCAGTAAGACATGAGCAGATTTTCAAACTACAGGCATTAAACCAAAGTGTAGTGGATGAAACAAAATAAAATACACATAAATCCTAAACTGAAAGGGTGACAAACAAACGTCAAGAGGAATGTTTTATTTCCAGTTTGGAAACTAACAAACTCAAGCAAGGCAGTGAAGGCCTGTTTGTTTATTTGATTGATTGTTTGTTTGTTTACCTGAGTTGTTTTCTCCTCTGAAGGGAGGCGCACAGTCATCTTTAACACGCCTTTATCCAAACTGATTTGATGCGACTCTTTCTGCAGGACATTCCTCTGGTCTGGCGGAGAAAAACAAACAATAATAAGGCTCGGTTAAAGTGAAATGATTAAGATTTAATTCTTAATTCTAGCCCCACAGGTTACCTTCCTGGCTGCAGAACCTCAGCACTGCTGTCCTGCTGCCGGCCTCATAGTCCACCTCACAGTCTCCTCCGTGGGATTTCTTACTCTGAAAGTACTTTATTAACTTGTTTTTCAACCTGGGAGTGTTGGTTTCCTCCAGCTCCACTAACAGAGGATAAGCGTACGCGTCCGCCATGATGGCCGTCCTCCTCTCTTCTCCGCGGTGATACTTTCACTTTTCTTTCTCAGGAAAGGAAAGCCCCGCATTATTATTTAGCGTCAGCCTTCATTGTGCTCAGCTTTCAGGGTTGGTTTACAGAATGGGGTGCGGCAGGAGACGGTTGTTTTAAAGGAACTTATAGGCTTCAGGGCACGCGCTGTTTTAAGTTTTTACTTTCGGTTTTTCACTCGGGACTTTCCTGACGAAAGGAGAAGGTGAGTACTTCGTTTGTTTAAGATGTTTTAAAATTGCAAATAGCGTTTTTGTCTCATAACTGCATAGCAATCTGCATGAAATGTACATAAAACCAAAAACATGCTTCTAAAACTAATAACAGTATTTTGTCGCTCGGAGAGCATGACACTCGGTTTTCATCATACGTGCTATTTTTTGTAAATGATTCAAGTATTTTCATGAAACATATTTTTTGTAACGTATTCACGTATTTTCAAGAAAACCAACTACATTGGACACCTCTACTAAGACACGGAACACGCAGTTCATCATGAAACAAACCAACTCAATTTATTTGGGTCAGAATAATATTCACAGTGATAGAATCTTGTTTCTGTCTCCCTCTAGCGGACAAAATAAATAACTTCACTTTATTCAGACCAAAAGAAAAATACTACAAATTAGTTTTACCTAATAACACCAGTTCAAAATATTTTATATGAAGCATTAATATTAATCTACATAAAAAATGTAATACAATATGTCATGTTGATAGATTCCCAGTGCAAAAGGTTCCTTTTTTATTGTTGTTGCAAAATGGATTTTCTTTTAGACACTGAGTCCTTTTACTGTCAGTTCAGTTTTTGCACAAACACATTTTAAGATAAATAGACTTTTCATGTTTGTTGGGCCACTTATCAAGGACCTATGACTCATTAGGTAATTTTAAACATGTGCTAAAGTCTAGCAGTGAAGCAGTGCTTTGTCTGTTTATCACACAATGAAAAGAATCAATATTAATGTACCTTTTATGAAACAGCTTATGGTGAAAAATGCAATACCATTTATTCAGTTTTCCATTCAAAAGACAAAAACAAACAGTTGGACAGAGAACAAATAGTTGATTGCACGTTCATGGTGCTTCCCAAATAGATATTACCCAAACATTTTTCTAAAAATGAGGAATTCTGACTTGGAAAAAAAAAAGTCAAACCCCAAAATAATAAAATACAAAACTACTGTAGGTAAACAGAATTTAAAAGTCAAGTTTTTTTTTAAAACTCAAGCGGGTAAATCCACCAAAAATAAAAAAGTGAAAGCCACATTTATTTGATCATCTGATGTTAGATCTTTGGGAGTCACCTCTTTAATATATACTTAATGCAAGAAAAGCACTTTTTGGTCTCAGATTCTGGTATATTTGACATTATTTGTAAATGCAAGGTAATATAAATAGGAACCAAAAACGTCTTTGTGACAAGCTGCTAAGTTTTTAAAAATCCAATTTTAAATAGATTTTTTTGATTATGTGAAGAGACAACTTTAAAAAAAATACGAGTAAATGTGGCTTTTCTGAAGTCAAGTCTAAAGATATTATGACTTCTGTAAAGTTTAACTCTGTCTCAGTTTGGAATCGTGATGTTTAAGTTACAATCTTTGATGTTTTCACAGGTATTTTAGGAAATGAAGATGAGTAAACTTGACTTTCCACTTTATGGATCTTCAGTTGACATTGTGACAAAATTTGGATGCGCTCTGAGTGATATCATTGACAGCAAATTTGGATGTGTGGCCACCTTCCATGATGTGGATTTTGAGGCTGGTGGCAGGACTGCAAAGTGGAGAAAACCAACTCCTATTACCCCTAAGAAAATATGTGAATTTGTTCTGCCTGAAGTTAAGGTCTCTGTGTGGAAGGCTGATCTTACGCATTTCAAAGCAGATGTTGTTGTGAATGCTGCTAATGAGCGTCTACAGCACTGTGGAGGCCTTGCTCAGGCTCTTTCTGCTGCTGGTGGTCCTCAAATCCAACAGGAAAGTGATGATTATATCAAAAGGCGTGGCCCATTGAGAACAGGAGATGCAGTTGCTTTAGGTGCAGGGAATCTACCCTATAAGATGATAATTCATGCTGTGGGTCCAGATCTGCCAAGTAATCCTTCATACAAAGAAGTACAAAATGCTAAACCGCTGTTGGAAACAGCCATCCGTCACATTTTTGACAGAGCTGAAGATTGTCATGTTGCAAATGTTGCCATCCCTGCAATAAGTTCTGGATTGTTCCACTACCCTCTGCACCAGTGTGCAGAAACAATTGTGTCATCAGTGAAGAAAGTTTATGAAAAGGCTTCCTATCGAAAAAGTCTTCCTAAAGAGGTTTTCTTTGTGAACAATGATGAGCCGACAGTCAGGGAGATGGAGCGGGCGTGCCGTCAGATATTAGCCCCTCATCAGACAGTGATGTTCAGCCAGCCAGTGACTACCAGCCAGCCTGTGACACACAACCAGGGCCCCACATACAACCAGGCATTCACACACAACCAGGCCCCCACGTACAACCAGTCCCCCACGTACAACCAGGCATTCACACACAACCAGGCCCCCACGTACAACCAGGCATTCATACATAACCAGGCCCCCACATACAGCTCCGCAGCTTCAAGAAACACCAGAGGTGCTGCAAAAACTTCACCTCCTGTCCAGATCCAGATCGGAAACATTCTTCTGACTCTGAAGAAAGATAAAATTGAAGAACAAAGAGTAAGAGTCATTGTTAAATATTGAGTATTTTCTAAATAAATGACATATTTAGTGTGATTGCTGGAAGTAACATGCATTACATTAAGCTCTGCATTAAAAAGTGGCTCACTGTACACTGAGCTACACTAACCTTTGTTTCTATTTGTTTTTGTCCCTGTTTTGTGTTTTCTCAGACAGATGTCATTGTAAACACTGCGTCAGAGGGCAGAGACCTGAACATGGGCCAAATTTCCAAAGCGATACTGCACAAAGCAGGTCAAGAAATGCAGAAAGAAATAAACAATGCAAAGATGGAGGGCCATTTAATCCGCACAAAACCTTACAGGCTTCGCTGCAAAGAGGTGTATCACACTTTCTGCATTGGAAAATGGTCAAATCCAGCAGCATCCCAGGTACTTGTTTTTTATGTGACAATAGATTAATAAAATAAGTAAACAATAATTTATTCATCATCACTTATTTATTACAGATCCTTTTCAGGTCTGTACTGGAATGCTTATGGACAGCAGGGACAAGTAATCACAATTCGATTGCCTTTCCTGCTATCGGGACCGGAGTCCTGGGCTTCAGTAAAACTGAATCTGCACAAATCATGTTGGATGCTGTGGTTGACTTTTCACAAAAGTTTCAGAAGCTGGAAGTTTTCTTCGTCATATTTCCTTCTGATCATTCAACGTTTCAGGTCTTTTAATGAAATCTATTTCTGAATTTCTGTCATGACTTTGCTTTAAAATCATCATAAAAATGTGTAATGTTTAATTCTAGACACTGAAATAATGATAATTTATCTGAAAAAAAGCAGAACTTTTTGTAATTAAAACAAAATTCTTAAAGCTTTCTAATTGTCTTTTAAAGGCAATCCTAGTTTTTGTTGAAGTTTTATAACTGCTTCATGAATCACAAAGTTGTAAAAAGGCCCTTAAATCCATGTGTTGAAAAGGTTTTAACAAATTAGATGAGACTTACAGATGATGTTGATGATTTTAAACCTCACGTTTCTTTGATGTGTCCTCCATTTGTTCACATTCCTCATTTTCTTAAACACAAAATAAATAAAGAAAAGGCAAAGTAGGCCAAAGTCCAAGTTAAACCATTGTTGGACTTTCAGAAAGCTTGTTGATGACAATCTCCTTAAAATAATTAAAATCAAGTCTGGTTCTTTGAAAATGAGCATAAAGAAATTAAAGGCAGTTCCAAACTTTTTCACAGATTTAAATGTACTGAACAAAAATGTTGATTTATCCTGATTATTAGGTGTAAATACTGATGCTTTTTTAAATCAGGGAAATGTTTTAGGTCTATCACAATTTATATTTATACGTGTGTAGTATAAGTTTTCTCTATTTTCAGGCTTTTGAAAGTCAAATAGGACAATACCAGCAGAAAGTAACTCAGCACGGCGCCCCACCTGGTGATTATTTCCAGGGTTTGGAAGATCCATCAACACTCCTCCAGCAAAGAGCATCTGACCACAGCTCTACACTCGGTAATCATCAAACATTTCAAATACATAAAACACGTTTAAAGCATTTAGACACGAGAATACAGAAAACTCAACTGCCTTAGTCTGAAGTTTACAACATGGTTTATCTGATAATGGTTGAAATTTAATTGTGCAACTGCTGTTAATCTAAGCTGAAACAAGAAAAGACATTCAAGTTTTGCACGTCTCCTGAAAATCTTGTTTTCTCTAAATAAATGATGCGGGGCTTGTAATGAACCAATCTTAGTAAACCGGTGTCTTGTCTTCTCGTCCACCAGCAGATGTAGGGAGGACAGAGCAGCGTCATGTCAGCCGAGCTCCAAAGCCACAGATCGTTCTGTGTGGCCCTTCTGAGGAATCAACACTTGAGGCTGGAAAGTGGCTCAGAGACCTTCTTAATGAGACCCCTCGCCATGTTGAGATTGTCAGCAACTTCCTCATGCACCTCAGCGAGCAGGACCATCTGAAGCTGTCCCTGTTAACTGAAGAAGGGGTTCACATTGAGGAATTTTTGTCCAAAGGTCATTCATGTCTAACATTAGATGGTGATTCAAAGGAAGACGTCGTTGTTGCTGCACTAAAGGTGGAGGAAATTCTCTGCAATGTCCAAAAAGAGTTTGTCTCAGAGGAAAAACGTGAAATGCAGCTACTGTCAGGTACGAAAGTATCTTTTGACAGACAAGAAGACCTATTAGACCTAAAATATAAACGGGCTTTCAAAGACCAGGGGCTGAGGATAACGAAGGTAATCCACTTAAACATCATGGAAATGCTGTTTAATAATAGATATACTGCTTTATTAAAATGATAATTCAATGGTGATTTGTAACAAATTATATTTAACAGTTTGCTGCAGTAAATTTAATTTAAATCTGCTGATTAACCAGTAAATTTTTAATTTTGTTTGTTTTAGGTAGACAGAGTGAAAAATCGTGTTCTGGAGGTTCTGTTTGATATGAAAAAAAACCAACTTGGCTGCTCCAGGTCTCAAACAATGTTTCAACGCATACCAGCGCAGTTCTGTGAAATGATCAGCCATATTGGATTCCATGCAGAGTGCGCACCTCCTGAAGGTATGAGGACACTCCCACAGAGATCACAAGTTGTTTTTTTAAATCTCTTGAAACACAGAGTCTAGCTGCTTCATCAAAACCACAGAAAACATATTTTTACAGTACAATTAAACTGGACAAAGATATCAAGAATATGTGCAAGAAAAGACCAGATGATACGGCACAGGGAACATTAAAAATCCATTCTCTGAGAATTTGTTTCACAGATAAGGTGCACAGAAAATGAAACTAGTTAGTATCATCATCTTTAGCTTTAGATAGAGAGAAAGCCAACCTGTCAAACCAGCAAGTCTGACTTTTAGTTTTGGTCTTTGGACCAACAGCAGCGGGGTTTCAGCCTGACGTCTCTGTGTTGGTTATGCTGAAGGGAATTTTGCAATATCTAATTCAGGGGTGTCCAATCCTGGTTCTCCACTCTCCTGCATGTTTTACAGGATTCTCTGCTCTAACACATCTGATTTGTATTAATTGGCGACTAACAGGCTTCTGCAGAACTTTACAGGCAATCCAATCACAAAGTCAGGTGTGTTGGAGCAGGGAAATCCGTAAAACATGCAGGATATGGGTCCTCGAGGGCCAGGATTGGGACATCTCTGATCTAACTGCTCACTTGTTGAAGGGACTTGTATGAATGCTTGTAAACAGATTGCAATCCTCTGATTAAATGGATATTTCAATTTGTGGTGTCCACAGCTAAGGGCTGATTATTCTTCCTGCTTTGCGACTAAATTGGAACATGTAGACTGTAAATAGAGGAGACCCGAGTGTAGAACCCTGTGGAGCTCCACTTCTCATTTTATTTCACTCAGCTGTGTTTACTACTGAGTTGTGTCCTTTTTTAATTGAATATCATCGAATCAGACAAAATGTAGTATGGCAAAG
The DNA here is from genome assembly GCA_034783495.1 of Millerichthys robustus. Lineage (NCBI taxonomy): Eukaryota > Metazoa > Chordata > Actinopteri > Cyprinodontiformes > Rivulidae > Millerichthys > Millerichthys robustus. The sequence continues at coordinate 2,877,641 of JAVKLF010000132.1, forward strand.
CCTCAAAGATAAAATACTTATTGATTCTCCTCTTGTTACAGATCAAATGTATGGAAAGGGCATCTATTTTGCTCACACAGTAAGGAAGGCTATGGAGCTTTGGAAGGAGAACCACGATGAGTTCCTGTACTTTGTTCTGGCAGAAGTGCTGACAGGACAGTCCGTTCCTGGTAAACCAGAGTTCATTCTGCCTCCTGTTCGGCAGGCTCCTGATATTATGTATGACAGTGTGACTGGAGGACCTGATGTCTCTGTTATTTTTAGTGGCTATCAGGCTCTGCCCAAGTTCATTTTCATCTGTAGGAAGGAGAGCAGTGTCTTGTAAGACAAACTGTTATCTTCCAGGCGTGACCCAAGATGAGAAACAATCTGAGCTACAAGAAATATATTTGCTTAATGTTTCAGTGTATTCTGTTTTAGAACTCCTTGTTTCATTGCTTGTATGACTAACGTTAGGGTTCTTTTTGGTGCTGTTAATAATTACCTGCTAAAATATTGGGTCATGATTCTTAGTCCAGGTGAATTATGGAACCACAATCTTCTAAAGGCAAACAATATTGAATCAACAAGTTATGTAGTTTGACTGTAAAGTGCTGTTAATTTCTTTTCATTAATCTTTTAATAAGTTTTTGGGTTCATGTAGGTAGATTGTAGCACAAATAAAAGTGTTACTTTGAGGTCTGTAAGTCTTAATTTTGCACTCTAAATACATTTGTATTTGAAGGCTCTGTGTTGAAAATCAGTTTATAAAATGTTCAAACAAGCAACACTGCTTTGGTCAGTTTTTATACAGAAATGTTAAAGTCAGCAGCAGTCTTATGTTTCACAGCTTTATTAAAATTAAGTTTAATTTACATTTTAAACAATGTCATTTTTACAAGTGTGAAGCTATTTGTACAGGGCATATTTAACAATCCTTGTATTAATGAAACAAATACAAATTATGGTCTGCTTTAAAGTTCAACCTCTCAGACCTCAGAGGCCGTCTGCTCTGACAAATGAAACTTTTTACCAGAGCTTCCATTCAGAGACTTTCCATCATCTTCAGTGGATGGAGTTACTCATGTGGCCAGAGTTAAATGTTTAAATGTATATTCCAATTTTAAAGAAATAGTTCAACCAAATATTTAAATACAAATGAAAAAGTTTCAATTCTGATTGACAGAAATTGTTCAGCTTCAATTCTTAATAGCAATACAATCTGGTCTTTATGAAAACCTGACACCACTAGAGTTTTATTCACCTCTAAAAACAGGAAGTCTATGTTCGGTTTGACGAATGTAAAAGGGGATGTGCAGCAGATTTGGTGGATTGCCATCATCACTGACACATCTGCATGATTGTCTTTAAAATAATCGCGGCCAATAGCACTTCATTTGCCTAGTGTGTCTACAGCTGCTGGTTTCCTCAACCGGTTTAACCAATAAGAGCGGTTAACAGGACAACATAGGACTAAACAGCACCCTGCCATGATGTAACATTCAAGAAAAAAGGTACGCAGTTGTTTTAACGTTCACAATTCAAAACAGATGAAAAGCAGCAATTTCAATGGAATGTGTTTTTTCTTTAGGCTGTTTTCATCATAAAAACAAGAGACAGGAAGTCTTCGACAACAGACGCTCATAACAGTCTGAACCGTTCTGTGGACTCTAATGTAACAACATTAAGACATGAAATCTAAAGTACAAATCTACAACAAAAACAAGTCCAACGTTTTACGATGGAACCTTTTTTTAAGACAGTAACTAACATTTATAGCTGCCCCATCTCTTCTACAACTGCACAGTCTGCAGGACCTGTCTTTGTCTACTGGTGTTACTTTATTCATTACAACACCGAATGTATGGCTAATATATCCTGCTCAGTTTGGACGTCAACACATGAGAACATGTTTCTCTGTTGGTCTCTAACTCTGGCTGTTTTAAATGAAATCTTCTCTGATGTGTGATCTCACAGATGGCAACTCGCCGACGGTCACTCTGTGCACTCAGCTATCAATGTGCCGTCCACGAGCAGAGTGTGAATGATTCCGTCGCGTCTCTTCCCGCTGCTCACAGCTTTCACGCAGCAGTTGTGGTCTCCCAGCGAGAAATGTGTCTCCGTGCCATCGTCCACAAATTCTCCCTGCCGGTGAACAAAAAAAAGAAAATTTGCAAAAAAAAAGGTTCCAATACACCCTTTCTGTTTTGATTTTTCTGCATGTTGGAGGTTAGTTTACTTACGGCAGTCTCAATCTTTTCTCCATTACACCAAACATCCATAGTGTCTTTCTCTGAGAGAGATGACAGAATGATTTTATTAGACAAATACAAAAGTGCACAGAAATTAGTAAAATAAATAAATACAAGTAACACAAGAATATTAAGCTTAAATTAGTTATCTAATAAAAAGTAAAAAATACATTCTGTATGACAAAAACGTGCAACTGTAGGATTACTCAATAATTTAAGAATTTTAAATGGGATGACTGAAGTGTTTTATTCAAGCATACAGCAGTTTGATCTGCTGTGTACCAGCAGAGCAGTTATAAAAGGGATTAACTTGTCCAGTTCACAAAGGTGTTTTTGGAAGGATTGGAGCTTAAGGCAATCAAAGAGCTTAGCTTCAGCTACAGCAACGGGAGAGATCTGAAGAGCATAAATCGCACTGTTCTACATGTCAAGTCAATCAGTATGTTTAAAATGCAAATAAATAAATACTTTGCCACAACCCTTTCAGTTTAATTGGTTGTTCTGTTTGTTTAAATCAAACAGAAGTGCATAGATGGACTCACCTAAGACAATTCTGCAGTCCGTGCCATCCAAATTGAGCAGCCAGGTGCTGGTGACCTTTGACCTGTTCTCCATGTACTGCTTCAGGCTCTTCCCGTTGACCTCCAAAGTGTACTCGTAAGCAAAACCACTGACTGCATCAATGTTTATCGTTGCTTTGGTGTCTGTCTGGCCCACGTTAAAGGTCTCCTTCCCTACAAGTTTGAACATCCAGTCTCGTCTCAACACCTCCTGAAAATCAGACAATTGCTCAGAATTAGAGGAGGGGTGTCCATTCCTGGTAATAGAGGTCCACCATCCTGCATGTTTTACCCGTTTTCTTGCTCTAACACAACTGATTCAGTGATTGAATCACATCTTCAAATTCTGCAGAAGCCTGTTAATCAGCATAGAAACATCTAAAATGTGCAGGGTAGTGGCCCTCCAAGACCATTGGGCACTCCAGTTCTAATGATTACCTTTCCATCAACGTAGATGATCCTTTTGCCAGTAGTTGTCCCATGTTCAAACTCTATCCTGTGGATTCCATCACTCAGTGCCACCTCCCACACAGCAGCCAGATCGTTCGACATTTTATTTGTTTAAAACCTGCAGGTTTGTAGCAGTAAATGTTTAAGAACTCATAGGTAAACACTCTTCAGACGGCTGCCAACACATGGAGCTAACAGTTAGCTTGTCGTAACAATCTGTTCATAAATACGTTCTTGTCAAAGTTTAAATATAACACCATCTATGTACATTACCGATAAGACAACATGATGTTAAAGGCGTGAAGAGTGAACTTGTGATGTAAACGTTGCTAAAGATAACATGACAAGTTATAGATGTTTTTTTGCGCATGTACTTCCGGTGATCGAAAGATATTTTCAAAGTAAACGCTTTAGTTAACTGTGTGCTCATTATACATCCTAACAGAACGCTAAGTTATTTTCGAAAATCCCTATATTCTAAATATTTAACCATATTATTGTTTTGATATACTGGATTAAGAAGTATTGGAGTTAGCTTCAGTAAAATACAAATTTGTTTTGAAACCAACCGGAAACAGTATTGAATGTTTTGCGTAAATATGATTTTACAACCTCTGACCGCTAACACTCTGTACAGTGAGGAAAAATAAAACCTCAAAGAACAAATTCAAAATAATATACATAATTTCCATCAGGATTACCTCAGTGGCCGTGAAATAATCCACCTAGTTCCGTGTTTAAAAGCGTTCAGCTGCCCACTTTAACGCAGTTTTTTTACAGGTAGCTTCCGCCGACGAGCTGTTATTATACTGTTACTATAGTAACAGCCAAAGGGCCACAGTGCGCATGCTCGTCTCCGCCCTCTGATATACAGCCGCTGAAGATCAATGGTTTTTTAAAATAGGACTAAAAAAGCTGCTGGAAAATAACAAAACAGTTTAAAATAATTAATTTAATATTTAACACTTTTTGTCATTCACACAAATCCTAACATTAATGAAGATGTAAAGTAGACTTAATATCTTAATATGTACCTGAAATTAGAAAAACTGCCTTTTAAAAGTTTTAAATATTGCCTAATTCTTGCTCATACAATGCTTTAGGTGTGGTCTCAGGACTTATGTATTACTTGATTGATTGATTGATTGATTGATTGATTGATTGATTGATTGATTGATTGATTGATTGATTGATTGATTGATTGATTAAAAAAGAAAACAATGAAAAAAAGATTAGCACTGCTGGATGAGGTTTGGAAATCTCATTCCAACCACCTAACTGCAAAGGAAAAAGTCTGAGTTCATGCTAGAAATCAGAACTCAGCAATCTTGTTACAATTAAACCCAAACTTGCCTCAGATTTTCTTTCAAGAGGTTATGAAAATGGGGCATCAGTTATTTACTTTACAGCTGCCACAATAATGTTTGAGGTTAATCACCTGCAGCTTTATTCTGACTGAATAATCCGGAGGAAATGGCTCCATCTTCTGACAAAAATAGAACTTGTACTTAAACTTTTTGCCTCTGGTGTTATTTAATTAAGAGCTCTAACTTATAGGCTAAAGTTATAGAAGTAGTTCTGATAGGCTATGTGCATTTATTTTTTTATTGATTTTTATTTATTTTTCAAGGAACAAAAATTAGAATAATTTGGCTAATTGGGGAAAAATAAGATGTAAAAAATCTTTTATTTTATTTTTATGTTTTTACTTTCTCCGTTTGTTTCTTCTTTTGAAACAGATTAGAGACAAGTTCTTGGAACGTTTTCAAGTTTATTTGTTAAACTTCTACTGGAGAAACCTTCATGACATTTGTGCCATCACCAATCATTAGTTTCACAGCTGATACACTTCCTTCACACATTAACTCAATTTATTTTAAACCAAATAAACATGACTTACATTTTCTTATCAAGCATCATATTTCTTGTTTCTTCTGTCTTCAGGTTAATTGGATCTCTGATAAAACATGTAAGGGTTTGGGTTTCTGTGACAGTTATGACCCCCCACCCCTCCATAAAAACCACAACAGGAAGAACTTGATCAGAGGGCAGAGGATGAAACAGCATTTTACCAAATGTTGGAATAAAGTTCTGTTCTGCTATTTACAAAACAATAAATGCAGTTTGACGTGCAACATGTGCATTCACGTTAGAGCTGAAGTTTCATTCCATTCAAAACTATATTACAATATTAAATCAGACCTATTTCTAAATGTATAAAATTAATCACCTATACATAACAAAAAAGTGAATTATTTGGTAAATTAATTCATGTTTGTTACTCAATCACAGATTTGGCAATTTTTTGTTGCAATAGCTCACTTTGCATTTCATTTTCACTCACATACTTACAGATGCCAGTAAAATGTATCTGCACACACACACATGTTAGAATGAAAAGTTCACATTTTATTTTTAAACAAGCAAAACTACAGGTTAGTAGTAAAACAATAATAATCATAAAAACAAACAAACCTTATATAAGTTTGACATGCCATTTTTGGTTGTGAAAGCAGAAACAAGATTTCACCATTTATCCTCTTTAAAGATTTGACAACCAATTCTAAGAAAGATTACTTTCATTAGTGGCTGGAGGAGAACAAAAGAGTCCTTTTGCTTAAATGGAAACTGTAGTTATATCTCAGCATCAAAATTCAGAGCCCAGTGTGTTGATAACAGATTTTGTGTGCTTTTATTTTTAATGAATAGCACACACGCTTTGCAAAATGCAGCAGTAAAATCTCAATAACAGACAAAATGGCAGAAAATTGTCAAATTTTGCAGCAATTTTGAAAATATATATACAGTATATAGATAAAAGCCAACTCTTAATAACAATCATGCTTTGGATTGAAAATGTAAAACCTGAAAGCTACACTTGCAACTTTAGACAACATCTTAAGCTTTTAATAATAATGTTGCTGTAACAAAACAATAGTGACTCAAGACCCTAAACCCACAGGAAACAGAAGAGTGACAAGGTTCTGTCCACTTTAATCTTAGTTTTTGTTTCCTGTTTACTGTTGTTGTTATATCATACTGAACTATTAGGCCTTTCTTTATTTGTCATTTATTTTCCTTTAAGAATTTTAATTTTATGAACAAAAATATGTTTTTATTTTTTATCTATGTTTTTATTAATACATAATAATAAAATAAGTTTGTTGGTACCCTTCTGAAACAATAACAAAAATCCAACTGATGTGAATGGAACCAGAAAACTAATTATTGTGTTTTTCTGCCAGTAGTGAAGTTCTCCTGATTTTTTATTTTTTATTTTCATGGAGCCCACTGTGGTTTAAAATTTGGATGATTTCTTTGGCTCTTTTTCTACCACACACACTCTCCATCTGATCAACCTGGGGTTGCATTTCTTCTTGCATCCATGTGCTGGGAGGTTGGCTACAGTCTAAGGATTTTACTTTTTACGTTATTACAGGAACATGATTCTGCTCTGAGATGGTCTTGTTGAGTTTAACTTTAATATCTATAATCTGTCCGATTTCCTCAGAGAGCTCTCATCCTTACTTTCTCTGCTCCGTGTTCAGAGTTGTGCTCACAATCATAAACTTCTATTTAAATAGGCTAAACGGCTGCTAAAAATCTGCGATACTTATTAGGTTAAACACCTAGTTTAAAATAGGACTACAATGCAAAAATTGTTTTTTTATGAGTACCTACAAATCTGTCCTTATTATCTTAGCACTTGTTCATATAATAAACAAGGAAAACATTTTGTTTTTGTTTAACACATGCAGAAGACAAGCATAGATATATTATACAATTGATTATAATTGAATCAGCGTTTTGGATAAATTATGCATTGCTTCAATGAGTTGTAAGGACACTAACAGATTTTTTTGGTTGACTGAAGGGTCAATTAAGAGAATATTCAGCCATCAGGCCTGATCTACATGGAAACAGAGGTGTTTCTAGATTTGATGCTGGCCATACTGTTGAATGAACTATTCCTGTAAGACACCCAGAGCCTCCTGTTAATGAGGCCCTGTTTGTAAAGAGCCAAAAGCAGCTGGTTCCGAAACTTCTCCCCAATGAAGGCGTACAGCACTGGATTCACAGCACAGTGCATGAAGGCCAGAACTTGGGTCACCTCCAGCATCAAGGCTACTCTGTAGTGGGTATCACATGAGTTCACCTGCAGTGATCCGCCTCTCATGAGAGTGTCGATGAGCACAGAAACGTTATGAGGCAGCCAAGAGAAAACAAAGGCCAGCACCACTGCCAGGATCACACGCATGACCTTGTACTTTCGATGACTGCGGGTGTGGAACAGCGTCACCACCGTCCAGCTGTAGCAGACAGCCATGACCACCAGCGGCAGGAAGAAGCCCACAGTGTGTCGCAGAACACGCATGCTGATTCGCCACTTTTCGCTGCTCTCACCGGTTAGGTTCTCGTAACAAATGTCATGGCCCAGCTCTTCAGCTGGCATTTTCTCCCTCTTAATTGCCACAGGTAGAGACAGCACCACCGCTACGAGCCACACAACACCGCAAATCACTTTCACCAGCAGGTGATGGGAGGACAGCCTGCGTGTGGCTCTCACAATGGCAAAATAACGGTCCACACTGATGCACGCCAGCAGGAAGACGCTGCTGTACACAGACGCCTCCTGAAAGCCAGACATGAGCTTGCACAAGAAGTTGCCAAAAACCCAACCGAAATGACTGTTCACCGCCCAGATAGGAAGAGTGAGACAGAAGAGGAAGTCTGCCATGGCCAGGTGCATCAGGTAGATATCTGTGCTTGTTCTGCTTTTCTTCATAGTGCAGACCACAAAAATGACCACACTGTTGCCCACGACGCTGAACACAAACGTGATGATATAGGTGATCATTAGGCCGAGGGAATTCAATCCAGGTACAGATGATTGGCATGGAGAATATCCATTATCACTATCAGGATAGGTCATGTTATTGTCATAATAGTCCCTGTCTTCATCTGTGAACTGAGTCTAAATAAAAACAAAAACATAGCAGCTGGTTAGCAGCAGGAAGAAGAAGTGAGCTACCAGAAGCAGAGCTGACATGATGTTTCTGAGAAAATACATTTTTTTTGGTAGCAATATATATAGCACAACATATATTTAACACAACTGGGTTGTATGTGTTGCCACCAGTTTTATTAAATCATATGTTGTCACTATCAAAAGGTACTACCTGCAAGGAAGGGGTTCTGTTTCTAAAAACGTTAGCTGTAGTTGTGTTAAAACGCTCAAAATGATTTTATTTCTCCTTAATTACAATCTAAGGGAAAACCTGTGTTGTTGCACAGTTAGTTGTTTAATTATCTTAAAGCTTTGCTGCTCAGCCCCTGTTATTTCACATCTATAAGTTGTGTATCTTCTCATTTTAGCAAGAAAATTCTAAAGAAAGTTTGTGCAAGTGTTGCACTGATGAACTCTGCAGTCAACTCTGCAATTTCCTGACTTATGGATCACTTTTCAAAAAACTATTATTTTAAATAACATTCCTCTATGTAACTTTAAAATGATAAGTATATTTACAATTTAATTATGCAAAAAGGCAAACGATTCTTTTAGCTTAGTTTTTTATTTCAAATACCAAAAGATAAAAATAAAATAATACATACGTGCTTCTCTTCCTTTTCTTGATTTGTCAGCACCAAACAACTGAAAATGTTCAGAAGACTAATAAGAAGTTGTTGCTTCATTCCTCCTCTTGATGTGCACAAGGTGTACAAAGATAAACCTGTCGTTTTTAAAAGGCTCTTGTTTTTGCTTCAGGCTTGCCTAAAGTTCGGCTGTCTGTCTGCAGACTGCGTGGTGCGGCTGACGCTGTGAGCAAACTGTTAGTCAAGTGAGCAGAAAGAGCCACAGATATTATCTCATACAGAGGGGGGAAAAACAAGAGAGTTTGACTCTTTGCACAGGTGGATGCTGAATGTGGTGAGATGTTGACTGGTTGAACAGAGCAGATACTGTGATTTTATGTTGTTTTCAGAGCTTTAAAATGAAGCAAATAACACAAACAAAGAGTTTTGATATAGTTGCAGCTGAGCAATGCAAAATGATGAGGCAAAAAAGTGCAATGTGTTTTATTTATATGGGCTATCTTTATCATGCTTTATGTTATCTGTTTATCTTATACTTTGGATGTTTTTTTGTGTTTTTTTGTTGTTCTCCTTGTTTCCGTTCCTTTGCGAGTTTCACAGAAAATTCAAGATTGAATGGTGAGATTTTACCACATTTGCAGTTCTAAAAAAGTTGCTTTTCCTCTTTTACTTGGTAAAACCCCCCACAAAAGACAGGTATTGTGTAAATCAAACTGAAAACAAATACCTGAACTAAAAATGGCAGAAGCTCCTGGTCGTCACACAAGTTGATTTTTATGTTTATGCAAGTTTAAAAAGACCACAGTTCTGGTCCAGTTTTTCCATTTTTGTTTACCTGCACAGGCAAAGATCAACCTAATGTAGATCAGTCACATGACTCAAGCTTCCACGTGGTATTTGTCACATTTAGCTGTGTTTTGTGTACACTGAGTGTGGACCCGCAGACTCGCTTATCATAGAACCCAGAAAGCTCCCAACTGCAACATTTGTTTCACAATAATCATTTTTATGTTGTAATGTATAGTTTGCAATGAGTTTCTTTAATGTGATTCACATGAGCAGAAGAAGAGCAGAAGTTCTGCTTCAGTTTGTTATCTCTGCATGTGCAGATTAGGAATGTAGACTTCCTTGTTACATCTGAGCTACCTTCTTTGTCCGTATGGTGTCCCAAAAATAAACTTAGTTGTCAAGTTTTGTAGATAATTGTTGTGGCTTTTCTGTCAAAGCACAATAATTGAACTATCCATCCATCCATCCATCCATCCATCCATCCATCCATCCATCCATCCATCCATCCATCCATCCATCCATC
>JAVKLF010000132.1:2900549-2917759 GCA_034783495.1 Millerichthys robustus
GTTGTGGCTTTTGTATTTGTGTTGACACCTCTGGGCCACCGTACTCCATGGGTCCAGTACAGGAAAGTACAGATGTGTGGGCAGATAAATATGGTGAGATCGAAGCAGTCAGGTGTAAGATTAAAGGCCAAGCTGAGTGTGTGTCAGGAGGAGATTCTAGGAGCTGAGACTCAAGAGTGATTTTCTGATGGACTAAGTTTCAAAACTGGCATCAACCAGAAAACCAACGCCCAGGGAGGAGACGCCACAAGGAACACCGAGTACCTCCAGACAGGTACACACTAAGTACAAACTTTCTCTGCACGATTGCAGATAGCGGAATCTAACACAAACTTTTAATTTCTTACTCCCTCAAACCTTACCTAAACATAAGTCCAGACTCCACCACTGTGCAGCTCTGAACATTATTCTGTTTTTTTTTCTAGTTGTAGAGCGCAGTTGTGACACTTTTTGAACAATTAGTGCACTGGTTTAATAATAAATAAACAAATCATTGGTTGCTAATGGCTGATACCACTGGACAGAGGACACTGGCCCAGAAACAAACACAGCATCCAAATGTCTTCCTGCAATTAAGAAAGCAAGTTTGAGCGTCACAGTAGCAGTGATTTGTTGTCAGGGAGTGAGAGACTCAGGTATGTGGTTACCATGGTGTCCATGATGAGCAGCACCTTCATTCTCATTACTTTCATTAAACAGTTTCTACGTCAAAATGTTGACACATGTCAGATTAGATTATTAGAAAATGAAGTCCTAAAACGTTTAGGCTCTAGAGTAATTAAATCTTTGAGCTATAGCTACTGGCACTCAACAACAATTGCTCAGAAACTGCACGCACCAATCTGAACTCGTCAATCATAAACCAACTTTTCTCATTTATGAGTTAAAGTCTTTTGATGGAGGTAAATGGGCTTCTCATATGAGTGTTATGAGCAGGAAGGGAGGTAGAGACCATCAACAACCCCATTTCCTGTCCTCTGAAGCCTTCCCTTCTCCACCCTCCTCAAAGCTCAAAGGATGGCCTTTTAGCCACAGGCATGTTCTTCTGGCTCTGAAGCACCAAACTTTGCTTGTTTTTTACCTCATGGGCATGTTGCTTCAAGTACCGGGTAAACAGGAAATACTGTACAACACAGAAAGGCCAGTTTGGGTTACAGTTAGTAGAATGCTTTATGAAATGTCACATGAGCATACGGAAAAGTTTTTGGTGTTTTCTTAAATTTGTGTCAAAAATGAAAACACTTAAACGAATGTACCAGGATACATTCAGGTAGTTCTTCTTTACTTTAGAAAAAAATAAATTGAGTTTATTTCCTTCTTTCTTTCCTAGAACCCTTTCCCCCCTTTTGTTCTTTGTGTTCGGCCCCCCGCAGTGCAATTTGGCCAGGAAACAGCTCAAGAGAGGTTATTCAGCTTTTAAAACCCTGCCTTCTGCATTCCACAAGTGAGTGGAAACTGGGATTAATGGTTAGCTGAATGAATTGGATTTTATTCAGAGTTACAGTTCCTTTGTGTAAATCTCCTTACTTGTATCCCAATTACAGGTTATAAAAATGAAGAATGAAAAATGTGCTGTCAGTGTAACACATATATATTTTTTCTCAAAAAAGACTGGAAATCTAACAAATTCTCCCTTAACTTTCTTGATTCTGGCCACCTAAATATAGATCTCCTCAGGTTAGTGTGATCATGTGAAACAATAATTTCTTTAAAAAAAGGAAAAAACATGATAAGTAAATAAAAGTCCAGCATTCCTAAGTTTTATACAAAGATTATCAATCTCCAAAAATGAGTTTAAAATGAGTTTGAAAATCATGTTGGACCCAATTGGATGCAAGTCCTCAAGATCTTGTGTTAGAGCGCAGCGTGTGTTAAGAAATACCATGAGACATTTTGGCTCAATATTTGTAAATTTGACTGCATTTAGGCATTTGTGAAGTTGGGTCATTGTTGCAGCCATCTTGATTCTGATTGGCTCTGAAAATTAATCACTCGTAGATTATTCCCTTCTGAGAGTTTCAAAACAATCTGCTAAGTGGTTCATGATAAACTTTGCCAACAGTCACGATGACCCAACGTCCTGAAAGGTAGGAGACAAATACAGAATAAAAAGATTTACTTTATTCACATGCAGCCACAGTTTTGCAGCAAAATTAATTTGTGCAACTGGTAATTTACCTGTGAGAGCAGATCATTTTAGCATTTTATACATATATACAATTAAACCAAGATGGCTGCAAACCTCACACCAACAAACATTTTGAGACCTAAAGTCAGATGTTTTCTGTAGAAAAACACAAAAGCTGCTTTTTTAATGACAGGAACCTGGAACAAACCATCATGACACCCAGCCCCCGTTATCCTAACATCCACCATCTGCTCAGGGGGTAGGGCTGTCTGTTACCATGGTAACTCTGTACCCCTCCTCCATATAAGATATGGGGCTTCTATTGTGTTCCCCACATGCATCGTGCTCTAACTGTAACCTGACTAAAAGGGTGGTGGTCTTGCCCACAGGCCTCAAATAAATTCTTTTTTTAATGACAGGATCTGTGATTTAGTTTTCAGGACATATATGTTACAAATGAGAGGCCATTTAAACAGATAAATAAATAATAATAAACTTAACTACAAAGAATGCAGCTGTAGAAAACAAAAAAAGGCCTCAGTTGGAACCTCACTGTGTAGAAGACTAGTTCCCTTCCCCCCCCCCCAGGCAAAGGAAGGTGACCTTGCAAATTAAGTCCACTCACCCCCCACTTTTACCCGATGCCGAGTCACCCCAGCTCCCCTGATAGATTTTTCCAGAAGAGACCAGATAGTGAAGAACAGGAAGTTGTAAGCTTGCCAGACAAGGGTGCAGAATCAGTGTAATGTAAATAAATTCAGACTAAATATCTTAGAATAGACAAGAGTAACTGAAATTTGCCAAAATTTATTGTGGGTTTAGCAATTTCAATAAATAAGGAGTTGTGTGTGCTGAAATCTGAATATTGGTTGTTTAGGTAGGCAAGGGTTAAAAATAGCACCTTCAACTTTTATTCCAACAACTAGTGGTTGTAGTGATGTAAATAGACTGATTTTTACTGGCATTTCATTAACATCCCTGGGTTTTATTTTGTTGCATGTGGGCCTGTAGGCGTGATAAATAGCACAGATTGTGGGCTTGCAAGTTCATTTATCTGTCCATGCAGTTTTATCCTTTTACAATCCCGGCATCTGAGAAAATTTAAAACTTTCTACAAGAGAAAATAAGTTCAATCTGCCTGTTTTTGATAGATTGTGAGGTTACAATAAAGTGAGACGCTTTGATCTACGGCAGAACCTTATTAGGCACACAGAGTCCAAAACAACACACAGATGGAAAACATTAATTATGTTGGTAAGAAACTCAAATTTCCTATTGTACTGTGAATAAATAAATTGCAGTAAAAATTAGGTTTACTGCTGAGTTGAACTTATTTGTATGCAGTGGAGAAATTTACTCTGGCCCCGCAGGTGCTACAATTATTATTAATATTATCAGTAAAATTATTATTATTTTGGATGGATGTTCAATTTATAAAACTAATAAAAGAAACAGAAAAACAGAAAAGCTCTAAACAGGTGATGAAATGATAATTAGAATAATGATTGGTCCACAAAGGTCTGTTCTCCATATTTATATGAACTGGATTACAAAAAGTGAATTGTTGAATTATTTTCCACGTAAAACTGCAAACTTTCCGATTTTAGAACGGGAACATAGGTTCCACATTAAAGACACAGATTTTTTTTCTTTTCATTTTTTATTTTTTTTATTTATTTTTTGGGTAGTTCCCAATTAAACTTTGTGCCAGTGCTAATATATTAAAAATCAGTTCCACCCTAAACTTTCCTGGGTGTGTTAGCATAAAGATTGCCTCAAGAGTGCAAGTTAAAAAAAAAGAAATGAAAAATGAAGCAGAAGGGCAGCGTCTACTTCTGCTTTCATAGAAAATATTAATATGTAAAAAAAACCAATGCATTCATTTACACAAATCCTGCAACAGCGCTCCAAACAAAATAACCATTTATATTTGTTGCATGATCATGAATAACAGCAAACAGTAATCCAGCGAGGAAATGATTCATGTGGAGCACGTTTTTTGTTTCACCTTCATGACCCGTGAATATTTCCTCTCCTTCTGTTCTGACCACGGCAGCACAAAGAGGAATGCTGTGGGTTTCCTTTCTTCAAGTTGCTCAAGTATTGAGCCACATTAAAAACAAAAAAAAAATAGATCTAAGCTGACTCCTCCAACAACACAAGCGTGTTTAGTAAGAACAAGAACACCACAGCATGATGATTCATCATAAGTCAGGCTCTGAAGCAAACAAGAAGGCAGCTCTTGAAGCCCTTTCACCCCGTTTGCTGGAGATTTTGTAACAACTCTGTGGAAAAAAGTTTCTTTAAGTCTGCGGTAAGAGACCACACTGCAATATAAAATAAAAACAGCAGCAAACAAGTTGTGTAAGACCTTTTCCACCATGATGGGAATTATTTTGTTTGTTTTTTTTTCTCCAAGATTAAAGCCTACTGAAAGATCAACAGGAGTAGGCTATATAAGCTTCTCTTGTTCAAATATCATTGAACTACTTTAGTCCACAGCTTGACCAGGATGGGTGGATTCAAAACTGTTATTTACATTTCTGCTGTTGACTTAAAACAGCTTCCAAGTCTGCGTGTGCAAAACTAGATTAAAGTAAATCCAGGAGATTATATTGTTGCATGAGCCATGGCTCAAACAAAATATGGTGGATATGATGTGGGCGATGTGCGCAGCCTCAAAAGCAGTTAGAACACTGAAATCAGTGACACTGCAACTGAAAGTTCTGAGTCGCCACCGAACATCTGGCATTCACAGCCCAGGGAGATGCTGGATTTTCATTAAGTATGTTATTTATGACCAACTCTTTAAAAATACTTACTCTTTGTGTTTCATTTAAAATTGGCTTTTGATATCATGCCTGATCAGTAACTGCACATTAATGTTGTTCAGTCCGATTCTAAATTGGTAAAGACGGCTCCTACTGTAATGCTGACCCAAAAATAAGAGCAGCTGTCTCCAGTTTTAAGAACTTGGAATGGTTTCTGTCATCTAAAAGTGTCTATAATTATATTTTGTGGAGAAAGTGAAGAGTTTTGCTCTTTTTTCCCATCCCTAAGAAAAGCAATGTTCTTATATTGGACTGACAATAAACTTTAACAAGACTGTCCAAAATAAAAAATAAAAAAAATGAAATGCAAATCTTGAACTGAAGACTAAACCAGCAGAAAGAAAATCTGCAGCCAAGACTTTTATTTATATGCCATGAAATATTGTGTGTTAGTTCATAAAATACATGCAGAATAAGACACAGTATTTTATATTATACGTACATGGGAACAATTGTAAATTGGCAGCACTTCATCTTGGCAAAGGAACTGAGAAATCTTTTAACAAATATGCATAAATCAGCTTCTGCACCTAATCAATCTTTCACTTAAGAAAAGATTTAATGCAATACTTTTCTGTTGGAAGCCTTATTTTTTGTCAGTGGATGTTCAGCATGAAAAAAAAGCCTCTGGTTCTCTATACGTGTCAGTAAATGAAATATAATTTGGAATGTAAGGTATCAGTTGTGAAGTGGCTGATAAGGTAATGAGAGCAACAAGATCTTAATGTGCATGAAAATAAATGATTAATTGTTCATTAAATTACACTTTTCTAAAATTAGAGATAGCTTCAGCTGATGGTCTGAAGGATCTCCGTTTTCAGATGAGCTTGCTGTGGTTTGTCAGGACACCCCATATTACACCCTGTGAATAAAAGCATGCTTGTGATTCACAATAGAGCTTCAGCTGCAGCCTGAGGAGGGGGAAGGGCATTACATTCCTCCACTGACCTGCTGTTTGCTGAAGATATTAAACAATAACTGCTCCTTTTTCAACAATACTGAGCAGAATGATGAGCTCTACAGACCCAAATGCTCTGCTTTAACAGGAAAAGTGTGAACAAAAATGCATTAAAAATGCAGTGAGGCTAGCAAACATTGCAGACCAGCATTTCATGTCAGCTTGGAAGAGTCGTGATTCTGAGTGATCACCTTGAGAAGAGAATGTTCATACCTTGTTTAGGTCACCTCTGCAGACATATATAGACATAAACGTCATTTAAATTATAAATCAAATTTTACCCCATCAAGAGTCTATGAAAATGTGCAACATGCCGAGTTTAGACAGTTGATGATTTATGGCACTGAGTCCTAAACTGGAACAAAAAGTATATCTGAAACTTAAAGCAACCATGAACAGTTAATATCTTACCTGCTGTAAATACAGAAGTTTTCTGAGGGAGGTCAAAGCCATTTCACTCCTTGTGGTCTTAGTGCCATGAAGCAAGGTATCTGAAACAGCCAATATGTGGAAAAAGTAAGTGAGTGTCGTGGCTCAATATTATGATGAAGTGATGATATCTGGTCTGTGTGAACATCTGGATTAACACACAACAAGCAAATTAGGAGGGAATATTGATGATGGAGTGCAGCAACTTTGCTTTTAACACGCTCGCTTCATTTCTGAAAACTAACGTCTTTGTGGGACGTGGCCGGCTCCATCTGTGATTTATGAGTGACTGTAGGAAACATAAAGACAGATTGCTCTGTGCAGCCATTTTACAGAAATGTTTAATAAAAAAAGAGCTCATTCGTTTTTCACAACTTTTCCAAAGAAACTACACTTAAAAAACCCGAATCTAAACTACCCATTTAAGTTAAAACATCTTTTAATTACTACTGAATAGTGAGAAAATGGGCTCAGTATGTCTTAAAGCGGGGTGCTCAGGAAGCTATGTGTTGCTTTTTCCCAGTAAAGTGTGACAGAAAGACAAAGAAACTTCTGGCAACAACTTCCGAACATCTGCACCATCAACCTTTATGACCCAAAACAAAGATCTGAACCCCAGATTGCAGCTTTTTCCTCCTCCCTTGATGTTTTTCTCTGGGCCATGTGGGCAGGTGCAGATAACATTTTCATGGTTCTAACATGATCCTCAGTAAATGCTGAGTCATTTAATGCGGTTGATAAAAATCAAAGGAATGCAGATTTATTTTATGTACCAAGAAATGCATCTTATTCAACATGTATTGGTGAGCCTTCACCAAAACCTTAAAAAGCACAAAGAAGGAAAGATTGCATCAGGAAAAAAAGGCCTCTCTGTTGGCAGAGGATCGCGCACAGACAGGGGGTGGGGTGCGCGCGCCGCGGCGCAAACTGGGAGGAGGAAAAGGGGGGTTCAGGAACCGTCTTTGTCCTCACCCAGTAGTTCAGCTCAGAACCTCCTCGGTGGGAAAGAAGGTTAAACAAAACTGAATGGCTTGATTTTTTATGTGGAGGGCTTGCTTTGCAAAAGAGAAAACGGAGAAAAAGCGCCAAGAAGGCAACTTTAAGGAGACAGAAGACGAACTCAAGGTAAAAAAATGCCTCAAAAACAAAAAACGTGGCGGCGCAAAAACGCCACATCACCTTTTTTTAACCAATTAATGCTTTTTAGCCTTTATCTGTATATATAAGTATTGTTAACCGTAAAAACTGCTTTAGTTTTGTAAATAAACCACTAAAAAATCCCAAAGTGCGTAAATATGTGGTTAAACGCCAGCTGAAGTTTACGCGCACAAGCTGGTGGCATTCAGAGCTGATTAAAGCTCAAAAACAGCTCTAAAGATTTAAAACCATTATCATTACACGGTTCATTAGTACCAAATCAAATCTGTATTTCAGTGTGGTGGCATAAAATATATAAATCAAGTTTATTTATTAAAAAAAGTATTTTCCCTATAAAGGAATGCGCTGTAATCACATACTGAAATCATTTTCTTCTTTAATTCTAAACAACAGGCTTTAAGACCATGTATTATGAATCTTTTTCATATTCATTCCTTAAGCTTTTTAATATAAGGCTTTAAAATTATATATGGCATTTTTGTCGGTTTAGATATTACGTAGCACGAGCTCGTAAGGCACCACTGTGACGTCGTTTGGCACGAGATTTCCTCCGCATGCTCTTCCAAATGGGATTAGTTTGCATTATGTCATCTTTTTCAATGGAATATGCAATGGCTTTAAGGTAAAACTTGTAATACGGAGTCCTTTTATGATATCTTTCACACTGTTTTTTGTTTTTTTGTACATAAATATAAAATTCAGGTTTTTTTCTGTCACGAGGAAATAAAGGGTAGATTGGATGGAATAAAATTGTCTGAGTATTACCTGCACAAATGCAACCACTCATTTTATCCTTTAGTTCTCCCTTCTCAAGCCAGGGGCCCCTCAGCCTGAGGGCTTGGACTGCAGAAGGATTAACTATAACCCATCTCCCAGATGTGAGGGGCCACAAAGACCCCTCTGTTCTGCAGCACCCGGACAGAAAGGAACCTTTTCGGCTTAGGAACAGATTGAAAAGTGTCAAGTGCCACATATAGGTCCATACTGTTTCACTGGACGTAGTAATACTCGCAGAATGTCTTTGGAGAAGGATGCATAATTTAAATGTCTGTCTTGCAAAATGGAGTCAATGTGAATGTGAACACTGAGGGAAAACCTCTAACCTACATTGATTTTAATATATTCTAAAAACATGTCAAACACGTTAGACACTAACTTGTATGATTAATTTCTATGATAACAGTTCTAACTGGCCTGTGGACCGTTTTTTTTATTGAGTTCTTGGTAAAGGCTTGGTCATTTCAAACTGTCTCTTTTGATGAGTAACAGGTTTTGGAGATTTTGTAATCACTGTGACATTCTATTGTTGACAACTGTTGTCATACAGTGTAGGTGTGTACAGATAATGATCCCGAAAGCTGCAGATAAACTGTAGGAACAATGGTACTTTTTCACAAAGTGTTGAATAAGTGTAATCCAGTTGGGTGGAGGTTAGTGGTGTAACGTGTTTTGTCAGGTTCTCCACCTCTTGGAAAGGTGGGGGTTCAACAAGAAGTTAAAGTTCATTGCGTAGTTTTTAAAATGTGTATTAAATGTAAATGCACAGATTAAAAGCAGTGTGTGAGCTCATAGTGAAAGACAAAGCTCTGTTCAAACCTTTAAAAATGGATTAACACTATACAGTGACTATAGCCCAGTAGTCAGGATCACGGTCTTGAAACCCTAAGGCTGCAGGTTCGAGTTCAGGTTGTGTCAAAGGGCATCCAGTGTAAAACAATCACCAAATTTCTGGTGCAGATTTGCTCACTCTGGTAAACTCTGCAAAATGAACAAACACTGTTAACTATTGTGCTTTGTGCACTCTGTTATAGTAAACCAAACAGTTCACCTTCTCTTTAGAGAATCATGAAGATGACTTTTATAAATTAGTACTACATAAAAATGAGCTTCATTGAAATTTAATCCCTGATGGTTTTAAACAATGTGGATGTCGAACATCAGGATCGCTTTCAAGTGATCAATTGTTGAATTACCAGATCCATTATTTTTGAAAGTTGGTGAAAACTTAGGTCAGTCAGAACTGCTGAACTTTCACAGGATTATTGATTTTTCAGCCACAGGTCAGGTTTACTTTGTCATTTCAGACAGATTTATATGCAGCGAGGTGAATCGGTGTCTCACAGTTTTCAGTCCGTATGAAAGGACTCCAAACAAGACAAAATGATTCAGGACAATGACTGTGCTAATAGCATACAGTGCAACCAGTACCAGAGTTAGACAAACTGTTAAAAACCTAGAAAAAAATCTCATTGTTGCAAGTGAACCACAATGAGTTGAAAGGGTTTAATGAAAGAGTCATGCATGAAATATCTGCTCAGATTATCCGTCACGCATTCAAAAGTTCATTGATATTTGCCTGCTTGCCTTGAACTTCAGCAGTGTGGTTTTGTAAGAGTGAATCATGGTTACATGAAGTTAGTTGCAGATGGTGTGAAACCACAAGCTTTTTTTAATTTGTCAGACTCCAAGCTGTGAACAGGGTTAAAACTTGATTTTGAGAGAGTGTGTCGGAGCAGGGCAGATTGAGCAAGTCCAGCTGAGTGCGACTGATGTTTTGCAAAGATTGACCACTCAGTCAAAACTTAAGTTGGACAGTGGACTAGTCATATGCCAGTATGGTTTATTTTAATCATGTTGGACATGGATGTGATTGTTGCACAACTTTTTTTTCTTGTAGGTTAAGAACTTATAATTGAAGTCCACAGAGATTGGCCTGAACATGCCCTCATAAATACAGAAATTAAAAGTTTGTGAAAAGGATGATTATATTTTCATGATATAGCTCCACCGTGTGGCTGTCTTATGTAATAACAGCCAAGGCAATGTCTGCACTGGGTGTGTTTTAAGACAAAGAAAGTGGGGCTCTGAGCTTAATTATGCTTCTTTATTTTGTTGGTGACCCATTTATTAAAGAAATTGTTTCTAAACTTTTACTTGTCATCTCCCCCTCCTTCACACAGGATTGACGGCTTCCCTGTCCAACAAGCAAAATGAGCTGGAGCTTTCTCACACGTCTGCTGGATGAGATCTCCAATCACTCCACCTTTGTGGGCAAAATCTGGCTCACCCTCCTCATCGTGTTCCGCATCGTGCTGACGGCGGTTGGTGGCGAGTCGATCTACTACGATGAACAGAGTAAATTTGTGTGCAACACTCAGCAGCCTGGTTGTGAGAATGTGTGCTACGATGCCTTTGCACCACTTTCGCACATCCGCTTCTGGGTATTTCAGGTGATTATGATCACCACGCCGACCATCATGTACCTCGGGTTTGCTATGCACAAGATTGCCCGGATGGACGACGACGACTACGGTTCCCGGCGCAGGAAGAAGATGCCCATAGTGAGCCGTGGTGCCAACAGAGACTACGAAGAAGCAGAAGATAACGGGGAGGAAGATCCCATGATCCAGGAGGAGATTGAGCCAGAAAAAGAAAAGGAAGTTGCAGAGAATCCCAAAAAGAAGCATGATGGACGACGTCGCATCAAGAGGGATGGTCTGATGAAGGTCTACATTTTTCAGCTGCTATCACGTGCAGTTTTCGAGATCTCATTCCTGTTTGGGCAGTATATTCTTTATGGACTGGAGGTGGCACCGTCGTACGTTTGCACACGCTCCCCTTGCCCACACACCGTGGATTGCTTCATCTCTCGTCCGACTGAGAAGACGATCTTCTTGCTCATCATGTATGGCGTCAGCGCTCTGTGCCTGCTCTTCACTGTGCTGGAGATCCTTCACCTTGGCATCAGTGGAATCCGCGACTGCTTCTGCACGCCACGGCCTCGATCTTCACCTTCTCCTCACTCAGCCCTAGGCAGCCAAAGATCTTCCATTTCCCGTCAGCCTTCAGCGCCTCCAGGTTACCACACGGCTCTGAAGAAGGACCCATCTGGAAAAATGGGCTTCAGGGATAACCTGGGTGACTCGGGCCGTGAGTCCTTTGGAGACGAGGCGTCGTCTCGGGAGCTGGAGAGGATTCGCAGACACATGAAACTGGCCCAGCAGCATCTGGATTTAGCGTACCAGAATGAAGAAGGCAGCCCATCGCGCAGCAGCAGCCCCGAGTCAAACGGCACTGCAGTGGAGCAGAACAGACTAAACTTTGCTCAGGAGAAGCAGAGTAGTACCTGTGATAAAGGTAATGTTTGTTTTTATTTTATCCATGTTAACTTTTTTTGTTCATGTTATTGAGGTAAAATGCTTAACTGCTCAAATTGTCTTCACAGGTCTGCGTGCGTAGGCTCTCAACAGCTGATCGATCAAAAGAGGCGTGACGACAAAAGGGAAATGAGCAGGGAGTGTGTGTATGTGTGTGTGTGTGACTTTGTGATATCACTTGAGGAGGGTGAAGGCAGCCCAAGCCTTCCAGTGTTACAGCCAGCTGTGGTGGAGCATCATCAAAGAAACAAAAAAGAAACTATCATTTCAGCTCAGCAATACTTGATGACAGCCTGTTTGAAGACCCAAAGTGCTTTCTAACTGCCATCGTGAAACAAGAATGGTTGACATGTATTTCTTCCTCAGGGCAGCTATATTTTTATATATATATGGATATTTTATTATGAGACTTCTAGGTATTGTATTCTTTTGGTCAACTGTTTGAAGTTTAGTTTGTGAATCTTATGTTTGCCTTAGATTTAAACTGGAACTCTTTTTTTAAATGTACTTTTAAGGTAAGACCAAGCCAGTTGTTTATTTTTACTTTTTTGAGTTTTGTACTTTGTAAGAAAGTGAGTGAGTGACAGGTGCGCAAATACATAGTTAAACAAAACACCTCTTTATGAATGAAAGGTACTGACCATGTCTTGTTTATGAAGACCTAACAAGGTAATTGTCGCACAAGGGCTTCTTTAAGTGATGATTTTTTATTATTTTGTTTGGCCCTTCCCTTGTCAACATTCACAATTCTAGAATCTGTAGAATGACACAGGATTTGTAGGATAAGGGCTAATCCTGGGTCTGATGACCTACAGTGGAATATAAACTGATTGCGTGCTCTGGGCCGATTCATTTCATGGAAAATGTCGATCTCCGTTACATTCCTGTTTGATGGTCTGAATCCGTTTAGTTTTTCCTGATGATCATCAGATGAATCCCTGATTCTTAGCAGAGATCTGCTTTTCTGAAAAAACACTCCTCGGTACACTAAAGTTAATTTATTTTACAGTTGGTACTTTTTTTTAATATTTTAAAAACTTGTCTAGCAAACTGTTCTTGCTCTTCTTTTTTCCCCTCCCATTTCAGGACCAGACAACTTCACCACATTCCTTTTACATTTTTCTCCTACATTCTTTCCTTCTCCCTAAGCGAACAAAAAAGTACAAATTTAGAACCTACAATTTAACTCCCATCTTGTTGTTGTGGTGGTTTTGATAAGCTTTCTATTGGTCACAGTTGGTGGGCTTTTTTTCTTGGCTGCTACAGTTGTTGGCTTTTTTATGTATTTGTAATTGTGTTTTAGTAGTGTTTATATATTTTCTTTTTGTTGTGAGAAATATGCAGTTGCAGATCCATATTTAGGATTGGTCCTGTTGTGCCGACACTGCTTCATTTACATGTTTATATTCATAGCTCATAATCATTATTTCCATGCTGTGGTTGGGGTTGAAGCCTGGTTATTGTATATTATTGTACAATAATGCGGCTATGTTGAACCTACTTCACAGTATAGGCCTTTAGATGGTAACTGGAACACACTTGAGGTGCCTTTGTCCAAAGGAACAAACCTGGGTAATGCTTGAAAAAAACTTTTGATATTGTCTTTATCATTTTTTATATGTTTGATACTGTACTTTATTTTTGTATTATAAATATTGTTATGCTCTTTTCACTGTGGCAGATACTTTTTTTTTGTTACATTGATGACATTCGCTATAATCTGTTACCTGAGACTGGATTTTGGGAGTAGACTGGTGTTCTGCACAGTTTGGTACAGTTTCAACTTTTAAGTGCAGCAGTTCTTTATTTTTATGTTAATCAATGCTAATCTGTTGTTTTAAGGCACCATTTAAATATTTACTTTTTCAGCTCATGCCTGTTCTGTTAACTTAATTGATGTTATGTACTGGGTTCAGTATCTGAAAGTGCTGATTTCTGAAGCTTTTTGCTCCAGAAATTAAATTATGGTTTAAAAGCAAATCATTTCAATGTGAATTTAATGCCTTGAGTGCGCTCTAAAATGCCATCTTTTGTATTCTGACTACCCACAGTGCCATTTGTACCAACTCAAATAATGTCATTTCAGATATTTTTGACCAATGTTTTTGTACTTTTTTATACTTTTTGTATTGACTAGTACTTTGTGATTAGTTTTAAAAATAAATTTTCCAAGTTGTTCATTTATGTTGTCTCACTGGCGTATTTGCTGCTGGATTTTGTTTTCTCTATTTACAACAAAATATCATTTTTATGTAGTTCAGTCAAATCAATAAGCTTCATTAGCTAATTTCTTGGTAATCATGGCTTGAATTGCAGAGGAGTTATTAATTTAAGCTTAGGTTTTACAATTGTCTATATAATTAGGTATACAAATTTTGCAATGATTTATATTTCAATGACATTTGAGTGTTACTTGAAGCAACAAATGTACATATTCCAGATGAAAAAAATACACCACCATTAAAATGGTTGTTTTAGAAATAAGTTATTTCTCCATACAATTTAAAGCAAAAAGCATGGTTCCAAAAATATTTTTTTCAAGGACTTCAGTAAGGAATGATATTAAAAAAAGTGAAAACTACAATAAGAATAAATCCTGTTTATTTTTTGTTTCTCCACATTGGGCACTGCTATAACATGCAGAACTAGGTAAAAAAATAAAAAAATAGGCCTACTTCCTAAATTTAATCATGACAGTTTTAGTTGACTGTTTATTCCACTTTGAAGGAATTCTTACACATCTAAGAAATTTTAATTTAATTGCAACTAAATGCAGTGTTAAAATGTAACTGCAGTTAGATTTTTTTTTGTCTTTTAATAAGAACAATACCAATGGATAAGCAAATGGCTCCAGTTGCTGCAACAATCAGCAGAGCAAATGTAACGTTAAGTCCAGTCTGAGCCTCTTCATTGGAGAGATTCAGACCCAGGAAACTCACTGGGTACTCGGTGACCGGGGCAGTTGTTGCTGAAAATAGACACCAAGTCAGTCTTTGTTAGAAATGGGAGCTAATAGCAATAAAACATGTACAGAATCTAATCTGTTTGTTCTTAAGGCAGTCTTATTGATACTTTGAATTAGTTAGAGCAGGTATCTGACCAACTCTTGGTGGGTTTACCTTCAGGTTCAGGCTTCAAACAGTCATCCGGTCCTAATGCAGGGTCAGGGAAACCGTTACAGTTGATGATGGTAGAGTAGGTGGACACAGAGGCCTTAGCAACTCGAGGCACGTTAGGATCAGAGCGGTTGATATAGAAAAGGCCAAATCGCTCTGAAAAGCCAGTTGCCCACTCTAGGTTGTCCACAAGTGACCAAGCTGTGTATCCACAGATATCCACATTATCCTGCAAGTAAGCTACAAAAAAATCAAAAAATCTTTAAAATGCATACATAATGATTAGCCATTGTTTTATAGGTGCTTCTTGGTTTCAATTTAAGATGGAGAATGTGATGGGAAAATGGACGGAGTGCTCTGAGGAACTAATAAATGAAGAGAATGATAGAGAAAGAAGAGCATAGATTACAGAAATGGTGGACAGGAAAGATTAGTGAGAATGACATTTGGACTGGATGACTAACTGTAGTGACCAAGACGAAGAAAATGATTTGATACCTTTGAGTACTTGGTTGATGTATTTTTCATAGTAGTAAGACCTGTGAATGTCATTTAAATCTATAGGTCCTCGCTCAGAAACTCCATTCTCAGTGATGATAATTGGAGGATTTCCGTACTCCTTCTTTATGAAGTTTAAAATTCTGCGGAGTCCAAATGGTGTGATCTTCAGCCAACTAGAACCGGAATCCAGCCAGGTACGATCAACAACGGTCCCTGCACCCCTGTGACAATCAATTATTTGAAATATCAAGTGAAATTCAGGTAAAATCATAATTTTCTGCAAATAAATTTTAGGAATGTAAAGGACTGAATTGCACTGAAATATAATGAAATGAACTGAATTATTACTTACTGGGCAAAAAAATTGCCCGAAGATAAAATAGAAAAAGACTGTTTTGATCCTAAACGATGCTTTCTTACCTGTCTGCATCATAATGCTGAAGATTTCCATAGTTCACCGGGAAAGCCAGAACAGTGGTGTAGTGATTAAACCCAAAATAGTCATAGGTTCCCTTAATTCTCTTGATCTCATTTGGAGTAAACTCTGGCAGCCTAGAGAATTTTAAGTGAGACATAGGTTTCAAAATTAAAGATTTCATCTTGAACTAAAACCTTTATGAATAAATTGCACAAATTTCAGTCTCAATCTCACTGGGTGAATATAAAGTGGAATGTTATAACTTGTTACATTTCGTAGCAGGAAAAAAGAATTCTGTGATATTTCCCATATTACCGTGATTTTGGCAAATCAGCAGCAAGACTGCGCTCTCGAATAATTGTCTTCATTATTTCACTGTAGTCCCCATTGTAAATTGGATGGGCAAACCAGCCAAGATAGAACTATAGAAAATGACACAACCACAATCACCTCATACAACAGAAAATAAAATGTAGAAAAGCTAAAGAGAGAACTTGGCATACCTCTACCACACGTCTTGCAGCATCATAATCTTCTTGCTTGTAGGGGTTTCGTGGCTCTGACCAATCAGAGTTGATTGTGATGGAAATGATTCCCTTCTGTTCAGCTCGATATTTGTCATTGTAAAGGTGCCAGACTTCAGCATGAGCTTTAATAAGGTTGTGACCAACAATGTAAGGTAGAGTGCCTGGGCGGAAACTGATCCCTGAAAGCAAACATTATGTAAAAGGTGAGTTTTTTGTTTACAAAATAAAGTTTTTACAATCAAAATTACTTATTGCATACCTGGGGCAGCTACTCCATAGCCGTGGCCCACCATTGCTACGTTGTATGGCTCATTGATGGTGACCCAGTGTTTCACATTGTGGCCTAGTCGGCTAAAGATGAGGTCAGCATAATCTCTAAATTTAGCAACAATAGTGTCGTTCTCCCAGCCCCCAATATCCTGCAGCGCTAGTGGAAGGTCCCAGTGATACAAAGTGACCTTTCAGAAAACAAGAAAAAACAATTTTCAGAACTATTTATTTAAAACATGGCGCGGAATGTTATAAAGAATTCGACTTACATGAGGCTGGATGTTTGCAGCGAGTAGTGCTTTCACTAGTCTGTCATAGTAGCTGAGACCAGCCTCATTAATATGACTGGTAGTACCATCAGGAAGCACCCGTGGCCAGGAAATGGAGAAACGATAATGGGTCACCTTAAGTTGTTTCAAAATGGCAACATCCTCGTTAATTTTATTGTAACTGTCACAAGCTATGTCCCCATTGTCGTCATTAAACACTTTGAGAGGAGTGTGAGCAAACTTATCCCATATACTAAGACCTTTACCATCAGCTCTCCAACCACCTTCAATCTGTAAAGAGTAATGCAAGAAAATTAAAACAGTTCTGAATAAAGGAGATTTTTTTGACACAGGTTGGCTAAACGACTCTAAATTTACCTGGTATGATGCTGTAGCACTACTCCAAATGAAATCCTTTGGAAACTGTCCATAAATCATCTTCTCATCC
>JAVKLF010000132.1:3021399-3035347 GCA_034783495.1 Millerichthys robustus
TGTGTGTGTGTGTGTGTGTGTGTGTGTGTGTGTGTGTGTGTGTGTGTGTGTGTGTGTGTGTGTGTGTGTCTGTCTGTGTGTGCGTGCCTCCTAAATCCATTATATTACCGTCATAAAAACCTTTGGTTGAGCTCTTCAAATGTAATGTCTTCTTTTGGTTTACAGGTTTGGACCTTTTCAGTTAGTCTCCAGGTTGCACATTTACACAACAGTTTTAAAGTCTTTTTTTATAAAAAGACAAAACAATTATATATATATGAAAAATATGCTGTGAATTTAACATACAGTAAGTAATAATTATCAGCAGGTAAATTAATCCTAAAAGTTCAAAGGTTGCATTTGATTTTGCTTCCATTGTTTGATTGTTTACTAGTTGAAGAAATGTAGCTGACCAGCTTTGCTTTTGGGCATTATTTTTTAGGTTATTTTTTTAATAGTTCAAATTAACTGTAAAAAATGGCAGAATGGCACTTTATCGTAAAGTGTCTCCCATTAAATAGCTCATGAATGATTCGTTTGCAGCCACACTAGTCAACTCTGAAGTCTGGAATATTTGATGATTTCTCACAAACAAATGTTGGCCAACTCCTAATCACAGTTGTTAGAAATTATTTGATAAACAACAAGCTAATACGCTAATTGTTACCTGCTGTTCATGAGGTAATTAAGTGTGTTTGCACTCCAGTTACAGTAAGACGCTCCACTTCACCTGTCGCCCTTTAGGCCTGCTGTTTCCAACAAATCCAAAGCAAACCTATACTCTTATCTGGAAAAGATCACCTGTTTTGCACAATGCATGTGATTACCTTGTTCAGTTAGCGTAACGTAATCGGACGATTTTGGCAGCCGCCAACGTACGCGCATGAACGAAACCGTAAACAATGAATGCCTTGTGCACTTTTTCTTTTGCTGAACAAGTGGAATTCCTTCTCTTTCCACTGTTTTGGTTTGAGCCTCCCTCAGGAATATTTTTTACCAGAGCACATTCCTCTTTTTCAGCTCATGGCTTTCCACGGTGTCTCGGTTTTGTTGGCTGGGCCCAGTACTTTGTGTAATGGCTGCATCACACACAGACATGTAGACACACTCAAAGATCAGCAGCCTGAAGGACATCTTTCGCTCTGTCTTACTTAAACACCGCAAATCATTTGATGTCCAGCTAAAAGCACATCCAAGACCACAGAGTCAAATAAACTGAAATGTTGCCATGGATGATGTCATGCACAAACGCAGGCTTTTACGTAGTACTCTGGCATGTGTGCGATCTCATATGTGTCTTTACCGTACCTGCTATCCGGGGGCCCCTGGGGTACCATGACAAGAGTCATTAAAGTTTATAAGTGTGAGGCCCAGTTGTCAATCAAACTGACAAGCTGCCCCTGTCCAGCCCTGCTCCAAGGTGAACTCCACCAAACTCAAGAGAACCCCTGACCCCTCTCTGACTGAGAGCTGAGGGGGAAGCTGGGTCCACAGGGCTGGGACTGGCTCAGGTTGTGGCGGTCGACGACTGCTGCCGGAAACTTGGAAAAGCAAGTTTTGACTGAAAGACTTGATGGTTTTGAGTCTTCCAACATGGAAATTTTGAGATGGGAGTGATGAATAAGTTCTGCTGTCTCCCACTCAGCCGCAGTTAAAGTAATGCATCACTTTCAGACAGTCAGTTTAATATGCGTCAGTTTTGGTCTCGCTGATGACTTTTCTTGGCTGCTTATTACTATACCCAACAGAATTTTGCATTTCTGATGGCTACGACAATCGTCACCAAAACCAGGCTGCAGCATGCAAACCTCACCATTCTAGTTTTTCTGACTGTAAAGGCAAGCGATTAAGCGACTAAAAGTTTAAACAAACAAAAAAAACAAAATCCCACAAACCAGGCAATTCCAATCAGTAACTTACCAGAGCTTTAAATGTTTGAGGTGCAAAAGACCAACAATCCTCTTTTTGTCGAAACACTAATCATAATTATGGTTTGTAGTAGAACAGGTTTATGTAGGAGACCAGTTATCACTTTCACTTGACTTATATCAAACTTTGTACATTGCCTTAGATCAAAGTTGGTCAAAAACCAGATGATATCATGTAACTTGCGGAACTTGGTATGCATGCACTTCGGTCCGTTCCTGAGTGCATGATGTAGCCTGTCGTGCCACAGCAGGAAGTATCCGTCTCCCCAACTGCCCTTTTCTCTCCCTGGTCCCCTCCCACACACTATTTGTTTTAATTTAAAGAAAAGTTTTAGTCTTGGCCGTGCGAGACAAACTCACTGTGTCTTTTTTTCGTTTTTCTCTCTGGTATCCCGCTCCAAAAATGTCAAGCCAAACCTTTTTTTTTCCTTTGTTTTTCTTTTTATGCATCTTTTTCCATGTTTCCATGTTGGCGAGTTATTCCACTGGGGTTATGACAGAGCAGAAAAGGGATGTGTGTTGTCTTTGCTAGAATGTGAAGCTAAATGAGCCTGTTGAACAAAATGGGATGAGAAAGTGCTGTATGAGCAGTCAGCCAAAGGGGAAATTAAATCATTCCGGGTTAGGAAGGCACTTCAGGGAATAACTTTGTGGCTTGAAGAATTTCATAGACTGAGCCCCATTTGGCGAGGTGTGTGTGTGTGTGTGAACAAGCGCTTTCCAAGTTTTTGCATCTGCGTACACCCATACATGTCCTTAGAGCGGGACTCAGAACAAAGCTCACTGTGTAGTTTGTGTCAAAGAGTAGCAGAGCTGTTTGAGTGGGAGGAGGTGTGCATCTGCAGGCAGATTTTTTTTGATTGTGTCAGCAGCTTCAGATTGGTCCCAACCTCTTGGACCGACTCAACAGTGGGTTGTGGTCCACTTTTCAAAACTGATCTTGTGAACCACGAGGGACCCTTGGAAGGTCAAATGGGGTTTTGGAACAAACTCTGTGAACACCTGTGAGGCACATTCGTAGAAATACTTACTGTATGTAGAGGTGACCATTATATCCAGGAATAAGATGCACTAATGTTTAATGCCTTTCACTGATATTAACTCAGTTTACATCAAATAAATTATAGCAAAAGTGTCTTCCGTCTTGTCAGATTTGGCTAATTAATAAAGTTACTGTAAAAAAAAAAAAGTGCCACCTCTTTATTGAGACAAAGTAAAACTGGAAAAGTTTTCAGTGTTTTTGTTTTGTTTGTGTTTGTTTTTAGTTGGACCCCATTCCATATGAGGTGCTTCAGCAGAGACCAAATGCCAACGCTGTGCGCTCCATGCAGAAAGTAATTGAAGTTCACGGTGAGTAAATCGCTTTCAACAACTAGCCTGTTTTAGCTGCAGTTATCTGTTATATGGAATAGTTTGGTTTAACCAGCCCTAGAATTTAATAACTTCTGATTTGTCCTTGGAAAATGCATTACAAAATGTAAACATGGTAACCTAATCATATAAAGATATGTTGATGAAACAAAGAAAAATAATCTGCAATTTTTGTTCATGAACATCAAAGGGCAAAAATGAAAAATTAAAAAACATGGACCTTCTATTGAATATAAATCAGGCTTCAGTTTGTCTTTAAATCATTTCAACCATTAGGTTTACATCCACAGTCTACATATGTGTGGTACATTTGTTTTTTCTGCTGCAGGTAAATATTGGCGCTCGCTGCAGCGTTCTGCCTCCACACTCGGCTGTTCGTTGAGCGAAGCTCTGCAGCGCGACACGGAGGAAGCGGAAACCGTCTCTGCCATGGCTTCGTTGTCTGTCGCTAACAAGTACATGGGAAAGAGGTGTGTGGCAAGTTCTGTCCATGGTTGGACTATAACCAAACTTTTGTTAAATGTTTAACAAAATTCTTGGAAATGATTTATGTTTTTCTTGCTTAGAGTTTGTAGAACTGAAGCTACAGCCAGCTGACAGTTGGAACAAGAAACAGCTAGATATCTGTCAAATGTTAGAGTACTTGTAATGTCAGTGGGTAATGAAGTTGACGCCACAAGTTTCAAAATCTGTGTTTTTATCTTAAGGCCTCATTTGTGTCTTTAAACTTGCCTCCCTGGCTTTATTGTCTGAAAGATTTATTTTCTCAAGAAAACCGTTCCTATAGATCTTTGTCAGTGACCACATTTAAATGCATAATGCCAAATTTTTCTTATGTTCAATGCAGTTTTTTAAAAATGTATTTAGAGTTTTATCACTTCCTTGGTAAGTATTAATTATTTTTGTATTTCACAGGTCTGAAGAGGAACCAATGGAAGAAGAAGCTCCAATGTAAAAAACAAAAACCTAGTTAGCCTGTAACCACTCTGACCAGTGTTTAACTTCGGCCCATAGATTCCTCGTACATCTCACTATCGATGTACCGAAGAGGCGTTTTGTCACGAGGACGACAACAAGAGCTGACAGAAGTGGCACTCAGAAAAAGCTGAAGATGAGTTTTTATCCATCACTAGTGCGCAGGACAGTTCATGTAAACATGCTGCACTTGATGGAGTCGGACTTTCAGTCAGTTTTTGCACAGAGGCTGCCTCAATTACTTTAAAAAGGAAAACTCAACAACACTAGACATATACTTTTTAACTGGCAGTCTGGAAAATACACTCAGATATGGCAGTTTTCTGTACTTTCTCTTCATCCTTACAGTCTTATCAGAACCACTGGAGCTGTTGTAATAATGACTCTGCACTGAGGATTGATTCCTGCTTTTAACAGATTTCCGACTGAAACAAAGTGATAGAGTTAAAGATAAGAAAGGTGGGCAAGTCGCCTGGATTTTGACCGTGAAAGACTGAACATTTGTGCCTTTTCCTTTTTTAAGTTAGGTGGGTTATCTCAATTGAAAGAACTTTGCCTTAAAAACAGATATTGAATGGCGGCGTCTTTGACCAATCCCCTCAAACTTTCCTGTCTTGGCTGCCTGCATGTTTTTGCCACATAAACTGGAGGACCCTTGGTGTGTTTACCTTTATTTTCCTGCATCTGCCCCAACTGTTTCTCCCTCCATATTTGCATTTGCCTCTCATTTTTAGGCTTGAAGGTGGAATCCAGCCACAAGTCGGACATGTATACAGATCAATACAACCGAGACTTGGCTGTAACAGTAGAATTTGTGTCACTTCTTGAAGATTATGGAGGGCTGTAATTATTCTCACATGGGCTAATTTGTTCAACCAGCCCTCTTGTTATCCCACCTGGGATTTTCCAGAGGGGTGTTCTGGTGCTTCAGAGGCTCTCACAGCTGCTTTAACATCTTCAGGCTTTTATTAGGCACATCTGCTCCCCAAATGTCAGTTGCTAAGAAGCAGGTGTGCTAATATTTCTGTCTGCTCATTGACCGAGAAATACAAGCTGTTTGGCATAAATATGTAGTAGAAATAATACAATAATGATAGCTATTCATCTCAGATCTAATTTCTCATTAGAAGGGGAAATAAAGGACACTGTTTTTATATTCCCCTTCCTAAAAAAAGTCTAAATTAAATATAGAACTGAATACTTCTAGTGAAGAACATGTAGAGGGTCTTACTGGCAGAAATGTAACTTTACAAAACAACTACATTTTTCTTTCTCTAATTTAAACTGCCGTACTTTTCACAGAAGGATTTCTTTTGCAACCCCCTCCCCCCAATTTTAATCAACCATGCAAAAAAAAATGTGAGTTCTTTTTGTTGTAATCTGCAAAATTACCACTAAATGTCAGTGAAACCTATTTTTAAAAAAGGTACAGTTTGATTAGTTACAAGTTTAAGGTCAAACGGCATCATTCGTTCATCAACAATCTTTCTTATCGTAACCATCCTTCCAACTGTGGTCGACCCTCTGGGAAGCTACAGTTTTAGTTTAGTTTTTATTCAGCGACCTGTGGTTGTTTACTGTCCATATGACACTGATCTGAGGATTCCTGCCACGTGCAGACTATGTGTGCTGATTCTTTTTATTTTGGACATACTTTTTCCTGACACGTAACCCTCTGTCACAATGTTAAGCTGACGTACTTCACAACAGGTGACAGTTTGGGTGGACTTCATGAATCTTTTTCTTGGTTCAGAATTTTAGGCAGAATGTTGGGATGCAACCGTTTCTACTTTGTAAAAAGATGGACACTTGTGTATTTACCGTCTGTTTATTGTAGATTTATATATAAAAGAAAGGAGTATATTATATATATCTATACATACTGAATACTTTGATATTGTTTTGAATTGGCATTGAAAAATGATACTTTGCATCAGCTGTACATGCAGTTTTCTCTTTTAAGATGTTACTGAAAACACCTGCTGTCCTTGGTTACAGCTGGTTAAATGTTTAGCTGAATTTTTCTTATTGGCTTTTCAGCAGTGATGGTTTTCCACTTTATTTATCTCTTGGGTACCACAACACTGTTACAGCATGCCCCTCATATCCACGCACATACTTTTACCACTCTGTACCTTTTGATGTTACGTGTTTAGCTGCTCTTGTAGAAAACCACAGGTCTTGGGTGGCATCAGTTGGTTTTTGAATTCCTGCGCCAGTCAGAAAGAAATTTGACCTGTTTCCTTACATTTGGTCCTCTTTCTTTTTATTCAAAACGTAGGTGAGCTTTGGTGAAAAATGTTGTGAGCAATTATTAACCTACCTGTTATAGATCTTAGTTCTAATTTAAATTCACATCAGTAGGAATACAATCTGCACTGTAACGATCACAGCTTAATGTGTTACAGGTCTGGTACAAGACCAAAACTTTACATTTATGAGGACCAAGTGAAAGAAAGCTCATTTTATTTTACATTATTGTGTCATAATATAGATTCATTGAAGTTTCTTTTTTTTAAAAAAAGTCACTTTTTTACATCTTGACTAATATTTTGTGTTATTAAAATTTTAATAACATAAAAAAGAAGCTTCATGAAAAGTAACTAGAAAAACCTTTTAGGTCACCGGTAGATGTTTGTTCCCGTATGTTTTCATCCTTTTGTGGGTACCTTTTCCAGAAGGGAGTGTGCGTCGATGTGAAACTGTTTTTTGTAAATATTGGACTGTAAACTCAGAATGTAGTGGTGAATTTATCTTATCATTATCAGCAGGGCACTGTAAATCTGACTCATCACTGTGTTTGTATTTCTCTGTACATTCCTTTTTTATTTTTATTTCATGCGATACTTCTGTTGGGGTGCAATTCTGAACAAATACAGGTGTGTTTGAGGTGGAGACCTGCGCTGAACATGATTTCATGCTGAAGGCGCGAACAACCCTGCACCCGGTAATATATTCGAGGGGAAACTTCCCAGAACATTTGTGCATCAGTGCCAGTCGTGGCTTTCCTGCTTTGGTTTCTCAAACGCAGCCAAAACTAGCATCGTCTGGCCATCTGTCTTCACAGTTAGTCTTAAAAACAATGTCCAGTTACCAAAAAGACAAAAAAAAAGACTACATTCCATCTTAATGTCCATTTATTAGGAGACAGAACTGCTTTTATTTGGACTTCTAGTTTAATTTGTGTGGTCTGATCTCACTTCACTCCGTTTTGTTTTTTTTGTCTCTGCATGATCTGTTTGCCTGCACGCACTGCCTACTTGTCTGTCCCTCCGTCCATCCATCTGTCCCCAGCCACATACCAGCACAAGGGAAGGAGCACTGAAGGACATTAGTACTTTCACTGTATCCAAACTGTCTCTTTTACTGCGGTTTTATTTCTTGTTGAGAAGAGTTTGGGTTCTCTCCGTGTTGTATTTCTACCTGTAGCATCTGAACTCATCAAACCTGGAACATGCAACTTACTTAAAAAAATATTATATTGCATATGTTAAATTTGATTGTGTTTATGTAGAAATGTCTTAGTGGGGCGCTTTGTAAACTGCAAGAACAGAATGGGCATTGTTTGAAATCTGGGCAGGATGTGATTTTGTAGGACATTTTTGGGCACTTTGGTGATATTTCTTGTTTGTTTTGTCACATCTGGACTTTTTAAAGAGCTCCATCCTGATGCCTGGTTGTTGTTAAGACCCATTCCATTAAAAAAAAAAAGCCAGTTATCTCTGTGACCACTCTGCTTCAGAAACGACCAGTTCTAGGTTTACATACTGTATGTATAAAATGCATATTCTTTTTTTATTATTATTGGTTATGTTTTTGACTTGTTCTGCCATTGTTACAGAAATAGTACATTTTTCTGGGAAAACCTTTACTCTAACATGTTGTCTTTGACATGTATAATATAAAAGTATTGTTTTTGAAAAAAAAAACATTCTGGTTTTTACATTTGTTATCTTGGTTGCTGGTTAAACTACAAAAAAAACAAGATCTACCCTCAGAAGGCTGAGTCGCTGAGGAGTGAAGATGGGCAGATCATCTTCAAATATTACAATCTTTAAAAACACACACGCAGCCTAACAAAGTCAAAAGTTGATTTTAAAACAAGTCATTTTCAGCCTCATCTGATAAGACATTGTGTCACACAGCAAACAATAGGTCTAAAGTAACAATCGAAAAAGCCGTAAACAGCTGTTTGTGTGTAAAACTGAACAAATTTCCTTAAAGTCTTGAGGGAGGGGCCATTAACAACGAAGGTCCCACAGTAGCTCTGACTGGGATTACCCCCACATTTGGAGAAGTCAGAGGTCAGAGCTCGTGTCCAAATAAACAGAAGTGAATCTCTGTCGGTGGTGGAACTAACGCTGAGACAACAGTCCAAAAGCAAACAAAACCAATACTGACGTTCCTCCCCTCAAATAAACACATTCCTCTGCGTAGGACAGCATAAATAAGACCGCTGTGTCAAGCTTTGTTGGCCCGTAAATCACAAAGATTTCCGACACAATGCAGATGGAGACATGAGGGACAATATTGACCATGATGCACAGCTTCAGGGGCTCCCCGAGTCACCGTAAAGCTGTGTTTATGGTTTCTCTGTGACTGGAGATGCTGTGATGACAGCGACGTGACACTCAGACTGCCCGGCTCACCTTTAGCTCACTGTATCTCTGCTGTGTGACCTCAGTCAGGTCGGGTCAGGTCGGAGGAGGAGCCTTTCTGGTTAAAGCTCACCCCCCGTCGTGAGATCCAACCCACAAGATGGCTGCTTCATCCCCCGCCACACACACGCGCACACACACAGCAAAGCAGACAACTATTTTACCTCTCCTCTCCGCACAGCGACAGTCTGGTCTGCGGCAGCTCTTCGTTATCAGTTAGCTCTGTTATTACACAGCCACTGGTGTGCAGAAAAAGGCCCAGTCCTGCCAGATGTGCTCATCGCCGCACATCTTTAATTACAGGTTTAAGTAACTCCAAATGGGTGATGAGTCCTTGGCCAGCTGCACAAATGACAAGACAGACTAATTATAGGAAAAAGTTATTAGGATTAAATTTGGATCGTCAACACACACAGACACGCATAAGCAGATTATTTAAATGGTCACACCAAACATCCACATCAGTGAAACAAAATAACATCTATTTTTATCCTGAGTGTGACTTTAGAAATTGAAGGCCAAACTTTCCCTGTCGTTCATGCCAGAGTTTTAAATTAAAATCATCTTTTGGTAGGAGACCTCAGGGAAGACCCAGAACTTGCTGCAGGGATTATGTATGCTCTCTGGCTTTGGGGCCCCCAGGATGAGCTGGACAGTGTTGCTGGGGGGAGGAAAGTCTGGGTTACCTCCGCGACCCGACTATGGATTTGTTGTAGAAGATGGAGAGCTCTTTTATTGAAAGATGATGGATTTGTTAGCAACATGCACACACATACACACACAGCCTGTCACACTCAGAGTATGTGATGTAAATGAGTTTCAGCTATAAATCAAATTTTAGCTCTATCTGTAAAACTCTGTGATTTGTGTTAGATGATGTTTATTAGCTTAAGAGGCCATCTTGAATGGGAAGTACATCAAATGGTTACTAATTGTAAGTTTCACCAAAATCTATTCAGTGTCAGTGAGATATTTTACTAAGTGACACAAAACGACTTGGATAAAAACAACATTGTCTTTGCCTTTTGTTGGTGGGCGATAACAATGGAAATCTGCACAAAGATGTTTCTGTTTCATTTGGACCCCTGATCCATATGTAAAAAGCTGTGCTGAATTTGCTCATGCACATTGTGTTTAGTCTGTGAGAATCGGTGTGTGTTGCACATCAGATGGACAAAAGCAAACACAGCTCTGAGGAGGAAAGGTCAGTTCAGGTACGAAGAACACCGTATCAGTGAAACACTGAGTGACCATCTGCAGGACGTGCACGCTGGTTTTGCTTCACATCAAACTGAGCTTATTGCTTTTATCAGTCCGGTTCTTTACGGGTCCACAGGAGTCAGTCAACGTCTCGAAATATGGAGAATTATTGAATAAAATATTGCATTTCATTTCTTAAAATGTTTTTAAATTCTGCATGGAGGCTGTATAATGCACATTCTACCACTAGGGGGCTTCCATTAGCAGCTATAGAAAGCTCCTGCTTCTTTGTTATTTAGCATATTTCCACATTACACAGGCTGAAATTAAATATTGTTTCTCACCTGTTTCTGAGTGCAAATTGAAATGATCCTTGAATTGGGTGAACATTTAAATTAGACATTTTTTGTCCTTTTCCCATGAGTGAAGTAAAGCCTTCAGGTTAATAAATTGGTTCCTGAAGTGATGTGACCCGGGAACCTCTGCTGACCCCTGCAGTCATCACTGGTGTTCTTGGTCAGCAGGGGAGGCCGCGGGGTGAATGGTCTCTTACTTTACAATATATATAATTCACTGAGTCAAAAAAATATATATAAAGGAAACTGAGAAAGACGCTGGAAATAAGAAACCGGAGGTTGTACAACAAACTAACTTGTATTATTTTAATAAACTGACTCACCAGCAAATACAATAAAAATCTAGAGTAATGCTGGACCCACAGGGAGAGGTTACTGAAAACTTTAGGAAAATTGATGAGGTTTATATTTTATCTTGTTTGTAAACAAACACAAAGTCCTTGGAAAGATTTTCATTTGAAATGTTTTTGACTGCAGCTCCTTCATCTCATCGGTTTTCGTGTATTTGCTCGTATCACTGCAGGATAAGTCAGACGTTTATTAACGTTCTGCCATGAATTATAAACAAGCCCATAGCATTATCCTACCACCACCGTGCTTGAGAGTTTGTATGAGATGTTTGTGCTGATTTGGATTTTTAAACAAAAAACACATAAAAACTTTAGGTGTAAGTTATTTAGAAAGAGGTTTTCACCAAACCCTTTCAAACAAACCATACTAGTTTTTCTGCTGTGTAGTTTTAAAGTATTTAACGATGATTAGTTTATTGACACACTGATTAGCAGAAACTGGCTGCTTATTTCTTTTTTTTAATTCCTATGGAATCAGAGTATGTTCTTTGGATCGTCATCGTAGAACTGAATGTCAACAGTAGATGGAGTCAAAATAAATTAAAGAAAGCCCCATCCTTAAATCAAATTCATCTTTTTGTAATGAACTCTAGTCATTACTTTCAATAGACTCTGACAGACAGGATCCTCCACAACAAACAAAAGGAATATTTTAAAGCCTCTGTGGCAGCCAGCTGACTCTGAGCTCTTCCAGCACATGAACAAAGTTCAGTCAGGCTCACACTGAGTGGTAGAAAGGTTGACTTTGGGATTTTTTTCAACGAACTAGACGAACACAGAATACCATTTGAGACACACAGAGAGTAAACCTTTACTTTATCCCCTCTTTTTTATTGCAAATTAAAGTTTTGTAGCTTTTTCCGTCCGAGTTTACGGGAAACATCTGGATTTCTTGCGCCGCTGGAGCGGTGGCCCCCGGGTGATTCTGAGCTGCTCAGCTGTGAGGGTTCGAGATAATGAGCAGGTATCAAACGGGCTCCTATGGACGAGCCAGCCTTGGTAGGAAATGCAGCATCCAAGACCACCATGCCAAAAGTGACTGCACACCGTAGCATCTGTTCATCTTTTACAGGTTATTGTGGAAGATTTAATGCAAGATTTTGTCTGTTTGGGTCTAAACCCTGCAAGAAATTACCTAAACAGAGAAACAGAGAAAAATCTGGGATTCAAACGTATCCACAACACAGCCTCTTTCTTTATTTTTTTTTTGTGGTAGTCGCATAAGAAAGATCTTACCTTTCTGCTTGTGTCCTACTTCTGTTGTTAGAATGAGTGGATGATGTGAGTTCAGATCAGTGGTGCCCAAAGTTGGGGTCAGGAGCCCACTGTGGGACACGAAACACCAGACTACGTCCTGAAGTGATCAATGTTTTTGTTATTATTGTAAATATTCATTTAAGATAGATTTATTGTTTATTTGCTATGTAACTAGTTCTGTATACTTCAAAACAATCAACTTATTCAGGAGATAGTTTTTTGTCATATTTATACTTTTCACAATATTTAAGTTAATTTGCAAATATTTGCACCATTGAATTTTCAGCTCTTTTTAGTTCTTTTTTTTTATTTTTATTATGTTTGGATACTGATTCAACAGGCCTAATCTATTTTTATTTTTTTTCTCCTACTTTTAGTTTCAAGCTACCACTGATATTTTTAGCTCACGTTTCGCCAATTTTAAGTAACATTTTGCTACTTTAAGCTATTATTTTACAACATTTAGCTTTAGCTAGCCCATTGCCATGCTGAGCTAGAATTTTGTTACAGCTTTAAGTCAACATTTTGCTAGTTTTATTGTTTAGCTATTGTTTTCACTTGTTTTAGCTTTAACAACTCGTAGTTTATTTGACAAATACCAGTGAAGTGATTCAGCACTCAGGACTCACTGCATTTTGTGGAAAAATGTTATTAATATTACCTTTTTTGCAATGTTTGTGTCATTCTGCCATGGAGGTCTGGGGTGGTAAGTTGTTGGGGTCAGAAGTTAAAAAGTTTGGGGACTTTTAGTTTAGAGCATCATGATCCTCACAAAAGCAGCAGGAGGATGGAGCTGGTGTTTCAGGCAGTCTGTCACATCTGTTAAATTAAACGCATCAATAATTAAAGACCTGACAGGCTTTAATAACAATAACAGTCTAATGTAAAATGTTGTGTTTGTCAGATCTGAGTGTTCAGCTCCAACAGTCAGAGAAAATCAGCCACTTAAAGCAACAGTCTGCGTTAACAAAGACCGCCTTTTACTGTTTAGATTTAATCTAAGTCCGTCTGGGAAACGGAGATGTAAACACTTTGAATTCAGAGGTAGCAGGACCGATTCAAAGCAAATCTGGGGGTCTTTTTTTGGCCCTGGGTGGAGTGATTATCCTTATCTGTTGGGGCTCCCTGTTCCTTATGTGGAGCAGAAGCATCCCAGTTTCAAACGATTGCTTGTTGTTTTATGTGGCTGAGTTTAAAAACATTTATTTCCTGCAATCCTAACGAAGCTGTAAGTTAATGGTCTGTTTTTCTGTAAAAAAGCAGCATTTTTTTCCTTCATAACAAGCGGTTGGGGGTGGGGAGCGGGGGATAAAAGGGCAATTTCTCACACCCAGCTGAGAAAAACAAATGTGAAGTTTTTTTAGTTTTTTCCCCCCTGGTAATAATCTGAAAAGTTCAGTTTTAGAATAAATCCTACTCAGCTCAGTTTCTTATTTTTGTAAATTTGTGCAAAATACAAAAGAAAGATGCATGTTTCATTTAAAAAACTGTTTAATAAATAAAAAGAACAGTGTAAATTAGACAAATTTCAGATGGAGACTTAAAGAAAGTCAGTGAAATAAACCCATGCAGCCAAAGAGTCGGACCTGCACTGGTCTCTTTTACAGAACGTAGTCACACAAATATGTACAAAATGCATTCTTATAAAGATTTTTTTTATAATTTTTAAAGTCTTTAGGAAAAAACAAACAAAATATATATATTTTTTGTAAAAACAATATAAAAAGAAATACAGGCTGAAAATGCACACAACTGTCTGGATCTTCTGTTGGTGCTCCTTTCAGATCCAATCTGCATACACACACACACACACACACACACACACACACACACACACACACTGCTGATGCACTTGTGGGTCACATTACGCCCCT
>JAVKLF010000132.1:3074797-3095535 GCA_034783495.1 Millerichthys robustus
AAATATTTCAAACAGTTTCTAAGGAAACCCAGCAGATTGCATCGAGTCATGGACTTGCAGCATTCACTCCTTGTTATTATGTTGTAAAGTAATTTTTACACATTAGGGCCTACGACCAGTTCTTCAGCTGCTCTTTTTATTTAAGGAATTGTTATTATTTTGGATTTTGTTAAGCTCCAATAAGAGTCTCAGGTTAATGGAAGCCCATTTCTGCCACTTGGGTTAAAAAATGACTTAGCATTTTCATCACTCGGAGATGTTAAGTCATATTTATTGAGATAGTATCTTATAAAATATGATGATAATAATAATAATTAATTATTACTCTTACTAGTAGTAGCCTAGTAGTAAAAACTTATTTTGATATATGAAATATTATAGTTATAAGACAGTACCGCAAAATTATGTGGCCATAGTTATGAGTAGCTATCTTTTTTTTTTTTAAGAGTGGCATAATTGGACTTCCACAATATTTAGACTTTTACAAGAACAATAAATAAAATAGTCTCTAACAACAGACAAGTAAATGGATGTGTTGAGGGGAGCTCCAACCAACCATTTATGAAGATTGTATAATTTTGACAAATTTAGGAAAGAAAAATAAAAAGGATTGTACAGGTTGTTCCTATTTTAGAAAACAAATCTGGGATATTTGCTGAATCCAAAAAGGCTGCAGCTGATGATGCCACACGTGAAATCAGCTGAATCAGTGACGTCTTTTAACACGTTTGGGGAATTTAATCACCTCCGACACTCGCAGCTCTGCGGTGGATCCACGAAAACCCGGCGGCTCACCACGGTTCTGTTTACCTGCATTAGTGGCACCGGGCAGATGGGAGACCGTGATGAGCGGAGGGAAGAGGATGCTGCTGGGCGGCTCGTCCACATCTGCGTCCGAACCGTCCGCCATGATGGTCCCCGAAAAGCGACTCACAGTCTGTTTTTTGACCCAAACGAACCAGAGGAGGCCCGAACCGGAACAGATTGGACGTAAACAAAGTGGCTGTTGTTGATGGAGGCGTCTGTTCCGGTCGCTGCGCTACTTCCGGACTAAGATCAGCTGTCACATTTAAAGGGGCCGCGCCTATTTATTTATTTATTTATTTTCAAACAGACTTGCGCATGCTCAAAGTCAGCATTTTGCGATGCATTGTGGTCTTCATAGTGTCTTGTCTTATATTTCATCTGTGGTGTTTCTGACAGCGCCTCACTTTACAGGGGTGTCCAGTCCTGGTCCTGCAGGGTCTCTATCCTGCATATTTAGAGGTTTCTCTGCTCCAACACACCTGATTTGAACAGGTGATTAACAGGCTTCTGCATAATTAAAGAGGCAATCCAAACACTGCATCAGGCGTGCTGCTGCAGGGGGAAAAAAAAGTAAATCATGCAGGATAGTGGTCCTCGAAGATTAGACACCCTTGAAAAATAGAAAATGTCAGTAAAACTAATTTATAAATGTTTTTAAGACCCTATTTGGGGGCATGGTGCCTGATTTTACAAATGCATATTAGTAACTGTAAAAAGGTCCATTTAAGAAAATACAAGCGATACATCGCTGGTTCGTCCCTTTAGTTTAGGAGTCTGATCTATGACTGAGGTCAGAGATGAGGCCTGACAAACAACAACCAAAATACAAAAACAGCCATTTTTCATCCAATACCTGAAATATAATCTGCCTGAGTTCAAAGCTTCAAAGACTCGAGGTGAAGACCGTTTTTAAAAATTACAAGAAAGTTTGACTCCTTGGAAGCAAAATATATAAAAAAACAAAGGGTGGTTCCAGATAAGGCAAGCATAAAAATGAAATGTTTTTGCAACCATCTTTTAACTGTCTGTGTTCACTGAGTCATTTTTGGGTGGGTAACGTACACCATGGAGGCATGCAACCATGGCTTTCTGCAGCCCGATGACAGACACTGAGATCATGGCGCTGCACTAAAAATAAACCCTCAGGTCAGCAGACCCATGAGTCCCCATAAGTGGACAGGTTGCCTGCAGACTTCCAGCTCTGTTTAAGAAAAAGAAATGCTGAGCTGAAGGATTCCAGTTCCAATATATAGCAGATTTAGACTGTTTAGTTTAGTTGAGTCCAACTCACTCG
Source organism: Millerichthys robustus (assembly GCA_034783495.1). Taxonomy (NCBI): domain Eukaryota; kingdom Metazoa; phylum Chordata; class Actinopteri; order Cyprinodontiformes; family Rivulidae; genus Millerichthys; species Millerichthys robustus. The sequence continues at coordinate 3,076,899 of JAVKLF010000132.1, forward strand.
CTGCTTTGGACCTGGAAATCTGAAGCACAGATTAGTCCACCTGCTTCAGTCCGTGAGGAAATCTGAACCTGATTTAAACACATTATTAAAGGTTTTTGCTTGTGAGCTGAATGTTTACAAAACCTCCAAATTAAATCATCTCATCTAGTGTAGCAAAAAGTCAAAAAGACTTTACACAAAACCTTCAAAATTACAAAGTAGTCAAGTCATCATTTCACTTCAGCTCTGTCATTAAGTTACCAGCTGTAACAAACCATCAATTTACACTGTCACAAATAATAAACAAGAGACAAACATTTACTGCAATGTAATCATTTATTTCACTCCACTACAAAATTTTAGATTCATTTAATCTATGATACAGATATACAAAATGTACAGCTGCAAGGGAAACTGAGGACTCAGTGTGCAGCATATACGGTCAATTCATGTAACATAGGAGCAACAAAGAGGTTACTTTACCAGGACGATTTTCCCTTTTAGACATTAGTAGATTTTATGAACAGTTCCCATTTCTGTTAGATGACTTTCAATAAATACTGATGAGAAAATTAAAAAGAAAGTCAGTGATATTAGTGCAGTTTGACTGTTGAACTTTCAACAAACCGACAGCTGTTCTTTAAAAAAAGAAAAATGTAACGGTTATTTTTCAACACCCTCAGCAGAGTGAAATAGGATGTACAGTACCAGTAAGCTTTAAATATAACTATAAACCATATTTCCCCCCTTTTATTTTATTCAAAACCTGATAAAGTTAGCACAATCTACTAAAAGGTTATGTTCTTTAACCCTCCCGCTGCCTTTAGGTCACATGACTCCACCACGCCTCAGTCTCAGAGCTGAGGCGTGGTGGAGTCGTTTTGACTTGAATATTCTAGGCCATGGCATTAGTGAAATAAAGTAAAAACCTTTTTGCTGATTTCTTTAAATGAGTTTCAGCTTTGGAATGTTTGACTGCATTTGTTCATGTTTGTTAAACTAATTGGAAAAGGCAGAAGGAGTACAAAACCTGAGAGTAGAAAATGCAGATATTTGCCTGAAAAAAATGTTTGCAAAAGGGATATCTTCTGAAAAAACTAATTTAGTTTTTCATTCAGTGAGAATCACTAGTTATTATAAAAAATAAATCACATTCATGAGTCCAATTTGTGTTTTTGAGGAAATACACATTTATTAGTCAGTATTGCGTATTCTTCTTGTTGGCTCCATGTACAAAAGCACATTCATATAGCTGCTAAAGAAGCAGGTAAAAAAACCTTGTTTTGTAATTTTGAAATGTATAAATATACTTTGATCTGGCCAAAAATGCGTCTGCTCAAAAAAAATAAATGCAATGCTTTGGCAAATTCTTCAGGACGTCTGCACTCTCAATTTAAGATTCCGATTTTTACTGGAATCAGGATATCTTAGTTCTTGTTAAAAAAAGACTATTAAACTGCAAAGTTAGTTGACAGAAAACACGTTTTCCTTAACCCTTTCCAAAAGTGACTTCACATTACCAAAGTGCAGAAGTGCTTTAGGAGTAAAGAATAAATGGGGTCTGAAATCAAGAGAACAGAGCGAGATGAAGAGTGCAAGGTCGGAACATTTCAAACTAAATAAAGAGTTTCAGTCAACTAAGCTAACAGGATCCTCCAAGTAATTTCTAAAGACATTTCTTTTGTTCTGTTTTTAGGCTGAATGTGTCATGGGTTAAATTAGATAATCTAAAAGCCTTTAAATAAATGCAGTTATATTTACGATCATCACAAAATATCAGAAAACCGGCTTATGTTTCAAAGTAACATTCAATAATAAAATAGTGTACAGAATAATTATGCCTCCTCCTCACAAAGAAATGTGTTTGGATTTTGTAAATAGTGGTTGATAAATGTGCCTTTACCCGAATATTAAAAACTCATGAACTTTGCACTGACCAAAAAGGCACAAAATGTACAAAACAAAAGTGGCATTGAGACCAACGCAGACGGATGAAGTTGGATGTTTTCAGGTGATCAGCTGATCAACATTAACAACCACTTTTTAACTCCCCTTTTAGTAGGTTTTTGGAATAATTTAAAACATCTAAAGAACAGCATGGCTCTTTTCTGTACTATAAGGTACTTTTTCCTCCAGTTTACAGTAAAGTATTCAGGTTCTTCTGCACTACTTATTTGTTCCCGTCTCAGACAACCTCTGAAATAAATGACCTTAGAGTTTTATTTTTTCAGAACAATTACCTGCTTACGCCTGATAGATAAAGCATGTCTATGTTTTTCTCTCCAGTTCTTAATTTTCCCCTCAGGTTCTGGAGAAGTTCATCCCAGTCACCATTTTCTGAATCTTCTCCTCGTTCTTCAGTATGTTGGACTTCACAGCACAGATTCTATCCTGCTGGTCCCTGATCAGATGCTCCAGCTCAGCTAGCTCAGCTTTCAGAGGCTCTACAGCCTGCTCTGTCACTCTGAAAAACAGACATGTCAAAAATGTATTATTTATTGTTTATTTGGAATTATTAGATCCTTCACAATGATCAGCAACGTTGTTGTCATCAAGGTCACAACTTTGTAGTTGCTCAATGTGTTGTTATTTTTATTTAACAGAATTTTTGTTTCAAAATAAAACTAAAAGCAATATGATCAAAAATGGATCCAGACAAACAGCTCCATGTTTCTTTGGTTAGGGATCTTTTGGGCCAGATGTGTGCATTACTTGGACTGGTTGACTCACTGACTGGGCGTACCAGGTCACAGCATGATTAAACATTCTTGTTTTCGAGCGGTCTTTGTTTCATTTAAACCACTCTTAAACAGAGCAGTGCCTGTTTTTTGTTCTTTGTGAAGCAGCAACCCACCTCTGTTCCTGCAGAAGGGCCTGTGCGTGCTCCTTGTTCTCCCTCCTCCAGGTGTGCAGCTCAGCCTGCATGGCGTCCATGTCCTCCTGGATGTAGTCCATGATCTTCCCCAGAGGCAGGGAACTACGACAAACCAACTGGATGGAGGCGCGAAGCCGCTCAATCTCCCTGTTCATCATTTCCTGCTCTTTTTTATGTGCAGGTTCGGACACCAAGTTCTGTAAATGATGGGAATTAAAAACTTTAAAGCCTAACTTACAAAGTCAACAAACAAGAAGTTCTAATAGACTAAATGCTGGTATATAAAAAAATAAGTAAAAGCTTTAATTTTACTCTTTTACAGACCCGTTATATTTGGAAAGTGTCTGTGAAGTTGTTTTGTATGCTTTAATGTACTAATCAAAGACATTTTTTAAATATCTAGAGTCTATGAGGGAGGCTGAAAGTTGAAGTTGGAGTCATTACTGGAAAATGCAGGGACAGTTAGTCTAGTAATTAAATACTTGTCAATGGTACTAAAATGATTGCATTTATGGTACTAATACGATCTAATCTTCTGTATTATACTTATCTCTTTATTTACAGAGAAAACTAGTTTAATGAGGTGGTAAAAACTTGGACTTCAAACAGCAAATGACACTAGAAAGTTTTCCCAGGGTCAGAAAAACCTGCAAAACGTCATTAACTTCACTTTGAAAAAATACTAATAAATGAATAACTAAGAATGAAAATAAAACAGCAAAGTTTATTATAATCTTGTTTAACTGATAGTTTCTACAAGTTTATGTCTTTAGGGATCTAGATAATTTAACAGACAGAAATCTATCAGACAGCTGTGAGAATCACTCACGCTGCTGTAGACTGAAACATAAACTCTCTTTAGAAAATCTGTCTTTGACAGCGAGGTGGTAAAGAGCTCAGATGCCCAGAACTAGAACCAGAGCAAAGGATATATTTTGTGGTTTGAGATTTCAAGGCTAAAAAGGTTATTGAGGAATTTTACCAAGCTAGCTGTGTATACAAAGATCAAACATGCAGCTGAATTGTCTTGGCTAATGTAGGGGGACTGGCTGACTGAAGGCTTGCAGTGTACGGCGTGCTGTTGAAGGGGGGAGGAGGAAGAGGAGTATCCCAATTACACTTTGTCCCTTGATGGAGAAAAGAAGGGGAACGTATCAGGGAAGGAACTCCCTTTGCAGAAAGCAAACCTAAAGATGTTTGCTCAGCTGGGCTTTGGAAGGCCTGGAAATGTGTGTGTATGTGAGTGAGGTGAAAGAACTCTGTACTCCAAACCTAAAGCCACACACACACCTACTTACAAACAGCCACCAGAGAATAAGCCGAAGTACACAGTGAAACACACAAACCTCCACCTACAATCTTGGTCTTGTTTATTTTAGTAACAGGCTGTGGCAGTTGCTTTTTTCACTACAGTATTGAGTAACAGCTATTACATTTCTACCTCCTTTCAAGTTCAACATGGAGCCCAAATTGCAAATTTTGACTGCAGGATGGGAGCACCTGTCCCCGTGAGGCATGAGAACTCATATGTGCAGGAAAGTGTAAACTCAAGGACAGCTTCTCCTTCGAAACACACAATGTGTGAGGGACGCTGCTCGGGTTGGCCTGGCATAAAAGAAACTTTTCTTTATCAATTCAATAGAGTGACAAAAAGATGCCTTGAGAAAAGCTATTTTTGTATTTCTGTATTTTACAGTATTTTTCTAAAAAAAATAAATAAAATAAAGATGTTTTTCTTTTTTTTTGAGGAACAAAAGTTTGTCCCATGATCATGGTCTGAAGACACTTGTGAGAAATTAAACAGGAGTGATGTCAGTCACTTAAGTTTGTGGCAAAACATTTTGTAAAAGTAACATTTCCACAATAACCCTAATTAATCTGTTGGATATTTGAAGTATTTCTTCCTAAAACTATTGTTAATGTCGTGTCTTGTGATAAAACTTGTCTAACTATTACACCCTTACTTTTCAAGCATTTTGTCAAATAAACTAATCAATGAAAAAATTCAAGATCTGACAGGCAACTTGACCAAACAAGACCATACTAAAGACATTATATCAAACATTATTGTTTGCTTCTATTTCTTTTCAGGAAGCAAGTACTCATTTCTGACAGCCAAGCTTGAGAATGTGAAGGTTGAAACACCTCAGCTTAATGGTGCCCCCACCCCACCCCAACAAGGTGGGTGGCTTTCCACTGGGTGCCACGAATCCTGCAGCTAGACAAATACTCTATGGCTCATTCGACCTAACTGTGGTTTTGGTCTACATGCCCTAGACAGGACTCACAGCTTTGTTCTGTTTGCCGTCCCAATGCTACTTCAGACACCCCCCCACCCCCGTCTGATTTTGCTGGAAAATAAAAAAAACTTGGTGTGAAAACATAACCCCTTGTTCGTGTGCACTCTGTCTTGGTAGATATAAATCACAGCTTTTTGGAGGTCTCTGTCAGGATCTACAAGACCTGCGCACCCATAGTTTTCCTTTTTCTCACCCAAATCACACAAAAATATTTACACGGGGTGACCACAGGAGGGTAGGAGGGGAAGGGTGGGACCTGATGAACCATTGGTGAAAGAAATGTGGGGGTGGATTAAAAATGAAAAGAAACCTAAATTTCAATTTTGTCTCCAACTCATTTTCTTTCAGACAGACATATTAGACTCTAACTTGATGGCAAAATATTTGTTGTGGTAAATTTTTTACCCACTTTAACTACAAACTAAGAGGTCACATTTCATTTCCAACAGAATGAAAATGCTGTCGCACATATGATGCTACAAGGAATGGTTCAGTGAAAAAAGTCACCCCATCATCACACGCCTAATTTCCATCATTAGGAAATGCCTCCTAAAATGTGATTTATAGACTGCTTTTGGGGATTTTCTGGGGAAAAGAATAACACTCTTCAAAGTATCATTTGACAAGAAAAATGGCCCACAAGCAGAGAAACTGCTGATGCTATAGCAACCTTTAGGGTGTCATTAACTGGGAAAACAGAAATTCAGGACACGTTCTCTAGTTTCTCTTATAATGAGACCTGTTCGTAACTATTATTCATTTTTTAATGATAATTACAATTACTTTATTAGATTAAATTAGGTCAAAACACTCAAGTGAATGGAAAATCTTTTTAAAATTTCAACAAAGGTAAATAAAACTGTCTTACAAAAATGGTGAACTCCTTGAAAAAGGTTAAAACCTTAAAGTTTTATGAAGTCACTAATAAAACTAAAGACCTAGCATTCCTGAAAAGAGTGACTATTATCCTTGTTGAGTTTTTTTTTTTACAAAGATGATCTTGCGCTGAGAGAGAGATGGCTGTTTTGGTAAAAACTTGTAAATAACATTATGCACAATCTCATGAAATACTGACTCTTAGCTATTTCTAAATCAAACTTTAGCTCAATGTTTGTAAATCTGACTAAGTTAAAATTATTTTTGCATTGGATAAAAATAATTACCGTAGCTGTGGTGGCCATCCTTGACAGGGTTGACTACAAATGGTTTAGTTGTAACAGTGTACAGTGATTAGATGTTGAAGGTCTCCAGATCTTTTTTGTAACAGTCAAAGCTGACTCCAACAAACAGATTTAACGTGATTAGTTAGCTCTCCGAGTATGTGTTGTTCTTTAGAGTTTTACTATTATTTTATTAATAGTAGTTTGTTTTTTGTAATGTTATTTTTGCTGCACATCTTAGTGCTGCCTTTGTAAAATGTCATAAACAAACTGACATTGACATTATTGCTCCTTCACCTTAGGTGAAACTGAAAATAACGGATTATGTTTCAGTAGGTTGTTGATCATTAAGGACTAATGACTTTTCCAGTTCTTCTAGCTACTGGTGTCTACTTGAACAAACTAATGCACAGACAGTTTTTACAGGGTGTTCCTGAAGAAGAACGATCTGAAAGCTGAGCCAGGGACCCTAGCTGGCTCTGGTTGTTATTTATTGGCTCCTTCTTCGTTTTTCATAAAACGGCTAACTAGATAATAAAAATAGTTCAGAGTCAGTGAAGTGAGGAGAGAAGCTCTGAGGTTATAGGTTACAGGATGTTGTTAGAAGGTCATATTCGCCCCCCTGGGGAGACAAAGGAGATCACCACCCTGAGGTTTGGGATGAACTGAGATTCTTTTTACAGGCCGCAAATTTGACTGCATTAAAACTAATTGGAAACTCTGTCTGAAGAGACAAAACTTATTGTGATGTTTACATAAATCAGTCTTTTAAAATAAGGGGGACTTCTTTTATAACTGAGCAAAGTCTTCCAATGAGTCAACGTGCCTTCTGCAGAGGTAACTAACCCAATGCCACTGGGTCATTTCCTCGTGTGTCCAACCCCCCATCCTAAAAAAAAATGCTGGATGTTTATGAAGACACAGAGGTCTGCAGAGAGGGATATTTATTTTCCTGACAATTCTGCAGAGAGTACTCTGGCCCGTCTCCTCCGTGACTCTCACTCAACAGCTATCCATTTGTGTGCCACAGGGTTTATTTATACATTACAGACCTTCATCAAGGCTAATTTGATGGGGTAAAGAGACGGAGGGAAAGAAAGAGTACACAAAAATTCTTATGAAAACGCAGCTGTTGCAAAGGGCAGATTCTGTCTAAATAAAAAAAGGAACTATCTTGAAATAATATACAAGACTGCCAAGGGGGTCAGGATGAGGGGTCACCCCCATAAATATACAGCAAAGACCTCAGCCACACAGTGATGGCTGTATACAGTCATGTGACAGTTTAAATATTCTTTAAAGAGTTTTTTTATATATATATCAGGAATTAAAAAAAAAAAAAACAGGACGGATAAAATGCTTCATTAAATTTATACAAGTATTCAAATGCTGACATTTAACTTTTATCATATCAAATCTGATTATGACTCATTCTGCAAATATTGGCTATTAAGAAATAAATAGGTTAAACCAAACAAAATAAGAAAGCTCAATATTTTCATTTTTGTCTGTGTGTTTCACTGTGATTACAATAATAAAAAAAGAGAGAAATGGCTCCATTAAGCTGACCTCGCCACCCTTTCATGTCAGGAAGGAAGTCATTATAGTTCCTTTTACAGCTGACGAGGCAAGGCCAATAATGATTGAGGGGTGGAGTGAAGAAGTCACAGCATCTCTGAACAGACATACCTGCTCTAAGCTTTACCTACAGACCCACAGGATAACTTGAAACCCTGAAATGAAGGTTTGGAGGCCCTGAAAATTGAGGAGGCTGCATTAAGAAAATTAGGATAATCTCTACAGGGCTGTGCTCATGTTACTCAAACGGCTCTGTTTCTTTTATTCTTGTGTTATGTCTCTTCGCATGTGTGGTCAAACTAGAAATTTAAATATTTAGATTTACACAAACAATTGAACCCACATGCACAAACAGATAATTGTTAAATCTCATGTCTGTGAATTCTGTACAAGCTATTCAGCTTGTCAGCTTTAGATGCGAGTTATGAGGGATGACGTTTGAGGTTGCAGTGAGGAAGAAATAGATCAGGGTCCTTTCTGCACGAGTGGCAGTCCAAAACAGTGCATCCATCACAGTCAGGGTGGTCAGCTAGGATGGGATGCAGGGAGATCACGCTTGAATAAAGTGGACCACCCAAAGCAGACAGCATACGCCACCTCACACACCAAGGAGTTCAGACCAAACGGTAGGCTTCTAACAGTTTTATAATCCTAAAAAAGAATGGAAGAGCACTCCTTTTGGCTTAGACAAATATTACAAAGAGGAATCTATAAACAGTGGTACTAATGCATCATCATTAAAATAAAAAGCTGATATCAGAGAGGAGATAAGAAAAAAAAATCATACCTATTAACACACAAAAATGACCTAAGAAAACCACAAACCCATCACCTACCACCATTCATGCCAGAGAAATCTATGTCAAATCTCATCTATGAGAAGTGACAAAGTTCGAGGGTATTAGAGAGATTTTTGTGTTGTGTTATTTTGTGTTCTCTAAGGCTAATTGGTTGTGATGGCCATGTTGAATAGGGCTGGTTCTAAAAAGGTAATCAGTTATAGAAGTAAACCAAATCATTCTTTCTTGAAAGTTTCATTAAAATCCATCCTGTGGTTCACTTAACCGTTTTTTCACTGACAGACAAAGTTGACTTAGTAGGTATAGCCTTTTGGCAGGGTGATAATAAAAACTAGTTTTATATTGACTGTTTTCTGACCAATAATTACAGAAAAGAGGAATGTGAATTAAATATACTTTCAAATCTTGTTCCCATGACTTGAAGTGTTTTTTTAATTGTGCAGAGAGATGGAAAATGTGTGTTTTAAAATATCTAAAACATTGAGCAAGCCATGAAAACAGGCTCATTTTGCTCCAGACATCTAGATGTGTGTATTAATTGTGTGTGGTCTTGTAGGGGGGCATACTTGCTTGTCTGGTTATTAGCCCTTCAGCTTCATTGAAAAGGAACATTTTTGCGGTTTTGAGGCACAGCAATTACACCTCTACACTCCATTTGTTTACATGGTTCTTTTGATAAAAGCCAGCGTCGCACTAACTCTGTGGTTAAAAAGTGTTCCCTGAGACCAAACTCCCCTGAAAGAAACTGGTGGAGACTTTTGACAGGAGTTTTAAATCAGTCAGACAGTTTGGACAACTTGTCTAATATTGCCCCCTAGTGGAGATGGAAAGAATGACTATTTTCTTTGAAGCACAAACCTGTTCTTTAGATTTTTCGTAGTCTTTCTTGGTCTCAAGGATCTTTTTCACGAGTCCACCTAAGTGAGAGAAACATTTGAAAAATTAGTTTCTACCTGAAGTAACAAGACATGTAAAAGAGTTATTGAGTTTTTTAAAATGGGATAATGAAATTATGTTTCTGTGTACCATGATTTTCGTCACCGTCCAGTTCTTGTCCAGGTTCCTGTAACATGATTTTAAAATAGTCTATAGTTTGTTCTATTCTATCATCATTGATCCTATCAATGTTCATGTCACCTACTCTCACTATCTCAGGAACGTCAGGGGGTAGGGGTGCTGCTTCCTCCACAAGGAACTGCTCATCTTCATCCTCCTCATCCCCCGACAGCCTCTTCCCATCTAATATAACAGGTGCTGAGGTCTTGGTACTTGATAACCTTAAAGATATGAGTTTGATTACATTTTTTATGAAATTTAACTTTTAGGTTCTGTCACTCCTACTTTTGTACAGTGTGTTCACTCAAATATAATAACAGCTTGAAAAACATTTTGCGATAAAGTAGATTAATTAGCAACAGGTCAGTAAGAGGACAAGGTATAAATATAGAACTCATTTAGAGATGACGTAAACGGTCATGTCTACCATCAGATATTTAAAAGATGAAGTCACCTCTCAGCTGGGGTCACATCAGTGTGGCTCTCTTGCCTCCTGATCCGAGGTGGAGCTGGGCGAGCGCTGCTTGGCCTTGATGCTCGCCTGTAAAGAGTTGAAGATTGCAGTTTTTTGTGTGTCTCATAAAAGTGAACCCAAACTCAGTAACAGCTACTCTGTTACACACCTGGAAGACATGTCGGAGGAGGATCCTCCAGTATCTCCGTTTTCCTGTGGAACGGATCTCTGAGGTAACGAAGTAGCTCCATCTGTGAGAGAAACAAGCAAACACATCTGTTCAAATCTGAACAGAAAAACCTGCATTAAACTAATCATTAGCATGTTTCTGTTCAAACAGTGTCCATGTTTTAGCTGATCATAATTTTTAAATATCCTTCCACTTTCTCTCAACTCTATTTAGTTGTAACAAATGGTTTAAACAGCTTTGGAGGAAACAAAAAAACTGTCTAAAAATATTAGCGCTATGAACTTTGCTTTAGACTTGTCTGAGATTCCTAAACCACAAAAGTTTTTGTTTTCTTTTGTCATCATCTTTTATCCAGGTGTGCCCCCTGCACACCCAGGTCAGTTTGGGTTGGGTCAGAAGGACCAGTAAAACCCATAGTGGCATTGTCTCCAACCCTGAGCTTTATAAATAAACCTGACTGACTTGTTTTGTGCTTCAGCAGATCAAAATCACTGTTCTTAATATTCTGAGTCAGTCATTAGGTTATGGTATGTTTTTCTTTTTCTTCTAGAGAAATCCAGACAGTTTGGAAAGGTTGTTCTCTGTTGCCTCATGGCAAAACAGACTGGAAAAAATATATATATTTTGTGTGGTCTTTAACATTTCCTTCAGAAACTTACAGAGCCGTTTTATTGGTTTATTAAACAGGAGAGAAAATTCAGTACAATCGAGCTGCATTACTGCACCTGACCACAAGTCTGCAAAAGTTGTCTGTCAGATTAAGTAAACCAGCTGGCGGAATGGAAACAAATATTACTTGAACTTGAATTCTTCTTTGCAAGAACACTGGTAAGAGTGAAAGAAAACGCTCACCTCCTTCACTGTCCGAGTCATCTGTTGAGAGAGAGAGAGAGAGAGAGAGAGAGAGAGAGAGAGAGAGAGAGAGAAAGACAGAAAGAGAGAGAGAGAGAGAGAGAGAGAAAGAGAGAGAGAGAGAGAGAGAGAGAGAGAGAGAGAGAGAACAGAAGCCTTTACAAAACAATGCATACATTCTAATATGAAGAGACTAACACCCACAATTTGTCTTTGGAGAATTCATAAAAAAATGTGCAGTTAATTTTTCTGACATAAGCAAATACAGAGCAATAGAATCAGCCTGGATTTACTGTAACACCTGTCAATAATACAGGCGTACATATTAGGACATACAGATTTCTTCATTTTCAGATTAAGATGAATAAAATGTAGTTCGGTGTAAATTCTAAGGTGTCAGCAGGCATTACCTTGACCCTCAATTTTGGGTTTCCTCCTCTGTCCTTTGGCAGATGAAGGCCGAGGTATTCTCACTGGACTGTTTGTCTGCAAAACAAGAAAGATATTTCTTAATGAGGAGGTGGTAAAACACAACCCTGCTCTGTGCAACTTTCAGCTCAGTATTACGGTTTATTATGTTACTATACTTCTCTGAGAGCAAAATAATATAATCTCAGAGGACTAAAACAAACAGACGTGGATTGAAAGATTGACAGAAACTTGATGAGAAAGCAAGATTTCATTGACTCATCTAGTTTTACAGCAGCACTCTCACCTGGTTCTCACCTACTTCTGCAGGCTGCACAGACAGTGAACACAATATTATAATTTCAGTAAGCAATTAACAAAAATTATCCCATTGATCAATTATTAAAAACATCTCTGCATAAAACTTAAGCAAAAATACCATAAAATATGCAAATAGCCACACCAAAGCTAAAGTAGTAATCCATACAATTAAAATGTATTTTGTTCTTAATGTACGCCTTTGTTCCACTCATTTCTGAAAGTTGTATTACCTCTTCAGCTGGTTTTGTTTCCTTGAAACAACAAGGTGCAAAACAATAATAAAAGAGTTTATTATAATCTGTCTATTCAATAATCTATTCAGTAACCAATTCAAAACACAAAGAAAGAACTCACTGCTGGCACAGTTTTGGCTGATTTGCTGCTCTGCTCCTCTGGAATGGATTTCTGCTGCAGAACTTCTGACTCTCTGGTCTGAGAAACAGTACACAGTTCATATAAATAATATTTTTACGACCAATATATATATATATATATATATATATATATATATATATATTGGTCGTAAAAAATATTTATTTTTCCTAAGTAGGATTAGGAGACATACTTTTTCATTTCTACTCTCTCCACTTTTGTTTCTCTCGTCCCGGTCCTTGCGTCGCTCTTTGTCCTTGTCTCGTTCTTGATCTCTGTGAGAATCTCGGTCTCTGTTCTTTTCCTTGTCTCTGACTCTTTCTCGATCCCTCTCTCGGTCTTTGTCCCTGTCCCTGACACGTCCTTTGTCTCGCTCCCTGTCTCGACTCTTGTCCTTGTCGGTGGTTGTGTGTTCCTGCTTGCTGCGATGGTGCCTGTCAGACCGCTCACGGTCACGCTGGTGTTCATTATCTTCATCTCTCTGCCGACTCTCCTGCTCTTTAGGCTGGTCTGGGTCCTTCTGCTCCCGGCTGCCACTGCGCTCAATCTTTTTCCTCTCCTGAAATCATTCAGCAACAGATAGAAAACAGGAACTAGTTTATAAGACTAAATGCTAAAAAAATAATTAAAATAAATAAATAAATGTAAGATTAGTCTTTATACAGTAAAGATTTTAGCAGGAAGAGGAGTCACCTCTTTGTCATTTTGGCGTTCACGTCCCTCTCTGTTCTCCTTGCCCTGGGACTTGGAGGTGCTGGCCTTGTTCTTTAGGTCCACTTTTTCTCCTGCAAGCACTCGCTTCACTGCTTCATCACTGGACAACTGTAGATTAAATTAAAAAAAGATAATTTGTTAAAATCAAGAAAAAAAACTCAACAGGGTTCAAATAAAAATAAGAAATGAAATCACTACACGTGAAACAGTCATAAAATCGAAATAAAAATTGAAATATTTCAAGACAAATCCAAAAAAACAATATCCATTAATACCATTGTTATTAGAAAGATAAACAAATGTCTTTCTACATGTAGGTATTAAATAAGCGCTAAAAATAATATATTTAAATCACCAGGAATTGTTGACACATTGTCTAAGGAACAACTGTCCCTGAGTGTCTGCTCATCTGTTTACCCTCCATCTCTGTGGGTTTAATTAAAATATTTCAAAGTTCTCCCTGAGGCAGATGAATAGTTTTCTCCATTGAGCAATATTGTCATGTGGAGAAAAGGAACTGAAATTTATCTTAATGTGGTCTCTTAACAATTTCTCCAGAAAACGTGCGACAACACCGAACACATCTCACCGCAAGTGTTGCATTTTATTAGGCTTTGCAGTATGTGTGTGTGTGTGTGTGTGTGTTTAAACCACCAGTACCTTGTTGAGGCAGCACCTGCCGATGGCCTGCAGCAGTTCATTGGTTTTCTCAGGCTCGTGTCCAGCAACAATTTTTGCAGGTTTTGCTGCCAGTGACTCCCCTGTTACCATCATCACAACATCTATGGCTTTCTGTAGATAGGCAATTTTTGAGTCCTTATCCTAGAAAAGATAATGGTAAATTGGTAAATGGCTTGTACTTTATCAAGTCCCTACAGACCTCAAAGCTCGTTACACTACAGTCTGATTCTGAATTACTTTGAGCCTTTAGGCAGATTGTGTTAAACATAGAGTAGCAGTTGCTTTGGTAACAAATGATCTAAAGTAAGCTGAGAAGACTCAGCGTAGCTCCTTCTCATCCAGTCCTGATCTGGGATCAACTTGCGTGAGTTCTGACACCTCGACAAACACACGGTCATTCTTTGCCAGACCTTCTCACTCAGAGTGTTTTCAGGCGGTGTTTGGTTACTGTACACACAGACACTCTCTGACTCAACTGTGAAACACATATCGGCACGCAAAAACAATCAGATTTACAATATGACTAAAACAAAATCATATATCAGGAAGCACTTATAGAGGAATTGACATACCTTTACATTATCAGACTTCATTTCACTTTCTTCATACAGGCCTTTCATAAAACTGGTTGTCCTGATCACCTGAAAGTCCAAGTGTTAGATCATTTAACAACTGATCACTTCTTTTTATTTATACAACTTTTGAATATTGCATTAGTCATCACTGTGTTTTATAATTAACAAATTAGAGTTACCAATTACCGCTCAATCTGACCAAAACATTGATGTATCAACTCAAGCACTGTTTTTGGACTGTGGGAGGAAACACACATGCATAAGAAGAACATGCAAACTCCACCCAGAAGGGACCCAGGCTGAAAGGCAAACCTGTGTCCACTGTGCAGATGTGCATCGCAAGCTACCATTGCATGTTATATTGCACATCATACACAAGATAAGGCAACAATTATAATTAAACATTATAATTTTAAAAAGGATGATTTAAGTCCTTGAAGTCAGCTGTGCCCCAGTGGAGCTTCTGCTGATTGGTTGTTGAACAATCTCAGCTAATGCTGGAGAAGATTATCAGCCATCCAGTCTGGGAAGATAAATCTCTTCAACTTCAGAATAGAAGTCCAGTTGTTTTATTTTTTAACTTTTGGTGGAATCCCAGCTAACATGAAATTAGATTTTTTTTATTTTGGAGACCTACAAGCTAAACAAGTCACACAAAGAAAGCCTTCAATCAGTTTTGAACCGCTCAATCTGACCAAAACATTGATGTATCGACTCAAGCACAAGTTCCTACTTGATTATCCAACAGCAGGACTAAAAAAGCTGCGCAGCATCAGTGTTTCCAACGTGACAGGCTTAAACCAACCTGACGGTACCAGTATCGTCTCTGTCTGGCAAACCAACAAGACAAACAAAAGAGAAGCTGATATTGAGCTATTCCCAGCAACTGGCTGAAGATTTATGAATCAAACCTAAAGGTTCCAGTCTATAGAAACGACATGTTTGCAGGTAAAGTTGTGCTCTAACAGATTGTTCAACAACACTCAGCTGATGTCAGATGTTAAGGCGGGTCCTATCGGTTGCTAACTGCTAACTGGTTTCTCTGTGATTTTAAATGACGAGTCTTGTGTTTTATTGCTCACAAACACGTTTAAACGATGCTCCTGACGCTTCATAAACGAGCGCCAGTTTTAAAACGTTTGTTAACACGAAGCAGCCCGCTTTCAGTCTCACCTCGCTGAAGATGTCGTGAAGGTATCGGAACGGTGGCTTGCTAAGCAGCTTCTCGGTGAGCGGCGGCTTCTTTATCACTTTGCCCAGAGTGTCCTGAGTCTTTTTCACCACCGCCGCGTTCATGGCGGCAGCAGAAAACACGACTGAACACTTCAACAGCAAGAAGCGAAGCGAAAACTAATCCGAAGCTAAATTAATTTGCGCCTCTGTCGTACCGTTGCTATGTCAATACTAAGCAATCCCACAATGCTTCACGAAAAAAAACTGCGCATGCGCCCAAAGCTAACCGTTGCTAAGCACTCTGTATCTATAGTAACAGCCAACAACTATAGATAGGAAGGGAGTGCGTATCGATCTGGCTCTTTTTTAAAGTTGGTATCGATATTGTAGTATCGATATCAACTTAGAAACACGGGTTTTAATGACAAGTTTTGATCAATATGTATGCCTAAATATTGTACTTACAAGATACGTATCATGCTATATAGTAGTCTATCTGTTTACTATACTAAATGAATCAAATGAGTTAAGAAAATTAAAACACTGAAAGTATATCGACCTGGTTTATGATGAACATTTCTGCCATAAAGCAATAAATGGTAAAACTTTTAAAACTGGAAAAACCTGGCCTTTTCTATAAAATTGGAAAGTGTATGTAGTGCTGAATAACTATAAAAGGGTAATAATAATAATAATAATAATAATAATAATAATAATAATAATAATAATAATAATTTGCAAACTTGCGATATTAGTTGGGATGCACAGAGAGACAAAATAACGGATCACAAAAAATGCAGAGCCAACCCCCCAAAAGACCACCCCCCCCCCAAAAAAATAAATAATAATAATAATAATAATAATAATAAAAAAACAGTAATTGATGACATAGAACGTGCATGCTAAAGTAGATTTTATGTAGCACTCTATTTTTACAGGAACTGAAGGAACTTCAATAAATTTCAGTGAAAAATAGGCTGATAATGCCAAAAAAGTACAAAATTTCAATTTCAAATTTAAAAGTTACGAGAACCGAAAGTCATAGCTATAAAGTCCTGAATGAGCTGAATGTTTTGATATCTGAATGGCTTAAATAACTAAAAGTGCACTGAAGTTTTTTTAAACCACAAAATGTTGAGTCAACATTAAAATAACAAAGAAAAAACTGTGGTCATTATCACTTCCTAAAATTAGGTACATATAATTGCATATAAACAACAGTATATTAAATATTACACAACATAAATTTATTGCAGACAATAGACCAAACATTTACAGACACTGTGCCAAAAAAATCAATAAATTCACTGTGACCCGTATCGCTAAAGCTTGTTAAATCACATTTTTAATAACCTAAAGTAATCATCTGATGTGTCTCACTTTTGTGGCGAACATGATCTCCACTTTTATTTTATCTCTTCAGTTTCTTGAGGTTAAGGGACATCTATACAATCATGTTTACCAGGCTGAAATCAGAACTTGAGGACCATTTAAATACAGAGATTCTTTGTATTTTCAGCTGTCAGCCTCCCAGGTCACAAAAGAATACTTTGGCAAACAGAAGAGTTCATGCTCAGCTCAGTACCTGCAAACCCCGCCCAAACCATCAACCTTCCACCCCCGTGCTGACAGCTGGTATGATGTTTCATTTCCTCCAGACGTCTTTATAAATCTTGTCATGCGAGGTTGCGTGGGCGCATGTGTGCAAATGTTGTAACAAGTAATAGTATTTTCTTTGTTTCTTACTTATAGCAGCATATGTTAGACCTGTTTGGCAGGTTCTGGAGGATCAAAAACATTTTTTTTAAAATAGGGAGGGTGAACAGGACAGCAAACTCATAGACTTGGTGCTTCAAACAGACGAGGTAAGACATCCTTTTCTAAGTGACTTCAGAGGGCAAATATTCTGGTGTTTCTCTTGTTTTAAAAGCCTCTAAGAACAGGAAGAAGCTTTTTAAATGTTAAAAATGTTGTGTTTAATGAGAGGTTTGCGAAATAATGGCTTTACTTGTTAGTTAAGCATTGGGTTTATTGTTTTGCTGCAAAAACTTGTCAGAAAAGAGACTCGTCAATGAGCTATTTTTTGTAAATCGAAGTGCTAATTTCACTTAAAGAAAAATCTATAGAGATGTTTTAAATAGCTTCTCGGGGTTGTATAATTCCCTGTTAGACTTGTTTGGAGATTCAACCCCAAAGTTGGCTCTTAAAACTCTGAGATTGCAGCTGTCCATAAAAGTGCACAATGCTGAGTATTTTATCAAACAACTAGTAATTATCGTGGTCCTGTTGAAAGGGAACGATGCTTCGCTGGTTTGTGTTTGTTCTGCTCGTTGCCATCTGTGCCGGTGCAGGGGAACAGAAAAAGAAGGCGAAGGCTCCGTCCCTGGCAAACGGTGAGTTGTTGTTCTTGTGTCAACATCCAAAGCACTTCAAATCATTACAAAAGAAGATTTGAGTTTCTCAGACAACATGGCTAGTGAGGAGTAATCAGATCAAAAATATACATTTGTTTTTCCTTCAGGGTGGGGAAATAACATTAAATGGGTGAAAAGTTATGATGAGGGCCTATCAGAAATGCAAAAGAGGTAAGAATTTAAAACACATTGCTGAATGTTATGTTGATCCGTTTGCTAAGTCCGTTCAGCTCTGTGATCACCTAAAAGTAAAGAGCACATTATGATAAATTATTAATCATTTAAAATCTGACGCAGCCATTCATTTTCTCAGGGGTATGTTGTATTAGTGAGCGTTCACGCCCATTAGTGTGCTTATTGTGTTGAGGAATGTACTGAGCTGTTTCACTGTTTTCATCTTCCCAGTCAGAAGCCTCTGATGGTCATTCATCATCTCGACAACTGCCCACACAGCAAAGGTAACGCTACAACGCTGCTTTGTTGGGGTGGGTTTTATTTGAATAAAAATAATAATAAAATGGGACATTTGTCGAGCTGTACAACCTCCAGCATCACGGTTATTTAAAAGGTGGGTTTGGCTTCACAGAGATTAAAACAGTCATAATCCTGAATACCACAACCGGCAATGTTAGTTATAAATTATTCAGGTGGTTTTAGCTCAGTGTGACACACACACACACACACACACACACACACACACACACACACACACACACACACACACACACACACACA
>JAVKLF010000132.1:3110625-3124161 GCA_034783495.1 Millerichthys robustus
ATGTAGAAACATTTGTGATTAAATCATTTCCTTTAAATACTCACCAGCTGAAAAATTAGTTTAGTCAAGAAGTGAGATGATTTCCTCTTAGAAATAAACTTATTTCTAAAAAACATTGGACATTCAACAATGAATTCCACAATTTAATTCATATTTGGCTAAAAATGGTGAAAACAATAGCCTCTGATGTTCATATTGAATTAGTAAATTTGTTGTGGATAAATCTTTCCTACTACTACATCAAACTTCAGCTCAATATTTGTAAATTTGACTGAGACATAGCTTTTCATGTTGCTGTGGCATCGATTTCAAATTAAGATGACTCCAGAAGGAAGCATCAGTAATTGTACTAACAATCATTTATTTCTAAAACTTTTATTTAATCTATCTAGTGCTTCATGAGATATTTTGCAAACACACTGTAATCATCATCACTTTGGGTACATAAAAACTACTATTTATCATTTATAATCATTTATAAACAAGAAGAGAACAAAAAGCTGAAATTGTAAATAAAGAAAGTTAGAAAAATTGAGAACAAAACCAAAACCTGAACTCTGGTCTATATGGCCTTTGTAAAAGGTCAATCTTCTGCATAAAATTTATAGAAGATGATAAAGCTATTCAAATTCCACAGAAAGAAGGTAAATGTCAGCTTTGATCAAACAAAAGAGAGAAGCTCCTCCCGTCCTCGTTTTCCTGCTGAACTGACAGCTGAGGTGAAGAAATCTGTTTACTGGTCAGAATTCAAACTTTCCTCCTTGATTTTTGGACATTTGGGAATGGATCATCAAGATCATAAGGTCAGGATTGGAAAACGCCAATATGACTTTGCAAAATGAGCAGTAGTTTTAAATACTTAATGTTTTGTTTCCTTTAAGACCCACCAGGGAGGGCTCTTACCACTGAGCAGAGGCCTGTTGAGGTTGAACTGCTGCGGCAGGTCCTCGATGTCTGCGATGCGCTGGTACATGGCCCTGGAGAGGTGGTCGGCGTGGTAAAGGCTGCCCAGGATGATGCTGGAGAAGTAGATCGGCTCTGTGAAGTAGCTCATCAGAGAGCCCTGGATGCCCACCACATTCCACCTGCAGGAAGGAAACATGTCAGAAAATTTGGACTTTTCCAAGAATAAAAAAACACAAAATAAGTTAATACTTTGTATGACCCAAAGAGGACATACTATTGTACATAAAATAAATATATTTAAAAGGTAAAACGTCTGAGTTTAAATGTCTTATGTGAATGTCTGAAGGAAATATCAACAGAAAGAACAGAAAAGGAAATGTGGAGAAATTTAATCTGATTGCCATGTGAGAAAAAACTCTTTGGTTCTTCTTTTACGTCCAACATCTGCTTTGAGAGATCCTAAACAAACTCATGAAGAACCCTTCCAAGAATGAAGAATATGCATACAATTGTTCCCATGCCACACGAAGGGTCTGCTGTTTTCAAATACAATCCTGTAAGTGTGAGAAAGTGAGCGTGAAGCTGGGGGAAGGAAAAATGAAATCTCTGACTTCTTAGCTGCAGGCAGTAAAGCACAAATTCAGCAGTCAAACGGCTTTGTATTATTCTGAGAGAGACACACATTTTAACACAACAACACGGTGACACAAATACACCTGAACACCTTCTGAAGGACGCACAACCCCCCCACGAACAGGCGAGCGCGCTCATTTGAGTTATGTTTTTAGAGGCATTCAATTTTGTTCCTGTCAAATCTCACAGTTCTTCCCCCCCCATCTAATGTAATGCTTTATATGTTTCCACACACACACAATCTGAACACACAAACTAATTGAGAAAAAGAGTGAAAGCTCGACTGATCAGCTCTTAGAGCAAACAATAAAACAGGAACCAGGCAAACTGCTCATTCACACTTTGGGTACGCTCAAGGAAAAATCTAACTATCAAATGGATGTAATACATTTATGAGGATTTGAGTTTCCTGCTATGAAAAGGCACGGTGCATAATTTTATATGTGCGTTTTGACATTTTTTTTGTCCAGGTGAAAATGGCTTTTTCCTTTATATATGAATATGCTTACACATACCTTAAAACTAAGACACTTTTCTTTTCTTTTTGAGTCTTGAAAGTAGTTTGTGATTTAACTAACTGTGGTTTTTTTTCCCCCCTTTTAGAACGGAAGCATAAAATAAACAAGATTTTAAAACTGAAATACAGTTTTCTGGTAGTATTTGCAACCTGCTCCTCATCAAACCCACAGACAACATCTAACCACTGTGCACTCAGGCAGATATTTATTCTGGCCAGATAAGAAAGATCAGTCACGTAGAATTTTTACGATCCATCACGAGGAGAGAACAGCGCTGCCTTGAACACGGACAGAGACTAAAGATGCAATGATCTGCCAGGGGGAAATGTTTTCAGGGACAACAGATCCATCAATTCAACCTGAAAATTCACCAGAAGAAAATCCCAGACTTGAAATGAAGAGAGCGGCGTTACACAGTGGATTAAAGGAACTGGAAAAAAAACAAACACAAAAAAAGCAAATACTGCTGAAGTATTTTGTTTCAATAAATTTGTTTTTGTTTTAATGAGTTGTTGCAGGCTGTGGCAAAGTCAACCATAGTTTTTTATGTGTTTAAGGGTTAAACTATCCTACCTGAAGAAAGTTTAAGACCAACCTATTAAAGATAAAAGTAACATTAAATAAACAAAATTAGGACTGTTAATATAACAAAATATAAGTTACCTGTAGATTTTTGTTTTTTATTGCACTTTTCTGTTAAAAATAAACAATTAAAACTTTTACAACAAATTAAAGGCTTATTTTAACATTAAAATTAAAGTATTTCAGTACTTTATAAAAATCCTTAAAAACGTGGAACTTGGAACTGACAATTTGTGAACTTTAAAATTTGGGTATTTGTTGTTTTGTTTTTTTAGTGGACATTTGCTGAATTTCAAACTAAAACAACAAATGAAATGAAATGGTCTATGCGATGAATCACAAGCAGCTCCACACGGAAACACATTACCTGGCGATCTTGTCGCTGCAGGACATGGTGAGCAGCCTCTCTCCCTGAAGAACCCCGTCCCAGGTCTGGATGGTGTTGCTGGACCTCACGGGGATGGTGCCCTCTCCCGACTCAATTTTGGTCCTCAGCTGGCCTCTCGCTTTGCGGTTCGGATGTCTGTCTCCCTGATCTGAGCGACACGTCACATGAACACCATTTTCCTTATATATTTCTTTATCTTTTGTGATCACTCTTGTACTTCAGTAGTACTCCAAAAAATAAACAAGTTACATATGACTTGTTTTAAACTGATCAGAAAAGCTGAGTTTATTTCAGCTAACCAGATGCTATATGTGCAAAACCTTTAGCCAATAAGCTGGCATACATAGTCAGAAACTGAGAGCAAACGAAAAAAATGCACTCATCACAAATCCAACATCAGTTTGATCTGCTGCTGAAACACATGCAATCTATTTTTGCAGTTCCTATCCTAAGACCGCTTGCAGAAGAAAGATACAATAGTTGCATCTGTGCTGTCATGTTCCGTGATGGACGTGGTAGCTACTAAATAGTCAATTGGGGTGTTTACTGACAGAGCCAGTGACTCCAAATGAAGAAAGCAACAACAAAAAATAAACAAAAAAGGCTCCCACATTATGTTATCAAAGTTTTCTGATGTTCCACCAGCAGGCGCCATCTATTCAGTGACTAATTGAATGTGGCTGTTTTCTATTCAGTCTGCCATGTGCAATGGAAAGCAGTCTGACGAGAGTAAGAGGGAGGTTAATCAGACAGACAGAGTGGGTGGGCTGGCTAGGGGACAGACTGATAGAGGAAAACAGAAAATGACAAAACACTCTAATTACTTGTGCCTTGTTTAAATGTGTCTGTAATGCGTATTTGGACAGTGGAGTGAAATTCTAATTAAATGAAACCAAGCATATGAGGAAAACCTCCAAATTTAATCAAATAAAAATAAACAGCGGTTGAAACTGAATTCGAGGCAGAGATGGGACTGAATTAAAAACACGTCAACGGAGGGGGAAAGACAACACGGGTTTGATGTGAAGCGGTACCTTCAACTCCAGCTTCGTGTGGAGAAAATATCCTGGCGTCTCCACAGGGCGAGGTGCTGATGTAGAGGTGGAACTGAACGTTATCCATTAACCTGTAGCCTCCCTTGTCACACAGGACAAAGATCGACTTCTGGTACTCCTCTTTGCTGTTGCTATGACAACAAACCAATGGTAAAATTACAAAACAGGCAATAAAAAAAAGAAAACAGTAATTAATATTTGATGTGATTTGTCAGTATGATTTATTTAATTAGCCACAAGCCAAATTAAATTAGAACAAAGCACATTTATAGCATTATTTACTACACAACTAACTAAATCAACTTATTTGACACCATCCACTGACCTGAGAAAAAACTCCAGCTGGGTGTAGAGATACCTGATGAGCGAGCGTCGGGCGATTATCTCAGCGTGGCAGTCATTGAGTGCCAGGCCGCGGTCGCTCATGTACTCACCGTTGATGCATTTGGTTCCCGTGGAGACGCAAATAACCTGCGCTTCCTTCACATCTGTCCCTGTTGGAGGGACAATTATGAAAAGATATAGTAACTGATAAATGGCACACATCCTCAAAGTGAACACTGATCTTGATGATGTTTATGTGCTGTAGGCAAACAGACACCAAGAACAGATTTAAACACATGATTTGTTCGTAGGCTTCATTCCCGTTCTTTCTCATCAATCATGAAACCAGAAACAGATGTGAGACCTTTTTAAACAAAGCGGCTAAAGATCAATGTCATTGCACCATTGCAAACATGTTTTATCTGGTGCTGTGACAGTGATAAAAATTGTGATTGTACTGTATATTTGTGCTTTACACTACAGTGTGTAAAAGTGTGTAAGAGCAAAACAATGAGCCTCCATCACTTTCCTTGATAAGAGTGTGAAGATGAGTAAAACTTGCTGCATATAGGCTGCAAATATAAACACATCCACCGCCTCCTCCTCAGTTGTTACCTGTTGTCATCACGACTCCTGCCAGGACTTTTCGACGGGCATGGGGGGAGGTGAAGTTGTCTGTCAGCTCACTGAACTTATCGACCACCAGGCGAGAGACGGCATCAGCCAGAACCTGGAATCACAGACACACACAGACCAGCGTGCAGGAGGACACATACAAAAAGCCACACAAACTAACTCTTGCTTCGGATATGTCAGCTTACAAAGCATGTCTGATGTTATCCTCCCGTGGTGCCCTATCTGGCTGTCACAGGGCTCGTATTTAGCATCAAACAAGCGCTGAAACAGCAACAAGTGAAACTGGGTTGACCCCCTGAAGTAAAGATAACTGTCTTTAGGACTGAGCCCTTAAGAATTTTGGCATGGCAGTTCTAGTTCAGGATCTCCCTTCTGACAGCAAATCACGGTAAAAACAAACAAGTAAACTGGAGTATCAGACGGGAACAAAGTGTTCATCTGATTCCCACCATGTTTAAACCTCCAGCTAAAGCTAAAATAAAACTTAAGGAACCTTAAATGAACTTCACACATATTTTGCTCTCAAACAACCATTTCTCAAAGCTGGCTCTTTAACCACTGCTAATTTGATGGAAAATGAGGACAAGGAAGAGAAGAGATGATGGCTGGACGAACACAAATTAAAAATAAATCAGTCTGATATTACCTCCCTGCTACTTCAGAGTCATCCACTTAAAACCAGACCATTTTAAAATTTGACTGCTAAGGGCATTCTTTTTTTACTGTTTAGGGGTACCAAAAAGATTCATAAATTTTACAAAATATTTCCTTATAATGCACATAATGCTGTTTTTTTGGGTGGTGGTGGCATGAGAGAAAAAACAAAACCTACTAATACATTTTCAAAATTTAAGTTTAGTTGTGAAAGCAGCATGCCCAATTTTCCTCAGAGGTGGTGTGCCAGATGGAAACAGGGTGCAGAAATTAAATATGAAGCAACATAAAAATTAATTGAGTAATTAGAAGGGGTCCTATCTTTGAAATGGGCTGCTTGTTGAATGAATCGGATGACAAGAGGAGAGAATGAGCAAAGAAAGGAGAAAATGCTTTAGGGATGGACTGTTGACAATGTGTCAAGCTGATTAGCTTTGCTGACTCTTATCTCTCTTCACACACTGGCAGTCATCTCTAACAAGTCATGTAACTTCTCTAAGTCTCTGCTAACCTGATGTGAATGAGGTTTTGCAGATAACCTTGTGGAGCAGTACAGTTTGACAGCTGGAGCTGTTTTTATTAAACCTACTTTTATCTAACAAAAATGTCCAGAGCAATGCTTATCTTTATAGTTTTAGGAACAATCTATATCAGAGAATACTGTACTCTGCTTTTTAATTAGTGATTCCACAGTGAAAACATCAAAATAATAACTTGCAGGCAACTGGGGTTATGGTCCTGATATAAACTCAAGACCACAATCATTAAAATATAGGATTATTAAGAGCAAACATCATCTTACCTGGGGTAGGTGAAGCTGCAACCCTTCTCTTGGTATGGGTTGCCGGGATGGTGTCTGGTCAAGCTGCATGTTGAACAGGGCAGAGAGCGCAGCTTGAGCTGCCCGAGCTTTAGCCAGCTTCTTGTTGCGTCCTGAGCCTTCAAATGTCTGTGCATCCACTGTTACTGACATCACAAAATTCTTGGCATGACTTTCACCACTTTCTGAAACAAACTCGTATTTGAGGCCTGGTCTGAGCTCATTGAGAATCATGACTGGGTTTTTGCCAGTGGACGGTGAGCTGAATGCAGATGAAGGGGGCAATGGGGCCTGGGCAAGGTTGCTCCCAGGTGGTGTAGGCAACGGGTATTCCCCTAGTGAGTTTGTACCATTGGAACCTAGATAGAAGGATTCTTCAGATACAGCTGGTGTCTCGAAGCCATTGAAGAGCATGTCTGGAAAGTCGGCTTGGTCAGATGTAAAGTCTGTGTTCACCGTTAAAGTTCGGCCCATGGCCAGGTGAGCTTCTGATGCATTGGGGAACTGAACAAAGGAACGTAGTGCTTTCTCAGCTGCATTCAGTTTAGCCTTCTTCTTGGTCGGGCCCATGCCCTCAAACACCTGACCATTAACCTCCACAGTCATAACAAAAACTGGTGCATGGACCGGTCCTGTCTGAGACAGCAGTTTGTACTGTAGACCCGGTTTGATTTCATTCAGTTGCATCAGAGCATTCTTGGGCAGCACCGGCCCAGGTGTTTTCTTGCGCTTCTTGGCTCGGAACTTGGAATGGGCTTGACCATTGTTACCCTCCTCCAATGGACGCTTTCGACTGCCAGGGCCACTTCCATTGGGGAGCTGATCAGCGACTCCCATCCCGTCTTTGCAGGACACGTTGTCCAGGTTTCGGTTTTCCTTAACGTCAGTGCTGCTTGAACCTGCGGTGCCCAGAAAGAGTAACTTACAACGCCTTCGTTGCAGGATCTTGTAAATGCAAAATTTATAGATTCCTTTATCACACTTTGGAACTGAACCAATGATTTGTGTTCCTTTATTACAACAGGATAATTTCCTTTACAAATTAACACAACTTATAGTCGACTAATACTGAAGACAAACAAAACACAAAATAAAACAAAGCAATGCTAATACATCTACTTGAAAGTAAACTGAATATTTTTTAAATATCAGTGTAATTGTGAAGGTGAAGTTAAATTATAAATGTGTTGAAATAGTAAAACAACGTTGCCCACCATTGCAGGTCCTAAATACAAATGAGAAGACGTATATTACCCCTGACGCACGCACACACACTCACCCACGCACACACACACACAACGAGTACTTTCTTGTTCACCTAATCAGTAACAGTTTGAGCATCTGAAGAAAAATCAATAACGATCATGAATGGATATACTGCACTTGGGGAACACATATCACTGATTCCAGTTAGCAAAGCGGATGGAATGTTGGGAAAAATTTTCATTTATAACATCCTTCAGCAAAGGCTTGATAGGTTACTCCTTGCGGTACTCGAGAGAAAGAGAGGCCGCAGTGTGCATGAGTGGGGTTGTAGGTCGGGTTGAGGGAGTGCAGGGGAGCAGGGGAGTAGTGCAGGGGGAGGAGCTGAGGACCAGGCAAACAGGAGAGTACATCAAAGAGGCAGAAGGAGAAGACTCCACCTACTGCAGGATCCTAAAGGCTTGACTGGTGAAACGGTGGAGGTTAAAGGCAGTTTACTCCATTTAAACATTTATTTTTTTTAAATGGCTGCTGCATTTAAAATAATGACAGAAAGCTTGAATCAAAACATGGTCTCTAATGAGGTGCCTTTCATAAGACCCTGCGCCTCTGAGTTCCCTCCCCATGTAGCTTGTCAGAGTGCACAGCGTTGATAAGATGTATTGACAAGCCGTTACCATCTGCACATCGACACTGACATGTCTTGAGGCAGAGGAAAACATATTTTAAGATCCCAAATGCAATCTTTATGAGTCAAAGCAGATGCTACGTTGCTATTGTGTGCATGCAATTGCAGCAAAATATTGGCTTTGCAAAAACAAATAAATAAAATAAAAACTGGGGCAGCATAACTGTGTAGTTTCCCAGACAAAATATTAACCATTATACTGGTTTAAGTTACACCGGGATATACTCAAAATAAATGTGTAAAATTAAAAATATACACAATATACATATGTGACACTGTGGCTCTCATTTTTCTCTGTGCAAAGGTTAAAGTGCATGGAAAGTTTGAGTCCTTTGCATTCAGGGAATCTCACATTTGGAGTTTTGCATAAAATATTTGGTAACTATCAGTATTTTTCATTAAGGGTTATTAGGTATAAATATTAAATGAAACCTAGAAACAAATAAAGAAAGAGTAAATAATGACATCTCCAACATGCTGCACAAATACAGTGAAGATAATGGTGCACAGAAAAATCTGGAGTCCACCTTCTTTATTCCAAAAAATATTTACCGAACACAAACTTTCAATTTTCTTTAAGAACTGAAAATCATTAGAATTTGTTTATAAGTATATATTTATGAACATGTAAGAATTTTGGACCAGATAAGATGACAAAATGCACAAAGCAAGACCCATGCATTCATTAAATTATGGCACGGACGTGCATCTGTGCTCAGCATCATGCTTGGGTTTGTGTAATCAGTATCAGCATACATACTTGTTGGCTATAAAAACTCTCAATAAAAGAAATGTTTGGATATGATAGTTATAAAACTACCAATGTAGGTTTAAAACATGAGGTACCACAGACTAAATAGTCTGTAATCATACTTTATTTGTTAGCACAACCTGTTGATTGTAGTTTTGATTTAGGTTAGTTTTACTTGTCAAAGGTTTCATGTGCTGCTTGGATTGCCACATGCTGCACAAGTTCAACATCCCGCACTTGTTCTTTTTTCTTTAGGTGTTAAAGAAACGGGATTGTGTGAGCTAGGACTGTGTCAACTTCAAAGATTTATTTTATGTTTATATTTGGAAGTAAAAATTAAAAAAGTGTGAAGCTTTGAAAGACAACAGTAACTATTTTGTCATTGCCTGTTGGACAGGACAACTTATTTGTCTACAAAGCAAAAACACAAAGTATGACGCTACAATCAGAACATTTAATCTGAATTGCAAGTTAGGGCACCGCTATGATGACAGGTAACTTTGAATGTGTTATCAAATGTATTGTGGGTGTACAAGGGAAACCTTGTTCCAGAGTTCAAACAAGCGCATCTAATTAAAGTTCAATAAGCCAGGGCTGAAAGAAACAGAAGAAAATATCTGAAATACAACCGGAAACATTGCAGATGAAATGATCAGTTTTCTCTAAAATGTTTTGCTAAAATAACTGAACATTTGTTTCTGGATGCATTGCTCTGTGTCTTTTTACTAAAAGAGACAAAAATAACAAGCGCTTTTGTGGTGTATATTAGTGAAAAAAAGACTTTTTTTACAGTTCTATGAAATTGATTCATATGTTATGTTTTAACCTATGACAGCGTGTTATTTTGTTTTTTATTAAACACTGGTTAGGTAAAAGGGACAAAAATCTGTTCACACTGATTACACATAAGACAAAGAGAGAAGATTAAACAAGCAAGCAGACTGAAATGAGGGAAAGTACAGGCAGACGTTAAAATATGGTAAACAATTATTGCAGAGGAAAAAAAAAAGGTAAATGAGAAAAATCAGTGTAAACTCACTCATATTCTCTTCCTCATCGAGATCCATGGTGTCAGGTTTGTTTTGACCCGAGAGCAGCCTCGCCCCCACTGCACCTGAGGATTGGAGGACAGAAAGGCGTAAGGACTGATAGAGTGACACACAAGCACATAAACATATTCCAAGAGCCCGAGTAGCTACAGCGATAATGAATTTCTTGCTTCGCTCACTGGCTCGCACACACAAAGAAACATGCGCACATGGCAGTGTGTAAGTTGGTCCTGATGTAAGCATATAAATATTCAGAGATGGAACGATATCAAGGTGAGGGAAGGGGCCAGGGCTGACAGGCCTTAATAGCAGGAGCAGTCTATTGTGACTTTAATATCCCTGCGATTAGACCTCATTTCCCAGTGCCTGCTGAGAGATAGGCAGCTAGTGACATGGCTAAGTTGCTCCACTGCTGCACACGTGACTTATCTCAAGGCTGAATGAGCAATTAAAGTTTTATTAACCTTTCACACCAACATCAAATCAAATCAATTTCTGTAATCTGAACTGTTCACCACCTACCGACAACAACCAGCTAAATATTGGGTTGAATCAACATAGTTTTTAAATTAGCTTTTAATTAATTAATTTAATTCAAAATGAACAAATGAGTAACTTGTTAAAGTCTACTAAAAACATAAATTGAAGGTATGTTTAGTTGTGTTTTATAATGTTGTGAACCTGAACAATTTTCTGAATCAATCAAGAGATGCCAAAGATTCTGGAAAACTTTTAGAAAATGTTGAACTATTCTACACATTTAAATAATAAAGAAAATCCTCCATTTTTGTTTTTATTTCAAAGCCAGTGTTGACAAAGAGTTGGCCAACTGCTACTTTTGAACTCTTCAGTAATTCAGTTTCAGCCCTCGACCAACTCTGGCCTGTTCAGTTGTACTTGATGCCTCTGCAGAAATGCAAGCGTCTTCCCTCCGGCACTCTAACCTGTGTGCTACCATACTATACAGAATGACACTGGAGTCAATTTTTATGCATCATTTCAGCCAGTTAATGCATATTTCTTCAAGTCTTCAAGAAAAAATATCATCATAAGGTTAAGCAAATTGGAAAATCCTACCACCAGCTTGTGCTTTATGTTATAGCAAAGTGAAGAATTTTACAGAAATTTTAACTGCGTGACTCAGCTGCAAAACTAACCCCTGAAAAGCTACGGAAAGAAACAAAATGTTGCTTAAAACAGCACAGACGTGCTCAGGTTGACAGACAACAAAAAAGAAAGTAAGGGCAGCAAAGAGAGAACACCATAAAAAACAGAGAAAAAGATGGCACAGTAAAACAGAACAGATTGTGCTGATTCTACTTTCTATCTGCCTTCCATCATTGCCCCCATTCCTCAGCCAGACACTGTCTTAAGCTAAAGTAAATGGGCTAATTAATCTGGGCTAATGGTGGGTGACAGCAAATATGCTGGGACAATTATCACCCTATTAACGACTCATATTCCAACACATAATTGAAAATGAAAAGGTGGGGTGAAGAGAGTATGGATGGGTGAAGGTCCAACAGAATGGAAGATGAGACTCATTTTTCTCAGGCAGCAGGAGCCAGGTACCTAATGTCTCGACTCGCTCACGCAGAACTGAAATCGTCAGTCCATACCTGTTATTTTTGTTGCATGTGATGCAATACAATTTTTTTTTGTTTCCAGGGTTTGAAATACAGACACATTAGAGCTGCCATATGAGCACAAAACCAAATGTAAAAACATGATTGCTGTTTCATTCATATATTTCTATTTTATTATTATGTCTGTGAAATGCTTGGGGAGTCTAATCAGCACCCAATGCAAATGTGTCTGTCAGTTTTGATTTTCACATTAGATTGCCTCAAGTCATGAATCAGTGAATAATTCTGAAATCAGGTGCAATCACTGGCTCTAGTTTCACAGAAAAGTCAATGTGTGTGGGATGTGTACCTTGATCAGGAAACTGGGCTGCAAATGCCTGAACTTCTAAAGCATAGTGGGCTTCAGCCTTCTTTATTTTTAAGCCAATGCTGACATAAAGTGCCAGATTGGAATGATTCTAAGAACAAAATAAATCAACTTATTGTACACTAAGTTCAGAATGCATTATAAAAAGTACCCAAGGTCTATTATCAGATTGTCCAACAAGTTTACAGTGAGCATGTGCAGAATTATATAAGGTCATGAGAGTAGCATTGCTGCTCCTATTACATTGATAAGTACCTTCAAACATAAAGGCCTGACAACAAGTTTTTTAAAATTTTTATTTCCTTTATTTAACCAGGTAAAACCCCATTGAGATCTGGATCTCATTTTCAAGAGGGACCTGGGCAAGTTGATGTTTGCTACTTTGTTTGACAACCCAATGGGATGCTTCTCATTGAAACTAAATATACTGTATATAGTGATATCTTAAGAGTCACTTTTAGTGTGTTTAAACAGATTTTCTCAAAAGGTCAACGAGAATGTCCAAAACATGTAAATCCAAAGACTTGCTCACTTTGTGGTGTTGATTTTTGGGCACTGAAGCGGCCAGAACTAATTTGGACATTTGCATATATGTGGAATTATAAAACACTAAGAAGCAGGGCATGATCTAAGATTTGACTGCTTTTGAACCCAAATGACAGAAGTAGAGAATTTAAAGTGAATCAAAAGAATAAAGGCAGAGAGCTGCTGACTA
This sequence comes from Millerichthys robustus, assembly GCA_034783495.1. Classification (NCBI taxonomy): domain Eukaryota; kingdom Metazoa; phylum Chordata; class Actinopteri; order Cyprinodontiformes; family Rivulidae; genus Millerichthys; species Millerichthys robustus. The sequence goes on from JAVKLF010000132.1 coordinate 3,123,501, forward strand.
TCTCTCTCCGCTTGAATAAACGTCACCAAGCTGTTGTGGTTCCAGGTAATTCTGAGTGGACGCCAAGGGAGGCGGGGGAAGGAGAAAGATGAGAAAGAAGATGAAAAACCTCAAATTCAATCTGGCATGGTTAGAGGAGCTGAGGGGGGAAATAAGGTGTTTTTGATTTGTCTCTCATCCCTCGCCTGCGCTGTGACGGAGCGATAGAGCATAGTCACTGAGGAGGGAGCGCTAGCAATGACCGAACTGACGAAAGGAGGTGGGGCGGGCGGATGGAAAGGTAAAGGTGAGTGAAGATCAGAGGATGAGAAAGATAGAAAATACAATCCTATTTCAAGTAAAAGAGAATCATTATCTTCTTTAAAAGGGAGGGAGATGGAAAAGTTTGCCCTTGGCAGGCTGAGCAGTTCATACTGTAGCAAACAACCTGTCAATAAAAGACTGGTATTGGAAGCGTTTCTATGAAAACACTTTCAGAGCAGTAAAATAACATAAGAAGGTCACAATCCTACAGTGTTTCCCCGATAGTAAGACAGCGTCTTACTTTCTTTTTATCCCCAAAAGCCCCACTATGCCTTACTTTCGGGGTATGTCTTATATTGGAAAAAAATTGTCGAATTTTTTGTTTTAACCATAAAATTAACATTTATTAACAACCTGA
>JAVKLF010000132.1:3124261-3146457 GCA_034783495.1 Millerichthys robustus
TTCGGGGTACGGCTTATATTAGCCGACCCCCCTGAAACCCCCGATACGTCTTACAATCGGGGGTGTCTTACTATCGGGGAAACACGGTACTTGTACAAAGTGCTAATCTGAAATAATTATGGAATATTTATGTATTCTTTGTTAGGCAAAGTCTGAGATGTCTAAACTGTGACCTTTAGAAAAATTACATAAAGGGATAAAGAAAACAAGACATTTAGAAAATTAGGTTTACTTCAGTAAATTCTGCAATGCACCACTGGTGATAAACATTACTAAACTACTAAAAGGCAAAATGCAGGGTATGGTAAGAACTGGCACAATCACTACGTTCACATTTTCTCTTTTTAGTCTTTGCTCTTGAAAATCAAACACAAGTTTATGTGCATTTTCACAGATAAAAGCAAACAACCAGAGAGAGATTTTAGTGCCTTAGGGAAAATGTTTACCGTCTACAATCTTCTGTAGCTTCTCTTTGCGGGTGTTTTTCTTCAACATAATAGTTTGTTGTCAACACGAAAAACATTATCTTTATCTCACACAATAGGAATGCCCAGAACTGATGCCGAATGGCAGCCTGTTGGGAGTATATATTTAATCCGTTTTCAGACCAGGGAGCCAATGACGCGTCTTGTTTTTTGTAACAATATCATTTCTTGGTACTTCACTGACAATTCACCTACAATTCCTTAGTTTTACTGTAAAGTTATTTGCTAACCATATTTGCCTGACCTTTCATGGCAAATAGTAAGTTAGAGCTCCTAAAATATATGGGACATGGGTCAGCCTCACTTGCAGGATAGTTAAAACTCCTCCAAAGCCTTAGATTGTAGTCTGCTCCCACTTTTATTTGCTGACCAGTCAAACTGAATTTGGGAGGCAAGTTCTTTCAACTGCAAGTTTGTACAAAAGTCTGAAGTCCTCAAGTAATACCTTTCTGAGTAAATACAAAAAACATATTTAATCCTGACAACTGTAGGGACTGGGGTTCGTAACAGTAAATAAGTTATTCAATGTTGATCATAACAATACTCATCCGTACCTCTAAGCCTCATTTAATGCCAAACAGACATTTGCATTTTGTTTACACAAACAATTTATTTAGTCAACTGTCTGTTTAACTGACTGCTGCTGTCTGTTTCCCAGTGATCACATTGCTGTTTGCTATAAAAACAACAACAAAACAGAACTTGCTGGTTAATGGAGCAATACAGATGCTCAGCTGGGAGTTAAAAGAGGAAAAATGGCACTACCCTCACATACCCACTGTCATTTTAACCACTGTGGACCAGCTATTTTAGACGCAAGACGATTGCAAGACTAGTCATTCACTTAAAACTAACTGGACACAAGGCTTCAATTTAATTTATTCTTCTAACTAACTCTTCATTGTTATTAATTTTTAATTATATATGACCAAATACTAGTTATCCTGTTGCAAATCATATTAATTATAGTTTTCCCCAAATATAAACATGGAATAACAATAAAATACATTTTTTTGTCATCCAGACCTAAGAGTCACTATAATCAAACATGACAAATGAAATGTTTATTCGTTTATTTTTTTGTTTATCAAAAAGGAGCTCACTTCTGGGGTTCACAGAAAAAATAAAACATTACAAAAAAATTAAAACAACACACTATCCCTCCCCCCCACCACCACAAATCGCACATTACATACAAAAAGTCTGTGTCTTTCATAAAAAAACTGATTGAATCTGAAGAAGCAGAACTGCATATGCAGAATTAACCTTTTACTGTGTTCCAACTTTTTATATCTGACAGTGAGTCATTCATCATCATGGAGTGCTGATAGTGAAAGTAACAAAAAGAAAAGTGGAAAAAACAGAGTCAGAGTATCAATATGAATTTTTTATTTTATGGGTTTTATAGAAGGGCTGCTTTCAAAAGGCTGGCAGAGTCAAGGTTCAAGGAAAAATGAAGGCAGAGAAAGATTAAGGAGGCAGGAAAGAGATAATGGTGTCCCTGGATATAAAAAAACCCCTTTTTTATTTTTTTTTTTTTTTACAGCAGCATACTGACCTGTTCGGGGTTTTGCTGTTTCTGATTCTATTGATTTTCCTTCTGAGTCTACACACACCTCTCCTCCCGGGCAAAGCAAAACAAGGTCCTGGACTGTTTTGCTACTTGAACAAAATATTGGTTCTAAGATATCAAAAAGGTGAGTTTTTCTTCTTTTTTTACAGTAGTACCAGAACAAAATCACTCTGTGAACCTCGCCACTTCTTGACAATAATCCAACAAGTTTTAGCTTCTTTATTGTGAAAGTTTCCCTCATTTGTTTTGGTTTAAATGCTCAAGCCCAACCTAATTTTCAATGACAATTTGTCTTTTAATTTATATCAGATCTATTATTTATACCATCAGATCCTTGTGTTTTGCACACACCATATACAGCATTGTCCTGACGTTTTTCTTTCTTCAGTATATTTACAATAACTCACACGAATACAAACACACAAACTTCTCAGGCTGACTTCAGACGGCATCATAAATCACCAGAGCGGGTGGCCATGAATCCCAGCAGCATTAACAGGGCTGTGGGAGGGCATTGAGCATGGCTGGTGGACCAAAGAAGCAGCTATTGCTAAATGGCAGCCGTTACTTCTCTTGTCCTTTGAGGCCATAAGGACCCACTACTCTGCTTCTGATCATTAAACACTAGTAACTGCTGACATCACAGAAAAAATACATAGTTCAAATAAAGAAACAGAAACGTACCTCCTGTTAAAAAAAAAAAAAAAAACATTTTCTATAAACGCACTTGTGCTACTTATGTTCATGAACTTTTTATTCTCTTTTGTGAATTTTAGGTAGAGAGCAGTCAGTTACTGGCAAAAAACTTTTTTTTTCCTGCTGGCTCACATTTAGGTGTTTTGCATTTAGGTGAACTAATAGATAAACTAGTTGCTGATCTGGTTTATAAAGCTTTAGAGCAGGGTGGTACTTAACGGCAAATATAATGGTTTCATTCCAAGCAATATTCACTATCAAGATCAGAAACGTTGGGAAAACACTGAGTACTTTGATAGTAACTAATAATATATTAACAAAATCAGAGGGAAAACCCTCTGATTTTGGGACCCCCCAAATAAACCTCAACATATGTTCTTAGTATAACTCTTCTTTCCCCCTCAAAGTAAAGTTGTAAGACGGAAAGTTGGATTGGTGGCAAAAGTAGAGAACCGATGTAGGAAGAGATCGAACACAACTGAGAAACCAAAATGAGCAATCGAAGATGAGGGGAAAGGAGGAGATGAAGAAAAAAAGGGGGCAAGAAAAGGGAAAGAAACTGGACAGAGACAAATAGCCCCAGGAATAAGCTGTTGCAGGAGAGCCCACCTGTGAGACAACCCTCTCAGCAGCTCTAACACAGACTGATAGGCCCACCAGGCAGCAACATCTCCCAAATCAATTTCATTTCTATGATTTTTTCCCTTATTCCGTAAGCAAAACTCACATTTTCAAACCACATCTAGCCTTTGAAACTCACCTGAACATACTGCTGTTAAAACTCATATTGTCAATTTTGCTGGCACAAAAGCAGAAAATAAATAGAATTTTAGGCAGATTTTCCTCGTCTGCTGACTTTGATAAGGGAAAATAAACTCCCCATTTTTACTTACTTCTTCAGTCCTTAAAAGCATGCATCGGATAACCTGGGCTGTGGCAAGATAATATTAAATGTTAACTACATTAAGTGTTTCATCAGTAGGAAGCAGAAATGTAGATGCAAACCTGGGTGCTAAAAGCAGGAAGAATCAGAAAATAAAGACAGGGAGGGGGAAGAGTAAAAACGTAGGGATCATCTTTAACAGATGATGCAGTCTGATAAGTGAGGGCCACTGTCATCATTCTACAGTCCCATTACTTTCCCCAATAAGACTTTGGCAGCCCAGTGATTACCACAAGAAAAGTATGAGAGTGAGGACGAATCTTAATAGAAACAGGATCAAGGTTTTTTTTTCTTTCTGTAAAGCGATAAGTCTCCCAGCCTCCTCCTACCTGAGGTGATGTCTCTTGGCACTGACCAGGTAATGGTGGTGTAATGGAGTACACGTGTGGGCATTGGTGGCCTAATGGAGAGAGGTCCAGGCAGAAAGGGGAACGCCTGTCGTGCTACCAGATTGAAACTGATGGGCCAAAGTGAAGGGTCTGTAGAGCACCCTCCACCCACCATGACCCCTCCAACCTCATCAGATACACTTACACATGAGCACGCACACACGCACACACACCTTAAATCAGAGTCCATTATTCAATTTAGCCCTTCTAATGACCAGTGAATTAGACTGCCAGAAATGATTTGCCTTCTGAGCCCCACACTTGGATGTATGGACTTCCCTCCACTCTGCATATTAAGAGGCAGCGATTCAGACACTGACACCCAAAGAGCCTCCTCCAATCAGTACATTTATAAGCCGGATGAGAAAGATATCCCGGCAATGGGCTCTTAATAAAAATCACCTTCAAGTTTCAGACTCATTTTTTTAAAGAAGAATCCACCTTATCGTCAGAGTGACAAAACAGCAACATGGAAACCTACACACAACTGTCATTTTTAGCCAATCAACACATGTTACTTTGTATTAAGAGCTACAGGTACAATCAAAATGTAGTGGGAGGAAAATGAACGCTGAACAGCTTACAATCAACCAGATGGACTTATTTCATGTTGAGTTGTTGGGGTGTTCAATACAGGTGCATATCTGATGGCTACCTCACCATGTATCATATATTCTCATCAAACAACGTAATATCTTTCTAGTCAAGGATTCTTTAGATGCAAGTTTCAGGGTTTATAATAATAAAATGGTTTCTGCTTTCTTCCATCTTTTCAAGGTTGTTGGGTGGCTGCCTCTCCTCTTTTTCACTAGGAGCTGTAAAATCTGTTTGACAGCTCTGATTGATGACACAGCATAGGAACCGACTGCCTGTGGGGAATAGAGTGTATGTTTCAGTGTGTTTGGAAATGAGTGAATGTGCCCACCTCACAGAGGGCTGCCACTGCTGTGCTCAATGTTCAGCGCGGCAAACAGAGCTCACAGGTAGGGGACTTCTGAAAACCCTCATGGTCACATAAAACATCCAAGTGTGCGTGCTGATGAACTGTGAGAGCAACAGCAGCAGCAGAACAAGCAACAATGCTGCAGAAACAGCACAAATAGAATGAGACTGAGAACCAAAACCAAGGAAATTAACAGCAATTACATCCAATGATTGGTTTCATTAAAATCTGTCAAGTGGTTCATGACATATTTTGCTAGTTTGTATAATTAGTTGGCTCGGTGTCAGTCTCGGCTTTTACCACTCTAAATTATAGGTCCCAATCTGGAAAACTCACTGAGATTTAGCCATTTTTGTATTTAAGGTTGACTACCTGTAGCAGTCATCTTCAGTTGGTTTGAATTCGCAAGTTAATCAGCTTAAGATTTGAATGATTACTGTCTGAAAGTTTCATTAAAATCAGCCCAGTGGTTCATGAACTGTTTTGGTAGCAGACACAAACACACAAGCTTGCAGAAAAACATTATTACCCCACTCCACCTTTCGGCAGCAGGAGATAAGTATTACATCCAGAATTGTGAACCATTAAAGCTGTGGTAAAAACTAAATGTGACACAATTCACCATGTACCGCAACAAATTTACTGAACAAAGTTTTAGTCTCTTTCCTCTGCCCGACTGAACGCCCATCGAGATTATGCTCAACACGGTTTGTCAAATTCAAGGCTAGCTTAGATGAGCCGGCATCCAGTGGGGGACGTGTGTTGTTATTTAAACATGCTTGTGTGCATGCTCAGTGGGGTGCAGGGCTGAAAACAAATTGCAGCGCAAGCATGTGGATGCATCCATGTAAAAATTTGTGTGGGCCTGCGCCTGAGACATCGTCATCTAGGAGCCGAATTTCACACCTTCTGCCCTTTCTGCTGTCGAACCGATGAGGCAGAATTGATGGACAGGTGGGACAGGACAAGGTGGAAATCAGCCAGATGAAAGAGGTTAAGACAGCTGACAAAGAGAGTGAGCGGAGGTGTAGAGAAGGAGGGTGGTGAGACGATGTGGCTTTTTTTCTGCACAACTGGCAAAGGTTTCAACCTTCTGCATTTGTTAGGACATTCTTACATATACAGTATGTAATATAGGCAAAAGAATAATCAGCTGCAAAAGTAAAAAGTTTCTACATCTCCAACACCAAATCCAGAATTCTTGAATCATTTTGGTAAAACTAAGAACTGTCGATGATGGGATATTCATTGTCTTTTTGATTAAGGTACATTTTCATGAAACTGTTCCATGATTTTTAGAAATATTTTTGCAGGCTGGTGACCCCCCTGCCCATCTTAACGTCTGAGAAATTCAGCCTCTTTAAAATGTTCTTGTTATACCTGAACCTCCCACTGACCTGTTGCCAAACAATGCTCACCTAGATGTTTTTTTATTAATTCATTCTTATTGGCAACATTTACTTTACTGTCCTCGTAGACGTTTTCTTAAATGTGTTGCTGCCATAAAATTTTAAACTCTGTTATACTAAGTTATTTAGTTATTTAAAAGGGTCTGATTTGCAAATCATTACGTTGTGTTTTTGTTTACATTTTTCACAACTTCCCAAAACATCCTCAAATGTTTTTGGAACCCTACAAATGAAGACCTTCATCTCTGCATATTTTCATAAAATAAATCAACGTCTCGCTGCCAGCAAAACCTACCTAAGTGGTTTGTGACGTCTCAGTGTTTTTTCTCCCTTCCACAGTTTGTCACAGTCATTAGCAGCATGCTAATCAAAGCTAATTACATTTAGACAGGCAGACACAACTCATTTCTTATCATGACAGAGTGCTGCTGTGTTTGTAGTGCTCAATGAGGCAGCGCTTATAATCAACAGCTTTTTTTATGTAGGGTAAATGAATGCAACTGTGTTTTCTATTTAACTTACTTTCATGCTGATGTCAAATGTTAATCATTTTCTGTCTCTTTTTGTGTGTAAATGAATCAGTTGAGTTTATTCTAAACAAAAAAAAAACAGAAAAATCATTTACAAGATGTGTGCTGTGTACAAAATACTTTAATTATTTCTCAAAAACATAAATATCTGGTAAAAATACATAAACAACTGATTCGGGGGGGGGGGGGGGGAGGAGAAAAAGGTTAAAACTAAAAATAAAGATTGTGCTGAAAAGTCTTGTGTCTTTTAGCAAACGATTGTAAGAGTCAGGCATTGCAGATCCCCCCTCCCACACTATTCAAGTTGCAAAAGCTCATTTTAAAGATTTTGCTGGCATAGCAGAAAAGACCTCTGTTCTCCTTTTTCCATATTTCATATACGGCCCATTGGAAAGCGTCATCTGCAAGTGTCATGGTTTGGCACATTTATGAGAGATGCAGTGAAGAAGATGTGCTTAAGTTCAGCCTTTTGAAAGTCACAGTTCACAGTACGGTAATTCACTTCTGAAAGGTAAACTTATTTCACTGCTTCAAGTTAATCCATCAGTAATTATTTGTTTAAGCAAAATTGTTTCATCACATCACAGGAATATAATAAAGAATCATTTTGGATTTCTAAAATTTATACCAAAAAACCACAGCAAACAAAAAATATTCAAAGGTAGAAAAATGCTTACAAAGGAAAACTTTCAATAGGGAGATTTAAAAGCAAACCTTAAACACTTAGAGATTTTTGTATTACTGCCAACATTGTGATTTGTCTGTGCAAAGAAAAAAAAGGTGCCCTTAAAATGAACATCAGGCCCATTACACAGCCAATATTTGAATTATGTCTGATGATGAAAACTAATACAAAATGTTGGCATTTTATTTTGTTTCTCACTTTTTCATAGAGCTGACTGATCCAAGTTTTACCCTGGTCACTGTTAGAGGTTTTTTTAATAACCTCATCTTATTGGCTCTTTGTCTTTTACTGGGGACATATTGAATGTTTGGTAAGACTTCATAAATTGATCAGCCATAACATTATGACTGCTCGCCAACTATTGAGTGGTACATATTTAGTTTGTCATCATTTAAATCTAAAACCACTCTGACCGGTCTGGTCAAAGACAAATGTTTGGCAAAGTCAAGATGTTAGGAATAAATCTTTTTAGTTTTGTTCATTGCGGAATGGTGTCTCTGTGGTTTGGGTTAACTTCTCAAAGAAGTCACAGGACTGATTTCAGCAGACTGTCCTGATGAAGTGCTTTGTTGAAGATATCTATTCCAGATGATCCGTGTTCAGAGGTGGGAATCCTGCTCTCTGAGTCACAAAAACTGAATACAAATAATTCCCCTGTTTCAAGTATATAACCTCATCATTTCAGCTAACTTTAGCTGCTATCCCGTCAAGCATTTACAGAAATTTAAGCACTAAGCAAACATTTCAGGAGGCCTCAAATTTAAGGCATTAAAGCTGACTAAGAGTGTGAGCAGAGCAACATCCGGCTAAAGTCTTGCTTTGTCATCACTTTTCTCTGGTTAAAAAAAAAATAGCCACTTCCCCCCCCCCAGGTGATAAGGGAGAGGGAAAAGGTGGGAAACAGACCTGCGTAATACTGATAGACATAGTCACCCTCTGGCTGAGCGGGGCTTGAGTGCTCAAATCAAAGGCTAAAAATGCATCATCAGCAGCGGCGGATTTATGTGCATGAATGGAGTTGACGGCTGAGGTGGGGGCGCCGGTTTGGAGGGTGGTGGATGTCAAAGAAAGTGGCGGAGACACGGCTAATACTGCCAGTGAGCTGTGGCCACCTAAGTAATTACTACCTTTGCTGTTTGGCTAATCCCCAGAGCGCAGCAGCAAACTCAGAAGAGAAACACTCACACCCTCATCATTGGACTTTATGTATACAGAGACATATACCCCGTCTCAACCAGAGATATATAGAGCAAAGAATGACAACAGGAAAAAGAAAAAAAAATTCTTTGCTTTTCTAAAAATAAAAAAAGAATTCTACAAATTAATTGTGACTTTTTAACGTACACTAATGCAAAGGAAATCTAGAAGATCCCATCTGAATCATTCATTACCTGACTGATAATCAGATCAGCGCATCCATTGTCTCCACAGTACTTATTTAATTCTAATGTTGAAATTGTGGAATCTAAAATAAAACTATAAGCTAAGAAATCCAAATTGCTCATTTTTTTGTCTCAAATCGATAATTATTGTGTCCTTAATTTTTTAAACAAAGTTTGTGACTGGCTGCCAAACTTGTTTTGTTTTCCATGGAAACAGTCAAAATGACATAAAACAGACGATTTAGATGTAATGGTATGTATTTAAGCAAATATTTGTTGTAAGAATTATGAAAATAAAAGTTCTTTGTTTACATTGAGTGCGTACCCACATTTTGAAACTGCAAACCAATGTAAGTGGAAAACTACTTGAGTAAAACTGCCCCATTTGATAAAGTGCAATAAAACTATTTTTATGTTTCATTTAATAATTTGCAAAAAGTACCTTTAACTGCAAACACATTTCATCAATGCAGAACTTTTTTGTCAAATCATACAGAATTTAGGAAATAAAAAACATTAAATAGGTACAGAATATGGGGAAATACTTAAGATATTTCTAAATACTAAGAACTAAAACAACATTCAGAATAAATAATTAGTGCATTGTTATTTGTAGCAACAGTATTTTAGACAGCATTTTGTTTTTGACAATTAATGTCAGTTTTTGGTGGGGAATATTGACTCTGTTTTTTAAGTTTAAAATAAACTCTTGGAATTTTGTGCCTCTATGTAAAATCTCCAAATACCAAGTTACAAAGAAAAGAAAATTTCTGTAAAAAAACCTAAAAGCTGTTGGAACTCTTCAGTGTTAACAACATGCATCGAGACACAATGAAACAGTCTGAGAGCTGCTAAAAACATAAAACAGTTTGTTAAAATCTAAACCAACCCAGACATCACTCTGTGTCGGCTCAGACTCTGGGTTACCTTTGCGTTCGGAGCGTTTCTTCCGCCTCCTCTTAAACTTGCGTCGGATCAGGCAGAAATAGGCGCCCAGACTCTGAGCATCGTTGGTAAAAAGGGCCATCTTCTGATCCGCACTTTGGTCTAAAATCAACTCAAAAGTTCTCAAAATCTAAGTCAAAAACCACCAGGACCAGATAAAAGTTGAGCTGCTGGAATCTTACAGTGATCACATGATCACAGTCACCTGTCCTGCTCCTCTGACAGTCTGTCCTATCACACTCGTCCACCTTGGATCATCAAGCTACGGACACACACAGCGTTCATCCTCACAGCACCTGCAGCGTTTCTTTGTTTTTATGTGTTCCTACTCTCATATCCAAACCGTCTTTCCATTCCTCCCTCTCTTTCCTCCTCCTCCGTTGACTCTATGTCTGCCCTATCAGGAGCTGGGGGGGGGGGAGACGAGGGATCTATCTTAGAAATTATTCTTGTATAAGTCCCACTCAAATCTCAACAAACTCAACTTCCTTCACATGTAACATCAGTCAGAAATAAAAAAAGCTGTCTTTAATTCAGTCCATTTTATCCTGTAAACACACTTTAAAGACAAACCAAAGCTCCTACACACAAATACAGACATAAATAGTCTTTGGTGAAATATAAACCAGACATCTGGAATGTTATAGTCAAGTTTCACCTTAAAACGTAAATTATTTGTGCTGCTGTATTTTTAACCAACAACAGCCTCAGCAGGCGTTAAACGACGGGGCCACAGAGAAAGAAATGCTCTTCTGCCCTCTAGTGGTTTTCTACTGCAGTTGCAATTCTTCTAGTAACAAACCAAGTCAATTATCTTTATTCTACATTATAGGTGCACTAGGTAGGTAATTAAATTCATGTCGCTTTAACGAAGGCAACACGTCTATATGAAATCATAAGAAATGTGTTAAGTACAAAATAAAACATGAAAACCTCACATTTGACTCTGTTGAAAGGTGTTTGACTGGAAAACCTGGCAGAGACGCACAGCAAATATTTTCCAGGTAAGTGAAGAGCAGGCTGTTGGCTGACCGATGTTTTGTCACATATATGGAACAAAAGTGTATCAGTTTTACAAATGTGCAACAGCAAAAAGACAGAAGGAACACTGACTTTTCTTTTATTTAGAAGTAGATCCACTATATATTGTAGAAGAAAACAAAGATAATAAGGATAAACCATTTAGCATGGTGATTTAATAAAACCACTGGGCCTTATTATTGCCACCATTCACAATTACTTTACTAGTTGAACTAAATTCAGCTGGACTTGAACAACTTTAGTTTAAAAAGCCCCTTAAATAGAAATTGAATGTAACACAGTTAACAGCTGAATTTATTGCATTTATAAAACACAAGTTCATTAATCAATTCATTATTAGAGTTTTTTTTCTTTTTAAACTGCACCACTTTCTGAAGATTACAACCATTATAGTTTTTTCTTACGTTTGCAGTGAACACTTTGTAACTTTACAAACTGTTAAAACTGGAATTTAAACACATTTATATTTTGTTTTATAGCTTTCAGAATACAGATAGTGTACATCAACAGTGACACTGGTTTATTCTAGAGCTGAGGAACTATGTTTAACTCATTAAAATTTGATGCATCTAAAGCAAATTGAAAAAAATATTGTTTCCAGCAACCTGCAAAGTCATCCAAACTGCTAACTTGCTACTCCATAATCTCACTGGAACAACAATGTAAAAATGTCAACAGGGTCAGAACGAGAAAGCCTCAAAATGTGCTCAGTAATGTAACAAAGTTTTAACCATTATTACATTTCCTAAAGGAACACAGAGCACACCCTGGCCTGATCGTGCAGCACATTATTCACAATTGTCAGGTCACAAAGAGACACAAATGTATGATGTTTGTTTTGTTCAAAGATCTGTTACACTTTAGAGGAGAATCACACCCACAGAAAGGACGTCTTAATGCTGCTTAATACAATTTGTGACGTGATAACAGGCATCATTATATTATATGTATGTCATTATTCCATTATATGTATATGTAGGCATGTATTGTTCAAAATTTACGAAACATTATTCTCACTTTAAAACGCCTTCAACTGCAACATTTGCATTGTTCATGAGCTGATACGTCTTACTGCATGGAGATGACAAAAAAGAAAATTTGCAATTTAAATTTGGTTGCATCAACCCTCCATATTTTCAGAGACAGACTAAAAAAATTACTGGAGGTCTGCAGGGCTAAAAATAGCAGTGAATCTACAAGCAGACATGAGAACAAAAAAAGCCTTGAAGCTTCACTGCTTTTCTGCTACTGGGAGCAGAGATGATAGTAAGGAAATACAAAATAGAAATGGAGAGAAATAATGAACACATGAAAGCTTGGGAGGAACAAAAAAGAGCCAAGGATACAGAGAAAAGCACTTGGGTGGGAACATATGATTAAAAAAAAGAGACAAAGGCAGCCAGAGGAAGGAAATTTAAATAAGCTGTGAATGTTGAGTATTTCTTCTTCTTTTTTCTAAAAAAAAAAACTGAGATGTAAAAGTTCTAATGTACAGGGTTTGTTTAAGATCAACTACTTTAGATATAATGCTCTTTAAATGCAAGTAAAATAAATACCTATATAAATAGGTACATAAAAGCAAACTTGACAGAAAACAGAAGCAAAGAAGAAATGTTAGACAGACGGTTGGGAAAAAAACAAAACAAGAACAGATAACAGATTCAGGATAGGTTTGCCAGTGCAGAAAAGTCAGTATGAAAAAGTAAATATACTCCAGACACAAATCCATTCATGCTTCTGTGTACAAGCCAATCACAGCTGGCTAAGTTTCATCACCAGCGCCTTGGCGAGGTCACAAGTTTGTTTGGGTAACTTTGTTTTCAGAAATCAAAATCAGTCAGTTCACTTTCTTCAAAAATGTAATTTACAGACCGTGCAAGAACAAACCCAACATGTTCCCAGGAAGCAAACGCTCTGCGGATATTTGCACTGAATTAAAGGCATTCCAAACTTCAAAACCAGCTGGAGCTGTGGTGGCCTTTGCTGTGGTTTAACAGTGAAACACAAGCCTTGACAAAAACAACCTCTTAAACAGTTTTACAGCGCAGAAATCCATGCTTCAGTGGCAACATGTAGATCTTCTCAGATTCAATTTCAAACATTTCTAAAACAGATCTAAAGTAGAGAGTTTTCAGCCCTCCAAGTGTTACTAAGCCTAATACAAATGTCTAAATCTGTTCCAGAAATACAACTCAGAACTAGCTGGTTGTCTACGATTCAACCAATCAGGCTGCTTAAACAAACACATTTGAAAAAGAGCAGAAATGACAAACCTCAGTCTGAGAGAACCTTCAGATGTTGGAGAACTTTTGAACACAAGCCTATTTTTATCCAGCGTATATAAGCTCCAAGATGAAGTGAAGAAGCGACTCAAAAAAACAAACGTGCAGATATGAGCACGTTCCCAAGCGCATGAATACCTAAATATGAAGGCAGATGAAAAATGTCCAGACAAGAGTGGAGTCTCATTGCCTTGTGAGGAAGTCAGCAACACTCACCGAACCTCATCTTCTGCCCCAGAGTTTGAAAAAAGAGGAGACAAGAGAGGCTGTGTGTGAGAGATTAGTAGAAACAGAAGGGGTGAGCCTTTTTAGAAACAAACCAGGGTTGGGTGATGTGACCGAAACTACATGTTGCAATATTTTCAAGGTTTACCACAATATATGACACACTGTAGCATGTTGTGGTTTCAAAATCTTTTAGTCTTCATTTAGTTATGGTTTACTTCAATACTACAGGCAGAACATCTTCAAGCTAGTCATATTATCATATTATTAACAAAATCTAAAAACCACAAACACACAAAATCAAATAAATTTGTTCTGATACACACAATGCACACACGTGAGCTGAGCAGAACAGATCATTAAAGACAGTTTGTCTTTAAAATAAACATTATGTTGGGAACAGAAGCTTGGAAAAATGACAAATGTCGAAGCAGAAACATTCTTTGTTCGGTTGGAGTTTTTCAGATGGGAGGGGAAGTGATCTGAGATGCATTAGAAGCACCTGGGAAAGCTAAGCTCCAACTGAATTAAATGCATATAAGATAGCTGTTAAAATTATACTCACTGTTTGCTCTATAGTCATTTTTGATATTGTATGAGGAAAAGAAACTTGTAAAAAAAAACAGACACACTGGATATGTCACCAACTACAAGCCTCTTATTTTTTCAAATGTTGCTGGCCAGAACAAAGCTGCTCAAAAACATGACATGGGTGAGCAGATAAATTCCAGGAAGGCATAAAAAGCTTTTATTCACCACAACAGACAACGATTAGATCTGAGAGTTTGAGCACATTAAGGTTAGTTAAACAGGAAGCCAGCCGACTGATGAATGCTCAACTAGAAACTATGGCTCTTATAGTCTTTAGCCAAAAAATAGGACAACTGATCAATAATAACTGGTCACACACACAGAGACATTTGTTGTTGTTTTTCTTTCAGCTGCTCCCTTCTGCAGAGATCGCCACAGCGAATGAACTCGTATGAAAGCTTTGGCAAATGTTTTACACTGTTTTAAATAATGAACTGAATTGAATGAATGTGTATAAACGTTATTGGGAATTAAACATAGGATCCTTATTTTAAGAAATGTTTGTGATGTTTTTTTTTTCAAATTAGTTTAGTGAAACATACAGTATGTGAGCAAAATGTCTCAGTATTTTATTCAGAAGTTGGATCATCATTCAACATGAACTTCATGACTGGCTGTTGTGCTTTACTTGTCCAGCAGAGGGCAGCACTGCATCAACACTATTGGCCTTAGGAGCATGAAACAATATTATTTCCTCTTGGTTTATGAGACCACACATTTAGTCCAGAGCCATGTAACTCACTCTTCCTTTTTTTCCAATATTTGCTATATTTCTCCTTCATTTCTGACATCCAGATCATTTGTTGTCATGACAAAAAGATCTTTTTTTTTTTGTCATTCAACCTTTTTTGCTCCTTGGTGAGATGTCCTAATATACTGAAAAATTACCAAATCTAGGCTGAATGGCAGGAAAAAAATCTATAAAGTCTAATGTGCTTAAACAAATTAAACAAATGACTGTTCTTTATTTCATAAAACACATGAGAGGTCAGAGTTTTAAGAGACATCTTCTTTCCTCTGAGTCAACATTTTGATGAATATAGCTCATAAGATTCAGATGCTGACGTTCTATAGAAACACAATGATGACAATACACATATCACATTTGAAAATCCCATTCAGCTTTAGACAAAAACTGTGAAAATCATGTGCCTGATGCCAAACCAAACTGTGGATTTTGTGAACTGTGCCACTCCTAATATTATATATGTAAATAAGATGTCCAACTGATCTGACCAGAAAATGCATGGGTGTTAGAGAAAAAGAACCTCTGCAAGTTTCAAGCAGTTGTTATCAAGGTAAATAGAAACAAATTCACTGCTTTCACTAACTGCCAACTCATAATTCATCATTCACACGGTAAGATCTGTGATGAATCTGATCTGAGCTCCCTGTGAGGCTTCACCCAATCAGGTGACAAAGCAGCTGGTGGCTTGACAGGGTTTCAGAGAAGCCATATGGCCTCTACACCGACGCCAACAGTGAAGGGTAGTGATAAATCCAGCTCTGTATCATCAGATTACAGGAGAAAGCTGGAAAGTCTACACAGTTAAATAAAACTGGATCTGCAAAAAAAGGTCATTCAGTGAACTGAAGGTGGCATCTCTGACAGACAGGGAGCCGTTTGAGCCAGTTATTGTTAGTGGGAGAGCAGAGCGAGAAGTTAAACACGAAGGTGGTAATTTTCTCACAAATTAAAAGTAAAAGTGCTAACAAGACAGCCTTGTGACTTTTACCGGAGTTCACAAATATTAAAAAGCATCGCTTTAGCTAAAAATTAAGCTGTTTCTCCTGTTTATAGTTTTAAAAAGAGAACGAAAAAAGGCTGTAAGTAGAAATGACTTAATTCTTCCTAAGGGAGTTGCCTCTGCAAGGAGACCATTAGCTCCAGAACTACTGGGCGTGAGGCTCTCCCTAACCAAACCTCCAGCTCTCTGACCGAGATAGAGCTGCTCCAACGCTTGTGGTTTTGACTTTTTTGGCTGGAGCTCGTCAACTTGTGGTGTGTTTGCTTGTGCACATGTGTCTATAAGCTTGTGTGCTGAACATAAACGGACAATGGGCTGCTTTGTGTTTGCCCTTCCTGGTCGCACAGACTAAGGGTGAAGCCAACAAGCTGGAAGTGAGGAAGGGCAAAAAAAGGGCAGCAGACTGTGAGCCAGCCATGCTGTTTTCCTATTCAGATTCCCCAAGAGGAGCTTTTATTTATTTGATAATGCACACTGATTCCAACTGAGTCAAAGTTAATATTAATACAGAAAAGAGAAAACATGTCCAAATGCATCATGTCTCCTCTGTTCCTACAGTTTTATTTAAACAAGATGCTCCTCTGACTACTGATCAAGATGAGCTATTTTAATGGGTTTTTTTTTTGGCCCCAGCTGTCATGTTGTTTCTTCACATCATCTCTGATCCAGATGAACTGAAACAGGCAGCAACTAAACAACAAGCTCAAGGATGCTGTCATAGCAACACAGACAGAAGTTGTATGTGTTCGAATCTCCGGTGCAGATAGGCTGTATACTGACGTAGTTTATAATAAAAATATCTACTCCAGATGCTTTACGCTGCACAGCAGGTTACACTTCTTACTTTTAGTCATTTATTTTAGGTGGTGCAACTTTTCTAGCATTTACGGTAATTTCAACATCAGGTGATGTGCTCTGCCAGCCCACGGAAAAGGTAAAAGCCTGAAAAGACAACATGGTGAGTGAATGTCTAATACTAAAAGAGAATATATAAAACCTATAAATTTATCTAAAGAGACCTTTCTGAATGCTAATTAAAAACTACTGCTTTGGAGGACGCACATGGATGTTTTAACAGCGAACAGATGAGATAAACAACAAAAACCTGCTTCCTTTGCTTGACAACATAAAAAAGCACACATTAGTTACTCATGATCCCCTAAAGGGTGTCTAGGCTACATCCCATCAAGCTGAAAAAGCACATTTTCTTTCACTTGAATTGTCCTTTCTCTTTGCTATGTTTGTTATACGTTACAACAAACATGTCAGCATTTTTGCTATGACGAACGAGCCTCTTTCTAGCCAATTTATCTTTCCTAGCCTGCTGTGTGGCCATGTTGGCAGCACAACTTTCCATTTGTGTTGTAGAAAAGCTGGGAGGGGGGAATTTAAGGTCACAGAAAAAGAAAAAAATGTATAAAAACAGACAGAAAGATGTATATGGCTAAAATGGATGTTTAGAATTACAAAATCTACTCTTTCATTTTCAGCACAACCATAAGACTGCACTGAAACATGGGTTTAGAGAAGTCAGCTGCAATAAAACACAGACTTTTTTACTGCATTGCAATGTATTGTGACACAGAGGATAAACACTGCACTCATACTGCCTGCAGAAAAACACCTATAAACACAGAAAGAACAGCTAAGGTGGGCAGGCACGGTCACTCGCTGCGCGAAATGAGATTTTACTCCCGACACGGTTGAAAAATTTCATGAGGTACTTTGTTAAAGACCACATTACCACTTAATGCTTTCTGTTTCTCCTTATCTTACAGACTTTGTGCTTAAAGTTGTATTGATATATGTTTTGGACTACTTCGGGACAAAATCCTGCAGAAGTGCTGCGTGCACTTGGAAGGGAAAAAATAAAAGGAAATAAAGATGTAGAAAGTAAAGTTTCGGTCTTGTTCATAACTGCAGATTTGTCACTGATGTTTTGTCAACATGAAGGCAGATAAGATATTAAGATATTGTTTTGTTTTATTTATTATGACTGAAAGGGTTAGGGTTAGGTTGACAAAACGTTTTTTCAATTATAACTATAGAAAGGTTTAATGATAAAATAGCAATATCACTAAGACAAAACATTAATTACTTAAAAGTATTTGAATTCTGTAATAAGTTTAACATAAAAAATTGCAAAATAAAGCTGCTGAACAAACGTCTAACTTTTAGTAAACTGCAGTAAGACGGGGGATATTTGCTGCATCAGAAAGATCTGAGATCATTTTAAAAACATGCCATAAAAGTTCTTTTCTCCTGCTCAGGTGCAGGTGTACTGTAGGTACAGTGCGGGTGCGTATGCAGGTTTACTGTACATACAGTGCTAGAGTGAATGTTACACCAAGTTCGTTCCTCTCTTTTTTTGACGTGTCTATCTGGGTCAGCCACCTGGAGAGTTGCCAAGGCCTTGCCAACAAGAGCAGCTTGCCATTGCAGGTGGCTCGCAACAAAAAAAAAAGACATAGATACACAGAAAAGCATAAAGCTGACAGGTAACATCTGTTCTGCCGATGCCCAGAGCCGTCTGAGTTCTGATTCTAATCTCTGAGAATAAAAACTGGACTACGCCTACAAGTGGGATGAACACAGGAATAAATGCTCGATAATTAGTCTGATTATGGGGGAATGTGTAAATGCATGCTAGTGTATTTACATGTATGCTTGTGTACACTCACTTGGTGCTCCATCACGGTTTAATCTCACTGGTGAGGCATGAGGATCTGAGACTCATTAAGCACATCCAAGATGGAGGCTAAGGCCAGCCTGACAAACCTTCCCAACCTCTTTTTTCCTCAGTCTTTCTGCTTCACAATGGTAGTGCGAGTTTTCTCGGAATTCTTCTATTCACCGGCTGTGGATAAGATTACCACAGAGGTACTCAAAATCTAGGCCGCCACATGTTGTGTCCACATGTGTCTCCTGCATTGCATGAGATCAAACTATACGATGCAAAGTAGGTTACATCTTTTCACCTGGTACTATTATTTACAAAGAAAACCAGCACAAGAAAATCTCTAAACGAGCATAAACTTTCCCAATTTGTATAATATTTAATTTTACAGTGTGATGAGTTTTATATAGATGTTTTTTAAAAAGGCAAGAAGAATAATTCTGAAATAGTCTGAGAAAACCACACCAGCCAAAGTAGGGCCACACATATGAACAGAAAAGTAGGGAAAAAAAGAAATCTTACTGTGACTGCCAGGAGGTAGTCTTTAACAATTTATCTATACACAGTGGGGAATGGAATCTAAAGTAATGTGAAAAGTTGTATTTTTCTTCACGGGAGCAGTATCTGATTTTGAGTTGACCTGAAACTGAACTACAGGAGGGCTGCAACCTCTTCTTTTTGGCATTATTAGGAAAAAAGCTGCTGTTTTCTGTCTCACACCCTGGTGAATAAACGAATGTGCGGTGAAGCAAAGCTGCTAGACAGTGTAGGTTGTTCGATAGTACAACTTACCAATGGTGGCGCTCCCTGGATAAGAACCACTAAGGTGTTTATTTGCCCCCTGCTGCTCCAGGACCTCTACTCAACACACCTCCAGGCAGTGGATAACTCTGATTCAATTTTCTGAAGCAGAACAAGAAAACAAAATCAAACATTCAAGACATCAAGCTGAACGCTTGTTTGACTTTTTGCACAAGCACTGAACAACCACGTAGATTAAAAATAAGTATTTGGAAAGCAACAGCACTACTGCAAACACAAAGATGGAACAGTCTCCTAAATTGATGAAGTGAAGCATAGATGCTTCTGTGGCACTCGGCTCCTTCCCATAGTAGGTATCCCTTCCCCCACAACTCCTCTGATTTCCACTCTTTGTTTTCGCTTGTCAAAGTCTCTGACTGCCAAAACTAACATATTTGGGATACACGGTGTGTGTTGAGTTCTATACGAAAGCATGCGATGCTTCTAGTAGAACAATGTGGACTTACATGTTAGGTTACTGTTACTATGTTGGATAATAAATGGAGCAGTTAGTGCATTTAATCAGCTTTTCTTTAACATTTGCATTTCTGTTTGATGGGTTTGACTAGTTTGCATTTTATATTTACTTTGTGCTTACAGGATCTGCAGTAGTAAATCAGCCAGTGGTTGCTTCTTTTTACAAGAATAGTTTGTTTAAAACTGAGCATGCACATAAACTAAACTAAACTAATGTTACACCCTTCCTTGTCATTAACAGTTGGAAGCCATTGCATCCGCATAGAGCTACAAAGTGGCCTGAAGGGCAAATAATTTAATAACAACATGCTGACTCATGAGAGTTGCAATGTCATTTACCCTTTTGGTCATTCAAGGTGAAGCAGGAGCAGGAATGGAGAGAATAAGGGGGCCAGGTAATAAAATGAGACAATGTGACTGTCAAAGAGCTGGAGAGTAAATGTGAATGTAAAAAGATAAAAAAGAGACCAGATAATGTTAGAAAATCTTTTTAAATAAAAGAAAACATTTTAAAAACAGAAGCCTAAGCCTAAGTGAACCCTAAAACCATTTCACCATTTAGCTTTGTGCACCATGTAGTGGCAAGTTACAGTAAAATCCTTCATGGCAGACTGTGTCTCTAAGCAAACTAAACACAAATACTTTCCAGATACTTCAAGATTTTAGAAAAACTTGTGTAGATGTTTTATAAACCAATTCACAATAAAAATGGATTAATCATTTTATTCCCTTAAAGATGCATAAATTATCAGCAGCAGGTGTCCTAACTGTCTTTTATCTTTCATACATTTTTAATTTCTACATTAGGAATTTGTGAAAAGATGTTTTCTATGTTCCATGCAAGATGCCTTAAATACAAATCATCCTGTGTTCGGTGTAATCTGGCAGTTAGAGCCAGATGATGAACATACAACTATTACACAAGGTGTTTTTTATGGTTATTAAAAGTGTTTTGAAAACAGTTCAACCATAATGCCTCCGGTATTAAATATTCTGTAAATCATTTGTAAAACCACTAACATTTGAAGACTTAAATCATCTGCTTCAAATGTGAGCTTTCCTTAGCAGATTCAAAAGGAATATAGTCTTTATTCTGACAAAGTTTGTATTATACAATTGAAAAAGCAGCTCTGGCAGTTAGACTTATTCATTTTACTTCATTATAAATAAGAAAAGACACAGTTCTGTTTTTTATTGATTTGTTTTTCTTTTAGGCAAAAAGTGCTGCTTAAATTTGCACTTATCTCAGCCAATAATCTAAATTTATTCTGTGTGGGAGGTTGCAGAGACCGAGAACGTGTGTGAGTTAATGTGAGCACAAGAGAACAAGACTAAAAATACATTTGTGAAAAATAAGTTTGGGAACTTCTCAGTATGGCTGCCTAAAAATGAAGATAGTCAATTTGCTGGTGGTTTAAGTCTGACTGATGGGATTCAATAAATTGGGGAAGAAATCCTTCTGAAATCTCCATCAACAATCTATAGCTGAATGTTCCCAATAGGAAAAAAACAATGTTTTAAAACAGGCACTGAGGAAAAAGGTATTAGGGTTTCTAAGAAGAATGCTTTCCCTCTAACAGCGTCTCTGGAGGTCCACCATGTACGCTCCAGTTTCTTTTGTCAGGCATGGATGCTTCAGTGCTGACAGGAAACAACCCGTTTAACTTCAGAGCAAACTGTCCCCTGAGCTGTAACAACTTATTTTTTGTTAAATGACTTTGGTTCGACATGATCTGGCGTCTGAAACCATAATCCAGAATTCCAGTGTTTAAAAGCTTTTAAGTCTAAACACTTGAATCAAATCTCATCACTTTAACCCTTCAGTACTGAAAACAGACTAATCTGCCAAACAATGTGACCATGTTGTGTTGACAATAAATTCCTCCAGGCTCTCCCACAGACACAAATTTGACAATTGTCAACCAACTAAGCAATTTTCCTGATCTGCAATCCCTTAATCTAACAGTATTTTCTCACATAGTTGAAAGACAGTAGATCACAAGGAAATTCCAGAGAAACTGCTCTCCATAGTATGCAAAAAATGGTTTTAAGTTCCCAGATACTCCATAAAAGTCATAGATGTCCATGTCCTCACAGATCATCTAGTTTTAAGGGAAAAAAAAAACGCCTAAAACTGTCATAATACTTTGGCTGATTGGTGTCCCGAGTAACAACACAAAATAATTTGTTTGGAAACTACATTCACTGGATCGACAATCAATTACAGAAACTTACTCCATCTTTGTTTAAGTGCATCATCATGACTTATGACAGTCTAATCAATTCTAACAGCTCATCTCTCAGTGTGTGTGTGTGTGTGTGTGTGTGTGTGTGTGTGTGTGTGTGTGTGTGTGTGTGTGTGTGTGTGTGTGTG
>JAVKLF010000132.1:3188948-3200556 GCA_034783495.1 Millerichthys robustus
CCACTGATGTTCTGTTTACTGGCTGCTGAGAATCACACGGGATATCCTCCTTAGGTTAACTTCAAAATAAAAAATATGTAACTTTTACAATATAAAGATCTATAAAGAAATGTACAAATGTGGACCAAGTTTTGTGTTAAATGTGGAGCAAAAATGTTTTTATTTAAAATTTTGGCATACCATGCAGTGCACAGAAGGCTAACAAATTTTAATAAAAACTGAATTCTGACCAAGTTGATATATAATGTAAAAGATTTAATAAATGTAACAATGAATGGCAAACGAATTGTTTATTCACACAAATTAGCTGAATCTCAAAATAAATTGTACAGTTTAAAAATATATATTTTTGAATGGTAAAGTAGCAAGACATTTTAAAACATTTTTGCAGAGTCATGTTTCCTACTCTTAAGCATCCCAGAACACAGGGGACCAGCTCTAGAGTTTTCGGAGGAAAAGTTTTTTTCTTTTTTGATAGAGTTAGTTGTACAACAGTCCTGGATTTGATGGCTGAATAGGTTTTTTCTACATATATTATTTAGCATTATTGGTGTCTTTCCAGATCTGTAAGGCACCCTCAGGGAGGCAGGCCTTCAAACTGTCGTCTCATCACAGTCTGGATGGTCCCTTTGTCTTTAATAAGGAGGACTTTTATGGTTTCCAAGAAAGTCAAACGTTAAATTAGTCTGACCACAGAGCAGTTTTTTTTATTTTGCCTCAGTCCATTTTCAGTTAACTTTTGTGAGGGCCATGTTGTGCTTGTTTTGTTTTGTTCCTGAGTTCTGCTGAGCTTCCTAGGTCTGGAGGTAATTGCCACCAGCTGCGCTGCCTCAGCAGGTGCAGCTCATCTAGACCTGATTGAGCCAGCACAAGGAGCGGATGCCAGTCATTCACCACCAGATTGTTACCTCTCTATGGTACTTTCCAGGCCTCTTTGAACCTGTGTCTTTAAGACAAACCTGTGTTAATGATCTTTGTATTTCCAGTACCTGAAACCTGCCTGAAACCACTGACCTGTTCCTCGCGCCGTACCAGTGGAAAATCCTGTCTGTCCACCTTTCCTTGAGTCCGCAAGACTCCTCTGCATCCACGACTGGTATCGCTCCTCACCATTCAACCTACCTGCTCCTCGGTCTGGCAATCCCTCTGGATCCACGCACAACCAGCCGCTCGCAAGCTCACCTGCTCTGTTCACCCCCGGTCCTGGCAACGCCTCCTCTCTGCTCCACCCTGCTACGTCTCTGTAAGCTCCTCCGCTCGCACTATCATTCATCAGTCTCTCCTCCTGGAACAAACCCCTGTTCTCCTCTGCAGAACCAGAGCAGCGTGTGCTTCATTCCCTATCCCCTTTCCCCACAATAAACTCTCTCTTCTTTGTTACACCTTGCCTCCTAAGTTTGTCTCTGTATGTGGGTCAAATCACTAAGAACGATGACAGAACAATCTGGCCAAACAGACCCTGCAGAGATGCTCAGGAGGGAACTAGCAGGAGCCACATCCACCATCCAGACCCACGAGGAGATTCTGCGAAGTCTCGCAGAACAGGCAGCTTCCAACGCTGCTGTGGAGCAGCTCACCACAACCATCAGAGCACTTCTTCTACCTTCCGTCTGGGTAGTGATTCTCTACTAGATGGAGCCAGTGCTCCACCTCAGCTCGCTCCACCACCTCGGGCATCCTCTCCTTCCGGCCCAGGTGGGCTGAGAACTGGAAAACAAAAATAATTAGTTTCTCGTGTTGATTGCCCGGGATGACTAACCTTAGGGGAGGTTCATAGCTCAGTCCCTGGTACAGCAGTGTAAGCTCGAGATGCACCTTCTACCCAGTCCTCTACACCCGGCCGCCCTGGATGGCCGGCCTCTCCCGCGGATTACACACCAAACCGCTCCCCTGAGGTTAGTCATCTCGGGCAATCACCACGAGAAACAAACTTTTTTTGTTTCCCAGTTTTCAGCCCACAGTCATCCTGGGTTATGACTGGCTTAGACGACATAACCCCCACATAGATTGGGACTAAGGCACGGTCGAGACATGGGCCCCTGGCTGCCATGAGACATGTCTGCAATCAGCCATTCCTAACAGGTATGTCTCTGAGAAACCGTTAGTTTTTGAACCTTCTGATCTCAGCAGAGTCCCGGTGGAGTACCACGACCTGGGAGAGGTCTTTAGCAAAGACCAGGCCTGCTCCCTACCACCTCATCATCCATATGACTGCACCATCAACCTATTACCCCTCAGATGCGAGCAGACCCCAAGAAGATTAAGGTGGTGACCAAATGGCCTGTACCAAAGACCCGCAACGATTCCTGGGTTTTGCCAACTTCTACCGGCGCTTCGTGTGAAACTACAGCCAGGTAGCCGCACCCCTCACAGCACTCACATCGATTAAGAAGGTCTTTACTTGGACTCCTGAAGCGGAGACTGCCTTCCAACGGCTTAAGGACTGCTTCACTGCTGCTCCAGTCCTCATCCAACCTGACCCTCAGACAATTCATTTTAGAAGTTGACGCCTTGGACCTGGGAGTAGGGGCTGTGCTGTCTCAGCAGTCTGAGACAGATAACATCATCCACCCTTGTGCTTTTTTTCTCCAGGCCACTCACACCCCCTGAGAGAAATTATGATGTCGGAGACCGAGAGCTTCTTGCCATCAACATGGCCCTGGAGGAATGGCGTCATTGGCTGGAGGGGGCAGAACATCCCATCCTGGTCTGGACTGACCACCGTAACCTGTCCTACCTTCAGTCAGGTAAGCATCTTAACCCCCATCAATCCCGCTGGTCACTGTTCTTCTCCCGTTTTAACCTGTCCATTACTTACCGTCCAGGTTCAAAAAACATAAAAACCAGATGCTCTGTCTCGTCAGTTCTCGTCGGACGACAATCCTTCCAGTCCTGCATCCATCCTGCCTCCCCAGTGTGTCATCGGCTCGGTAACCTTGGAGATCTAGGACATTGTCAAGAGAGCACTACAATCCGACCCCAGCCACAGTCCACCCTGTTCGTCCCAGTTTCCACCCACTCCCAACTCATCCATTGGTTCCACACGGCCCATTTTTCCTGTCACCCTGCTTCCAGTCGTACCATAGCCCTCATCACTCGTAGGTTCTGGTGGCCCAGAGTTCACAAGGATGTCAAGGAGTACATTCAAGCCTTCTCAGTCTGTTCCCACAACAAAACCAGTCATCAACCACCATCCAGACTCCTTCAGCCACTCAACACCCCCAAGAGACTCTGGTCTCTCATTGCCGTTGATTTCATCACAGATCTCCCCACATCACAAGGTATGACCCCCATTTTTACTATTATCGACCGATTTTCAAAAGCATGCCACCTAGTCTCCCTCAAATCTCTCCCCTCAGCCCTCCAGACTGCCCGACTGTTAATCAAACATATTTTTTGGCTCCACGGTATTCCTGTGGAGATCCTGTCAGATTGGGCACCACAATTCACCTCGCAAGTGTGGAGACATTTCTGTGCCGCTCTGGGCAGTAAAGTCAGCCTGACCTCGGGTTATCACCCTCAGTCAAACGGCCAAGTTGAGCATCTGAACCAGGAGGTTGAGGCCACACTCCGCTGCTTGACATCTAACAATCCCACCGACTGGAACCAGCTCCTCCCTTGGGTTGAATACGCCCATAACTCGTGGGAAATCTGTCCTGGCTGCCTTAATTGACTCAGCTGGTCACCTCATCAGCTCCTGGCTTTATAAGGCAGCCGCTGGACTCAGTTCGATACTGGAACATAGCTTCGGTTGTGTACGCCCAAGTTTGGAAAACCCTCGGACCCTGCCTGCCTTGTCTGCCTGCCTGCCCGTCTTGCCTTCCTGCCTTGTCTGCCTACCTGCCTAATCAACCCAGCATGACACAACTGTAAATACCACCGAGCATTGAAGCACTGTAAACTATACTCACCTCCTGCACCTTGGATATCCCTGAGGTTCACTCCTACACCACCACCTGTAAGGAAAGGACTCTCTCAGTAACAACCTCCACCTTGTCACCGCAACTACTAATCCCTCTGCTTACCCTTTCAGATTCCTCCATGTTATTCCCCTCCTGAGCACTGTGTAAATAAACTCACTTAACTAAGTCATTTGTCCCTTGTGTTTGTTCGTTTCCGGGTTGCTAGCTGTTGACATTTACCCAGTTTGTGATAGTATGTTCCAGCCATACTAAACATGTCACAGCGCAACTCAGGGGACGAACAGACCTCGGCAGAGGATCGTTTGTATGCCAATGAAACACTGCTTCAGCAGGTACTCCACCAGCAGGAGACGACTGACGCTCACTTAACTGAACTTGGTGGTATGATTCATGCTATGAGCCAAGCAGTAACCCGATTAGCGCCTTTCTCCACTCCTGCTCCAGATCCGCTGGCGAGAGCTTTCCAACCACCGTCTTCATCCATCGGAGTCCGGGAGCTGGACCTCCGTCCCTCCGAGCTGTTTGAAGGTAATCCTGACCAATTTGGTGGATTCATGCTCCAGTGCGAACTCGCATTCGGCCGCTCCCCGTCTCTGTTTCCGTCCTCGGCTGCCAAGATCACCTATGTGGTGGCTGCGCTCAAGGGACCAGCCTCGCGCTCAAGGGACCAGCCTTGCGCTGGGCGCACGCCTTCTTGGGGTCCCATTCTGTTGATTCTTTAAATTATTCTGAGTTTTTCAGTGAGTTTAAGAGGGTGTTTCAACCACCACTCCAACGGGAGGCAGCGGTGAGAAAGCTGCTCTCTCTCCGTCAGGGAAGGAGAACAGTGATGGACCATGCCATCGACTTCCGGGTCACGGCGCAAGAGGCCGGATGGGACGAAACAGCACTTCGAGGAGTTTTTGTGCATTCACTGTCTGACCATATAAAGGACCAATTAGCCCTGAGGGAGGAACCAGGATGCCTGGATGAGCTAGTCAACCTGGCGATTCGGGTGGATAATCGGTTGAGAGAGAGACGTATGGATAGAAACTACAACTCCCAGCGTTCCTACGCTTCCGCCCAAGAATCCGCCTCCTCCAGCTCCTCCCCTTCCGGCCGTGTCACGGAGATACAGCCGGAACCGGAACCGATGTTATGTCCGCCTTTCCCCAGAGGAGAAACAGCAACGTTTTGAAGCTGGATTATGTCTGTATTGTGGCCAAAAGGGACACTTTGCCGCTCGATGCCCCAACAAGGGAAACGCAAGAGCTCACCAATAGCTCAGGGGACATTGGTGAGCATTCCTGTTCCATCCCCTGTTCCTCGTTTTTGTCAGCCGGCTACCATTGTGACCCATCAGAAGCGCCTTCGTGTCGACGCGTATGTAGATTCTGGGGCGGAAAGGAATCTAATCTCTTCGGACCTGGTGGAACAGTTACAGATCCCTCTTCAACCTTTCAACCCACCCATTCCGGTCACCGGCATCACTGGACACAGTAACAGATCCCTCTTCAACCTCTCGACCCAGCCATTCCGGTCACTGGCATTGCTGGACACAGTTACAGATCCCTCTTCAACCTCTCGACCCAGCCTTTCCGGTCACCGGCATCACTGGACAATCCCTAACCCAAGTAGGGGCTACGGTGCCCCAGCTACACATCGTGGTATCCGGTAATCATCATGAAGTGGGTGAGTTTTTCGTTATTCCATCTATCTCCCCACAACTGGTTATTGGTTATCCCTGGCTGGCTAAACATAACCCTGTCATAAACTGGGCCGAGAAGAGGATAGAGAGGTGGAGTGGGTTCTGTCTCTCAAACTGTTTAAAGACCGCTGTTCCGTGTGCAGTCAAGGAACCCAAGTCCATCGAGCCTACAGATTTATCCTCTAGTCCTCCACATTATCATGATCTAGCACCCGTTTTTAGCAAGCAGCAGGCTCTGTCTCTACCATCACACTGTCCGTATGATTGTGCCATTAATCTCCTCCCAGGTGCTCCCCTGCCCTCTTGCAAACTGTACAACATCTCTGGTCCAGAGAGAGAGGCTTTGAAGTCATACATTGAGGAGTCACTGGACTCGGGGATAATTCGGCCATCAACTTCTCCTGTGGGCGCCGGATTCTTCTTTGTAAGTAAAAAAGATGGTACACTGAGACCT
Source organism: Millerichthys robustus (assembly GCA_034783495.1). NCBI lineage: Eukaryota > Metazoa > Chordata > Actinopteri > Cyprinodontiformes > Rivulidae > Millerichthys > Millerichthys robustus. The sequence goes on from JAVKLF010000132.1 coordinate 3,195,013, forward strand.
TGCATTGACTACAGAGGGCTGAACTAGATCACTGTCCGGAACAAGTACCTGCTCCCTCTCATCGACTCGGTACATGAACAGCTGCATTCCGCCAAGATTTTCTCCAAACTCGATCGGCAGAGTGCGTACCATTTGGTCAGAATTCGAGAGGGAGATAAGTGGAAAACCGCATTCAAGACGTCTATGGGACATTTCGAGTATTTGGTGATGCCATTCGGTTTGACTAATGCCCCTGCTGTGTTTCAGGCCCTGATTAATGATGTTCTTCCTGACTTCCTCAATCAGTTCGTGTGTGTTTATCTTGATGATATTTTGATCTTCTCTCAGAACCAGGAACAACATCACCTTCATGTCAGGACAGTACTTCAGAGGCTGCTCGAAAATCAACTGTTCGTGAAAGCAGAGAAATGTGAGTTTGGTGTATCATCTGTGTCATTTTTGGGGTTAATTTTTGAAGCAGGTAGTTACCGTACGGATCCAGAAAAGACCAAGGAAGTTGCAGAATGGCCTACGCCCAGGGACCGCAGGCAGCTCCAACGGTTTTTGGGATTTGCAAACTTCTACTGGAGATTCATCAAGAATTACAATCAAGTCACTGCTCCACTCACTAAACTCACCTCATCACTCAGAACCTTCCAATGGACCCCTGAGGCTGAGAGGGCGTTTGGTGAGTTAAAGGCCTTATTTTCCTCAGCTCCCATTCTGGCACACCCTGACCCCTCTTGACAGTTTATTGTAGAGGTCGACGCCTCGGACATAGGAGTTGGAGCTATACTGTCTCAACGGTCTCCTGATGACAATAAGGTACATCCCTGCGCCTACTTTTCTCGCCGCCTTTCTTCTCCTGAACAGAACTATGATGTGGGTAACCGGGAACTGTTAGCCATTAAATTGGCACTTGAAGAATGGCGACATTGGCTGGAGGGTTCTGAGACTCGGTTCATTATTTGGACAGATCATAAGAACCTTTCGTACATTCAGAACTCTAAGAGATTAAACCCCAGACAAGCACGATGGTCACTGTTTTTTGCTCGGTTTAAATTTTCTGTCACCTATAGACCTGGATCCAAGAACGTCAAGCCTGATGCCTTGTCTCGCCAGTTCTCTCAATCGGATCAGCCCAAAACCGAGACCTCCATCCTGCCACAATCATGTGTGGTGGGGTCCATCACTTGGGCCATTGAAAAGGACATCATGGAAGCTCAAAGAACAGAACCGGACCCAGGCACTGGTCTGGTGGGTAAGAGATTTGTACCTACCTCTGCTGTCAGTAAAGTGTTGGACTGGGTGCATAACCATAAACTCACCTGTCATCCGGGGATTGGTCACATGACTGCGTTTACTAAGAGGCATTTCTGGTGGCTGACGTTGATTCATCACGTCAAGGAGTTTGTCTCACCGTGTGCTATCTGTGCACGCAATAAGAACAGCAACCTTCCTCCTGCCGGCCTCCTCCAACCACTACCCACCCCCAGCCGCTCTTGGTCTCACATTTCCCTTGACTTCATCACCGGACTTCCCCCGTCTGAAGGTAACACTGTTATCCTTACCGTTATAGACAGATTTTCTAAAACAGCACATTTTGTTCCTGTACCTCAGCTTCCATCAGCATTGGAAACGGCTCAACGTCTGGTTCTCCATGTGTTTCGCATTCATGGCATCCCTACAGACGTTGTGTCAGACCGAGGTCTGCAGTTCATGTCACAAGTATGGAAGGGGTTCTGTAAGGCTCTGGGAGCTTCTGTGAGCCTCACCTCTGGATACCACCCCCAATCCAATGGCTAGACGGAGAGGTGCAATCAGGAGCTGGAGGTCACTCTAAGGTGTGTGATAGAGAACAACACTTCGTCTTGGTGCACGCACCTTCCATGGATCGAATATGCCCACAACACCCACACATCCTCTGCTACTGGTCTCTCTCCATTTGAAGCCTCTCTGGGTTATCTTCCACCTCTGTTCCCTAGTACCGAGACTGAGATCCTTGTCCCCTCTGTGCAGCATCATGTCTCTCGATGTCGCAGGATTTGGAAGCAGACCAAGGAGGCTCTCCTCCGCACAGCAGAACAAAACAAGAGGTTTGCTAACCGCCGCCGTTCCTCTGCACCCACCTATCAGGTCAACCAGAAGGTATGGCTGTCCACCAGGGATATCAAATTGAAGGACACACACAGGAAACTGTCCCCCCGCTTCATTGGCCCTTTCTCCATTGAAAGAATCATCAATCCCTCAGCGGTAAGGCTCAAACTACCTTCTTCAACGCGCATTTACCCCACTTTTCATGTATCACAAATCAAGCCAGTCTGAACCCCCCTGCCAAACCTCCTCCACCCGCCTGAGTGGTCGACGGTCATCAAGTTTTCACTGTAAACCGCATCCTTGATGTTCGAAAGAGAGGGGGAGGTTTTCAATACCTGGTCGATTGGGAGGGGTATGAGCCTGAAGAAAGATCCTGGATTGCCCGATTGTTCATCATGGATCCCGCACTTATAACCACCTTTTATCAACAGCACCCAGAAAAGCGTTCTAGATCGCCTGGAGGCAATCGTTGAGGGGAGGCTACTGTGGGAAATCTGTCCTGGCTGCCTTAATTGACTCAGCTGGTCGCCTCATCAGCTCCTGGCTTTATAAGCCCGCCGCTGGACTCAGTTCGATGCTGGAACATAGCTTCGGTTGTGTACGCCCAAGTTTGGAAAACCCTCGGACCCTGCCTGCCTTGTCTGCCTGCCTGCCCGTCTTGCTTTCCTGCCTTGTCTGCCTACCTGCCTAACCAACCCAGCACGACACAACTGTAAATACCACCGAGCATTGAAGCACTGTAAACTATACTCACCTCCTGCACCGGCACCATGGATATCCCTAAGGTTCACTCCTACACCACCAACTGTAAGGAAAGGACTCTCTCAGTAACAACCTCCACCTTGTCACCCCAACTACTAATCCCTCTGCTTACCCTTTCAGATTCCTCCACGTTATTCCCCTCCTGAGCACTGTGTAAATAAACTCACTTAACTAAGTCATTTGTCCCTTGTGTTTGTTCGTTTCCGGGTTGCTAGCTGTTGACATTTACCCAGTTCGTAATACTCATGTTTCCACTGCCACTGGTTTTTCTCCCTATGAAGTCTCCCTAGGTTACCAGCCTCCCCTGTTCCTGTCCGAGGAGAAGGAGATTTCAGTCACCTCCGTACACTATCATATCCGCCATTGCCGTCATATCTGGAACCAGACCATCAACGCTCTGAACCGCACCGCTGCCCAGAACAAGAGGATCGCCAGCCGCAAGCGCAAGCCAGCCCCCACATACTCCCCTGGACAAAAGGTTTGGTTGTCTTCTCAAAACATTCCTCTAGAATAAATGTCCCGTAAATTGTCCCCTAGATTCATTGGTCCCTTTGAGATCCAGTGTGGCATCAGCCCCACCGCAGTTCGCCTTTGTCTTCCCGCAGCCCTGAGAATCCACCCCACATTCCATGTGTCCCAAGTGAAACCGGTCCAGACCAGCACCTTATGCCCTCCGGCCGAGCCCCCTCGACCCACCCGGGTCATCAATGGTCACCCAGCATACTCTGTCCGGAGTATTTTGGCCTCTCGCCGTAGTGGTAGTGGGGTCCAATATTAAGTGGACTGGGAGGGGTACGGTCCAGAGGAATGCTTGTGGGTCTCCCGTTCGCTTATCCTGGACCCCTCCTTAATCAGGGACTTTGAGGCCTCCCAGCCATCCTCCTCATCCTGCCCGCCAGGAGGCGGTCGTTGAGGGCGAGGTGATGTCAGGGCCATGTTGTGTTTGTTTTGTTTTGTTTTGTTCCTGAGTTCTGCTGAGCTTCCTAGGTCTGGAGGTAATTGCCACCAGCTGCGCTGCTTCAGCAGGTGCAGCTCCTTTAGACCTGAGTGAGCCAGCATAAGAAGAAGTGGACGCCAGTCATTCACCACCAGATTGTTACCTCTCTATAGTACTCTCCAGGCCTCTTTGAACCTGTGTCTTTAAGACAAACCTGTGTTAATGATCTTTGTATTTCCAGTACCTGAAACCACTGACCTGTTCCTCACGCCGTACCAGTGTAAGATCCTGTCTGTCCACCTTTCCTTGACCCCGCAAGACACCTCTGCATCCACGACTGGTATCGCTCCTCACCATTCAACCTACCTGCTCCTCAGTCTGGCAATCCCTCCGGATCCACGCACAACCGGCCGCTCGCAAGCTCACCTGCTCTGTTCACCCCCGGTCCTGGCAACGCTTCCTCCCTGCTACGTCTCTGTAAGCTCCTTCGTTCGCACTATCATTCATCAGTCTCTCCACCTGGAACTAACACCTGTTCTCCTCTGCAGAACCAGAGCAGCATGTGCTTCATTCCCTATCCCCTTTCCCCACAATAAACTCTCTCTTCTTTGTTACACCTTGCCTCCTAAGTTTGTCTCTGTATGTGGGTCAAATCACTAAGAACGATGACAACTTTGGTCTAGAAAAAACATCCTTTCTGGATAGTATTCACATAAAATGTCTTTGTATGATAGAGCTTTAAGCAGTTTATTTGCATGAAACAGTGAACAATTTGTAGACAATAATTTGTGGAAGTATTCCTGAGCCCATGCAGTAATGTCCAAAACACAAAGTCATAAATATCATAAACAGTAAAAAACAACAATCTTTATCACAAACAATTAATTTGTTTCCTTGTGATAAAAATAAGTGTTGTGACAGCGATACTAAATATAGAAAATATGTTTAAAGAAAAGAGCTTGTTCCTTTTGTTTAGCTCATATCACGAGGCGACAAAGCTTGTATTTTAAAGAACTGAACATGATAACAGTTAAGTTTCTTCTCATCTTCCATAACTCAGTGATTTTTTTCATTTCAGTAAAAATAAAACAGCTTTTCAGATTAAACGAGCTCATTGATGCCAAAAGTACAACTGAAACCAGATTTAAAATCAAAGACATTTTTAACAGAAGTTCATTCTACAAACATATTAACTCCTAAACAGTTTCACAACAATCTAAACTAATATTATTGCATCCAAATGGCAAAAAGTTGTTTAATATTTTTTGACGGTGTTTCTTCAACATATAAGCTTAGAAACAACAAAGCTTAAAAATTCTGTTTCGAACTTTGTTCAATTTGAACCCATAAATGAGCGGATTCATAATAGGAGGAATGATGAACAATTCTATTGCAGTAAAGTTTTGAAGAGCTTTAGGTACATCTTCAGAAACAAGTCTTATAAATGCAATATCGATCAGTGAGGTCATTATAAAAGAAAATAAGGAAACTAAATGTGGAACACATGTTTGCATGAACTTTGCCCTGTTTTCCATGGATTTGGCACATCTTATAACAATATATATGTATGACCAAACAATAAACACACCATGAATTATATAAATAAAAAGTATAATATATGTAAATATCCCATTAATAAAGGTTTCACTTGACAAACAAGCCAGCGCTACGATGCTCCAGTTCTCACAAACGAGTCTGTTTATATGTGAGCTGCATAACCTTAATCTGTAAGTCAGGAAAATATTTACAGCCATAATGCAAAAAGGTGT
>JAVKLF010000132.1:3212518-3222543 GCA_034783495.1 Millerichthys robustus
TATATATATTAGGACATTTCACTTGCTCTTACTGTTCAGGAATTGTCTTTTAAGAAGGTTAAATGAGCTCATAAATATTTCACTCAACTGTTTATCTGATGCTCAGGGGCCTCCCTTAACTGAATAATTGAATAATGCCCCGGAAAGAAGCCTTAAAGTGTCAGTAAATAACAGTCCAGTATCATTATATAGGTCTACATTGTGAATTATTTATTCATGAGGCATTGAATTTCCCAAAACTTAGTTGTGCATTAAATCTTATCTAAGAGAGGTGTGATGGACTGGGGACACACTCTGGGTGTACCCACCTGCTGACTGCTGGGATCCGCACCAGGAACCCCATCACCACACCATAATCCTCAATCCAGAACATTTCTGACCAAGTAAACTACAATAAATGAGTCGGTCCCAGGAAGTACAAAAACATTTTCCTATCTATTTTTTAGAATATTGCATCTTTTCTAAATTGTAAAAGTTTGACTCTCTTTTAAATATGTTGGATAACATATACGTGTGATGGACTCGTGATCTGTGCCCCTCGCACAGTGACCCCCGTGACTCTGAAAAGAAGTGGGTTAAGATGTTTGATGAATGGATAAAAAAATCCTTGTAATCCCTGGAGGTTCCACACAGTGGTTGTCTAAAATCAGCCCATATTCAACAAGTGAGACAATTTCAAAGCTACAGTTGCTCATCCCATCTCATTTAGACGAAATAAAAAATTGTTGCATATCCTTTCGTTGCTCTGATTATCAAACTAGGATTACTTGGAGACTATAAAGTAGCTACTGTAAATCTCTTGATTTAAATGCCTACATCATTATGCCTTCTGCCTGACTAAGCTAAAAACACTCAGAATAACCTTTTTTGTTTGTTTGTTTAGTTTTTTTCACAGGAAGACTGATAGATAACCTTTTCTCTGCTGGATTTTATTACTTCTGGCAGAAACACGCCCCAGCACGTGATCCACACACGTTTGTCATGCTGTAGTTATGAAACAGGCCTTGAATCATAGGTCGGTTCCCAGTCCCCACCCCCAATGTTCCCTTTTTTCTTTTGTTTGTGTGAACACTGGCAGAAAGGAATTTACTTTCTCTGTGCATGAAGTCCTCTTTATTGAGTAAATCAATAAAAGATTTAAGTCAAATCATATTTAGGCACTGAGCTGCTATGGCTCACAGGCTTTTTGAAGGTAAAGATCATGCAGCCACCTACTGGAAGTACAGGATATCTCCATCAGATCATCTGATGCAACAAGTGTTGGACTTTCTACAAAAGCAGGTTAGAAACACGCAGATTTAATGTTAATCTGAAGTTTCAGGTAAAACTAGATTTCCAATAAAGTTACATTGATATAAAACTAACTTCTCCTTAACAAAACATTTGGAGTATTCTCTCAGAAAGGTGATCCCTTTGGGTTGGCAGTGGATGTGGGTTGTGGCTCTGGACAGGGCACACTACTCCTGGCCAAACACTTTGCTTCTGTGGTGGGGACAGACGTGAGTCCTGCTCAGCTAGAACTGGCTTCACAACACGCAGAAAAGCCAAACATAACATACAGGTAAGATTCAGACAAACACAGTAATCAGTCAGATGGTAACCACACAACAGATGTGGAAATGCAAAAACAACTATAAGTGGATCAGTGTTACAGACACCGGAGACAGGTCAGATTTTTATGAAGTTCTCAGAAATTAATCATTTGATGCACATCTATTACTTATTAACATTTGGAATCAACCCATTTTAAGTTGACTGCCACATGCAATTAAATTAAATCAACAAAAAAAAAACATTAACCTAAGCAAATGTATGGAAATTCAGCTAAAATTTGCTGTGACAGTAGCTAAAGGTCCTTCACAACACATACTCTGATTGTGACATCCTGCTGGTTTGTGTGAAACTGAGCATAAAGTTTGAAATAATCTTTTCATCACATAGCGCATGAAATGAAATGCTTTCTTGTTTTTCTGTGTTGTCTTTGATTGTTTTCACTTTTCAATTTCTGCAAAGTATCAGAACAATGAAGTATTAAAAAGCTACAAACATATTTCATTCAAAACATAAAGCTTCAGATTTCTTGTTAGGCCCAGCTCAGGCACTTCATTGACCCTTGCTAATTCATGCTAGAACATGGGTCCATGTGGGCCTCGCAGCATGACCGACTTTCATGAACCCAGGGTCGCTCTCTTCCTGGTTAATGTTTGTCAGAAGAGCTTCACGCCGTCCGAAGACTGACCCACATTTTCTTCTCCTGTCTCCAGACGGTGTGCGGCAGAGGAGCTGCCTTTTACTGACAGCTCAGTGGACCTGGTGACAGCCATGTCCGCATTCCACTGGTTTGACAGGCGGCGGTTCCTCCAAGAGGCCCACAGGGTCCTGAAGCCCGGGGGCTGCCTGGCTCTGCTCAACTACACCCTGAACATGGAGCTCAGTTACTCTGACTGCTGCTCAGACGCTCTGAACCGCATCTGCAGAGAGGTGCAGGCAGAATATCTGCCACAGAGAAGCAGTTAAAACAAACACATATCACATCTGTGAAAACAAACCCATTTCACACGGTACTGTGCAAAAATCTTCAGTCGTTTCGCATTTTTTTGGACTGCTTTTTCACTCATTTACAGTCCAGTGCATGACCATTTTTAGGAGGTAATCCATTTAACTCTGGCTTATAAATTGTTCAGGCCTAAAAACAAAGCTCTAAACCATGTCTGGAAACCTCCTCCTTATGTGTAGGAGCTTCATTTATCTTTCGCTGTTTCACTTTAATCATTTTTTAAACCCAGGCTGCACAAAATATTATTGGGATCCAAGTGACTGACTCAAAAAAATCCAAGAAAAGTCAACCAATGTCAAGTGAAAAACAACGACATTTGTTTTAGAAAATGTCCTTAGATTAATAATCAAGACCACTTTATAAGATTAAAAGAAAGCGCTTGTGTCTTTGCTTACAGTGCTGTGTCACCATCCAGTGGACATTTGAGGAAAAGCACGTCATTTATTTACAGATTTATTATGAAGTACACATCAAAGCAAGAAAAGTGCCTTTAATACCTGGCTGGATGGTCAATGTATTTTAACACCTATATGAATATTACAAAGTAAATTATACCACAGTAAAGACTTTTCTTGTGTTGAAAGTTAATGCTTTTTTTTTCTCTATACAATCAGTTTTATGCAGCTTTGCAGCCGTACCGTAGTGCCCATCTTGGTGAAAGTTCCATTAAGATGTACAAGGAGGCGTTTGAGCTGATTCCATATCCTGTAAAGGAATGGTGAGTGACAGGAAGCTTTCCTGCGGTCAATAATCTCACTTCCACACATCTGGTCAGATTAATGGGGATCAAGAGGTTTTATCTTTATTAGTGACCCGTCAAAGCACGTCATATAAAATACAGAACTTTATGTGTACAGTATTTATGTGTTTTGTTGTTTTGCAGGCATGAGTGTGTGTTGGACAGAAATCTGATGACTCTGTCCGGTTACATGGGGTTGGTGGAGTCTTTCTCCTGCTATCAGGCTCTGCTGAGAGAGGACACAGAGGGGGCCCACAAACTGTCCCAGGACATCTGTCAGAGGTCAGCTGCACTTTTAACTGAAGCTACCCTTTATAAAGCTATTCACTTAAAATAAAAAGCAATTTCAGGTTTTGCTGTAGCATTTCTTCTTGTTTTCAGTGTAAAAATCAGTCTAATGGTCACCTGTGTTTAACAATTTTCTCTATAAAAAACTATGGCTTACAGTAGATTGACCTTTTTTTTACAACAGCTTGTTGGTGATGAAAACAGTGAATTCTTGTTTTCTCCCTTTCTGTTTGTCTCAGGTTGATGTCTGTAATGAAGGTGAGCTCTGCAGAGACAGAAGTGACAGTGGTTGTTAAATATTTCTACCTTCTGGCGTGTAAACCTGAGGAGGCATGACTAAAGTTAACTCTGAACAAAATCAGAAGCACACGTGAGCACATTGTTCTCGATTTTTAGCTGTTTGATGTGAAAATGTCTTAGATGGCTTGCTCACTCATTTGAACCTCTTGGGACATTTTTAGGAGCTCCCCCTTCATTTTTTTCATTTTTTTATTTTTTTAAGAGAATGGCTGCATTCTCAGATCTTGAATGTAGTTCAGGTCAAACCCTCACCTTGAAGTTACAGGTTTAACATTTAGACTTGTGTTGTGTTTTTGTGTCTGTACTTTCACATTTACAACAGAAAATATTCCTTATCTTCTACCCTCACCTAAAAGAAATGTACTTTAAACAGGTGTCCTTGTCTTAGACATTTACAACTTTTTATAATTATTCATGAACGTGTGAATACAGATTTTCTGCCAATCTCAGAGTAATCTGGATTATTGACTGTTTGTCAGTTTGCCACTAGAGGGAGACATTTGATCAAAGCTTCTTTTGATTATTGCCACAACTCCTTCCATAATAAAACGTTGTCCACAGATTGCAAGAGATTAAATTTTCATTATCAGTCAAATATATAAAGTAATGTTTTGGCATGTTTCTGTTTTTGCTTGTCTGTAAAATTATTAAAATGTCTTTTGAACCACAATATAGATTTGAATAAAGTATCATAAAGTTATCATTAGATAAACATCTACCTGCTAAAAATGATCATTTATGTTATAGACTTTATTGGTTTAAAATTTTTACATTATGTTTACATCACTTTGTAGCTTTTGTAAAATAAATGAAGAAGTACTGTAATGTGGTGCCATCTGGCAAATCTGAGTCTTCCTTCTGATTGTCGCTGCAGATCTATGAGCCTAAAATTCCACCCAGATCAGAGATCACTTACAAACACCAAGTGTTTATCTGCAAGATTACAGTAGGAATCAATACCTGTTTGTCTGTTGGGATGAGATCTGCTGACAAAACATGGCACCTGCTCAGCTTTAGGTGATTTATTGTCATTGATCTGTTTTTGAAATGTGGCCTTTTTCACTATATTCTGTCAATAAAACACCCCTATTTGTGGTTGTTTGTCACACAAAGACTGGAGATGTACTGTAATTTCTGATTTTAATCGGCTAGTGATGATGAATAAAAAGGACTGACACTGTATTCTGCAGAAGTCATGTTTGAATATATGGTCCTAATTTGTTTGCTCATTTGTTTAAGAAAAAAACCCCTCATCCAACCACATTTAAACAAGTGAAGGATAATGAAACAGAAGCACAAATAATCATGATGTTTTTAGTCCCAGGTGTAAAAATGAGTTGGATCTCTAATAGAAGAAAAGACAGTTGTCTGTTTAATTTAATTAATGTCACATATCTGTTTCTATTGTTCAGAGGATGACTTGGACAAACTGCACACCACACAAGTTTCTCTGTCAAACAGTGAGCTTGTCTCTTTTGTCTGCTGGACACAATTTCATCTCCAGAGTGCAATGTGCAAAGTCTGATAAAATAAAAAAAGGAACAGTTACGCCACACTGATCATGTTTGAATAGAAAAAATACCTGAACTCAAGAAACATTAGACATGTAATCTTTAAAGCATGTGGGTTAAAATGGCTGCATTATCAAATAAAGCCCTTAATATAATTTAATCCTGCATAATTATGAAATAGCAGATGTTTCTTTTGATTTCCCAACAACAGGAGTTAAAGTTACAGAGAGGAAAGCAGGACTTGTGTCTCGATGGGGATTGCATTAACTACGTTCTTGCAAAGAACTTTTCTCGTTAAAGCGAGGAGACATCAGGCTCTTGTTTGGGGTTATTTGGTCCAGCAGGGAGAGCAAAGCCTCAGGTGCAGGACTTTGGGTCTACATGATTAAGACCAGAGCCACCGGGCTGCTGTCACTGCTGCTGCTGCTGCACAATCTGATCTGAACTGACACCTGACAGAACTGGCTTTAATACATTCAGAGTAACTGCTGGTACAACAAGTCAGATATAGAAAATACATTTATCCACTTTCTTTTAAAACAACATAATTTTTTTAAATTAGTCTAACACCTTGATTCATATATATATCTTTGTGAAAGGTCTTGCTGGTAATTTTAGATAAATCAAGCTTGACAGTCTTGTGCACTCAGGCCTGAGGGGTTTAATCAAACATTTACAAAAGCTAAATGTGCTGTAGTACCGTAGCTGAAAACTTTCTCTGTCAACTGTGAGTGTTTAAAGTTTATAAAACAAACACTTTTTAAGAACAACCAAGAGAAGACGTTGTCGAAAAACCAGTTTGAAGTAAATATGTTGAAGAAACTCAGTTCCTTGGCAATTTGTGGAAAAGTATACGTATAAACAAAGGTCTGGAATTTCTTGAACGTAGGCTCAACCCTGAATAAAACACATCACTTCTCATACGCAGTATTTTAAAAGAGGGGATATTATCTTTATCTGTATCTTGTCACAGTTTAGCTGTGTTTGGCAAAAATAGACTTTTCATTCATATTCAATGTAAAAATCTAGATTGTTTTAAACATTGCTGTTATCGAAAAGTTTGGTGTTAAATACCCAAAACAAGATGTGATAACTCTTCCATATACAGCTGAATATTTTACTAAATATAAATATCTCTATCTTTCTGACAATAGCAAATGCAGTGTGGCTGAAACTCTGTCATGCAGGAAAATGAAAACATGTTTACTGTCTTTAAGAAAAGCTGAAGCGTTTGTAGACAACATGACAGCAGGGAACACATCCTGATGTTCTCCTATCTAACAGCAAACAGCTGCTTTTTTCTGACTGAAGGTGAAAAATGCGGGTCTCCTTTACAAACTTCAAAGCCAAACTGAACTAGATTTGGGAATTTTTAAAGGGTTTCTGAAAAGATAAACAGCAGACTCAGATGTCTCATGAGACATCTTGTGTCAGTTAATCCCCTCCTCCTTTAGGCAGAAAAGTGTGACAAACTTTTTTTCTGAATAATCTTGTTTATGTTGCTCTGTGGGACTGACACAGAAAAATATTATAATTTGTTGGATGTCCTACTCTCACTTTTCCTTTTAGTTTACCCCATATATCGTCACCGTATTTCTCTCAGTTTAGATTATACAAGGCTTCATGTTACAGGCAAGGGAGGATAATGTTTTTTCTATAGCAATGTTCTCAGGTATAATGTTTGTTCTCTGTCTGAATAAGAACAGCATCGTCTGAAGAGCACAATGAGGAAACAGTGACCAAAGCAATTTTTCCAGAGTAAACCCCTCAGCATCCCAGAAAGCCTGAAGGTCAGCACAGGTTGAAACAGATGTAGAAGAAATTCAAAATGATCTTGTTCTAAAATTTATGAGGTTCTATGTCGCTCTCCTCTGTTCTTATTTTTTAAACCTTTCTATTTAACCTGACAGCTCAGCCAAGAGTGTGTCGTGGTTTTCCAGCTGAGTGAATCACGGTTTCATCCAAACATTTCAGGGGTAATTTGGGTTACCTCCAAGAAGTGAATCAAATGATTTTATTTTAGCATTTAGCTCTGCTAGACTGGATTTTTTCTTTCTTTTCTGATTTGGTAAAAAAATCATAATCATGATGTGTTTGGAATAATTCACACTTTTTGTCATTCTTGTGTTCTGAAAATTGTGTGCCTTCACATCAAACGCAGTCTGAGCAAAGTTTTTCTGTGCTTCTGACAGAGAAAAGGAGCTGCCCACACAAAGCTTTTTACAGCAATGAAACAGAATGAGAAGATACAAAATTGAGCTTACACAAAGCGGTAATGCATTACCTTTACCCTCCACAGATGAAAGTTTAATCTTAATTTAACCTTAAATATTATCAGAACTAAATCTGTGTTTGCCAGCAACCTTTTGCACTTGGAGAAGTATAGTGTGTATAAACTCTTGTTGAATACTACCACTACTTACTGCTACTACTACTACTACTACTACTACTAAAATAAAAAAACACAGCCTTCATAAACTTGAAAAAATATGGGATAATCTGCCATGCTAAATTACAATCAAACAATTTATCTAGACATTTTCTTAAAAAAACAAAACTAAAAATACAATTCAACAGGGCAGATAGATGTTTAGGGCCAATAAACGTTTTTAAACCATCCTATTTTTGTACTTTTACTACGAACAAGCCAATGCCAAACTAAAACCTCTGAAAACCCTTAAGAAAGAAAGAACTATTAGTCAAAACCCTTTTACTAAAAAGCTGGCTGCTGAATGGCTCAAGACTTTTGCACAGTACTGAAAGGTGAATTCAGGGCATGTCTTTTTTGCGGTCATGTGTACATCTGCTTATGACTGTGTTTGATATATTTATACACAACACAGTGTACACATGACCGCAAAAAGATCTCTAATTTCATTTGAGGAATTTTTAAACTTCCTGGAACTGACTCGGATCTCTGAGCGCAGCGGAACTATTTATCTCTAAGGGTGTGTCGACACGGACAACAACACCAACGGAACGCTTCCACTGCGCTTCCGTTGCCCATGACGCCGGACCGAAGTTCTGTCAGCTGAGTCTCAAATCTTTTTCCAGTCACTTCCAGAGTCAAGAAGACCGTTATTTGGGTGGTTTTAGAGCCGGACGTGCCTGCGTATATTCCGGTGTCGTGCTGCCGATCCGACCGCAGCTCGAACGGAGGACAGCAGCTGATTATGGTTTAGCACGAAGCGCTAGCTGTTCTGATTCAGAAAGGTAACAACACAAAGAACAAACAAGCTGCACAAACTTCAGCTTTAGAACAAGAAACAATTCATTCTTTTGTAAAAAAAAAAAAAAAAGGTAACTTTGAACAAAGAACTGTTTGTTCTCCGCGTCTGTCAGACTGGTTTCGCAACGTTAGTGAGGTGTTTTTATGGTTAAATTTAACCTGAAATCATTTGTTTTTTTAGCCCAAGTTTCTTATGGCTGTTTATTGTTTTTCGGTTTGTTTCAGTGAAAATTTATATTAACTAAATTTATTACTTAAATACGGAAGTATTTAGGCAGGCCACAGGAAGTAGATGATACGACTAAATTAAGATTAATTAAAAGGTTTAGTATTTAGACTTGATACGCTAAAAACTACAGGACACAGTATTGTGTGGAAGTCTTAAATTACCTCTTAGAAAACAAAATCGATTTAATGAAACTTGTGAAATTATGGAAGGGAACACAGTAAATGCAATTGATAAAAAAAAAAACCATTTAATTTGGATTCTGTTGACCCTGAAAGAACAGTCTGAATTTTTTAGGCAAACTTTTGTAGAATTGAGTACCTAAATAAACAAACAAACAAACAAAAAATGAATTGGTTACAAAGTGGACAAGTTTTAAAGATAAGCTTCCCAGATATTATGGTGAGAAAACCATTTTATTTGTTTATATAATATTTACAAAATAGTTGCAGCAAAATATGAAGAGTTTTAGAAGAGTATAAGAGTTTTGCACAAAAATATAAGTGAGTTTCCCATCAGTTTTGTTTCATACCTTGTGTATTACTGTGTGTGAACATTGTTGCATGAACCTGCTGCTGTCCTGCACTCACACACTGTAAGTGAACTGTGTCAGAGTCCAGTGACTGACAGCTGAGGCAGGTGGACGTTGGGTCGGGCTCAGTGACACATTTCATGGCCACACTGACAACTGATACCTTCACTCCGCCTCACCGAGTGAGCTTACCCAAACACAGAGTGGATTACACAGAGTGTACAGATTACCGTATTTCAGAGATTAACACATGATACAAGCAGTTACATAGAATAATTTACTCTGTAAAGAGCATAAACAACTAAAACTGAACATTCTCAGTGCAAAACTGCCGTTGGTTCTGCCATATTTCTTGATATTATTTAATAAATTATTATTATCAGAACTGAAATACATGAAAAGAGAAAAAAACGTTCCTCTCTGAACCTTTAAGTGCCTAAGAAACAAAACCACTTGTTTTAACTTGAAACAAGGTACTTTATGATGTGTTCAAGGTACATCATACTATTTCTTAAATCTTTTTTATCTTTCAAAGCTCACTACATTTTATAAACTTTTAGACTCAGAACTTTGTGGAATGGTGCCAGAGGAACTGTCTGCAGATCAACACAGGAAAAACAAAAGAACTGGTTGTGGACTTCCG
>JAVKLF010000132.1:3406579-3435957 GCA_034783495.1 Millerichthys robustus
GCATGAATTTGAAAAAGCTGAGTTCATTAAAGTCAAACTGCATGGCTGAATAACAATTATTTTGTGAAGTAATCACAAAGAGCCACTTTAACAACTCTTGTTTGTTTATTTATTGTACTGAGAAAATTGTTTTTTTAGTTGTATGCAACTCTGAAATACTTGTGGATAAATTTAAAGTAGCAGAAGTCCAACCTATGGATTTTTATCTTCTTTTTATAAATGTCTTGTGTCATTCTGATCCCCTCCAGGTAATATTAGTACACACGCATCGTAGTCTTTTGACTCGAAAGGTTACAACAATACCTAACCTCAGCTACCTTCTGCCTTCCTGCCTGGTGTTCCTTTGTTCCTGTGAGCGCACACAAAGACATAAGCAATCATTGGTTTTTGTGTGAGCGTGAATACTAAGTAAATAGAGAACCCAGGGCGATGGTGTGGGGGAGATGCTCATGTCAGACCCATTTAAAGGCAGAATGTCACTGGGGTGAGTGCAGGACAACACAAGTGTTGCTCTGAAATCTCCAAAATAAAAGAAAGTTGGAAACGGATAAAAGGAGCCGAACTTTTGTTGTTTAAAAGTGTGAATCAAAAGATGTGCAAGGCAATTCTTCACTTGCTGGTCTTGTTGGCACTCAGCGATCAGCCTTCCACAAAAAGTGACATGAAGGTTACAGCTTCTTTTCCCGGGGAAGAAAGAACTTTTCAAGGTTCTCGCTTTGAGTTCGTGGCTCTGAAGCTCCCTTTTCACAGGGCCCAAAATTGGTGTGAAGAGAACGGAGGAAGTCTTGCGTTGATCCCTGATAAAGACACTCAGCTTTTTCTTGAGAGCCACATGGACTCTGAAAAAGACATGTGGATTGGACTGGCACCATCCTGTTCTACAAATCAACAACACTTTTTGAACGTTGAAGGTAAGAAGACGAGATCACTGATTTCAAAGAGAAAGTCAAACACCTTAAAAGGCTTTTATTTCCCTCCTGTGATAATAATAACCTTTTAGTAAATGTTAAATCTTTTACTCTGACAGCACTTTAAGAGATTTATTGCAGCTTTTGCCACCAAACAAATTCACAGAACGTAAAACTGTGTTCTTTGCAGAGGTAATAATCGACTCATCCAGGACATTAAGTGTTTTCCACTTTCAAAATATTTTTTTTTTCATCCTTAACCATTTTATGGCTTCCTTTTTTAGCTGTTTGTCTCACTGTCTGCGGAGGTTCAGCTCACTGGCAATATGTCTTGCTACATGTTACCTGGAATTTGCTGGAATAATTTAAAACTAATTGATTCTTTAATGATGACAAGCCATCTTAAAGCAAATTATAGAAATTAAATTCTCTTCAGAGGGATTGTGGCAGGGTGGTTCTGTTGGGTCTTAGTTAAATTAGAAAGTTTTATGTTGAGCTTGTTTTGTAAGAAATCGTTTTTCCAGTAAGTTTAAAATAAGCTCTGGTTGTTTCAAAGTAAATCAGATTACCTTTTAAATCCTTGCAGACTTAAGACAAATTGAAAGGTTTAGAGATGTTTATTTTTTGTGCCTATGACAATTGTTTGTTTATAAAGATCCCCAGACATTCCTGTTGCTTGTTGTGGGATACTTTTCCACAAACGTGTGCAGCTTGAGACGCTCAGATCTGTTCTTTTTTTAATAAAACACTTGACTTTCATTCCACTGACTAAAACGACTACAAGCGATGTCATAATAAAATAAAATATGTTATAGAAAATAAGTTTTTGTAAACTACAAGATAATAGTTAAATTCCTTTAATTTGCTCTGATGACGTTGACAAGTCTAACTTTCTAATAGCCCGAGGTGCAGCTTGTTGCATGTCTAAAAGTCTGACAATAATTTTAAACAAGGCCTTGCAGGTTTATTATGAAAAGAAAAAAAATAAAACACTATATTATTTATCTGAATTCTGAGTTCTATTTTTGAGAATAAACGAGTGAATGTTAGTTTGGCACCTGTCTTCTTGTGCACCACTGGCTCCTAACGCAGGAGGCGGAGAGGTGAAGTGTGCAGGTGGATCCTTCTGAGAGGGGATTGCAACAAAACCATCTGCCGTTTGATTTTATTGTACTATTCATGCCAGACCTGGTTTAAAAAATAAAAACACAGTTGTATGTTTTGGTTCATGTACAGTATGAAGACTTGGAGAAATTAGTTTTGTAGGCTTCACTTTATTTTTATTTCAAAATATTAATGTTTTATTTACTTATGTTATTTTAAAAAATATTCAATAATCAACATTGTTGTTTTTAGACATCTCTTCTCCGTTATATAATTTGAAAAGCAGCAATCAGAATTAATCTGTGTCCTCCTGTTACTTTTTGCATACTCATGAGTAATTAGCAGCCACAAGTTTTCTGTTCTAATCTAAATCTGCGTGGATATATATTTGTATTTATTTATGTATTCTATTTATTGTTAATCTTTATTTAACTGGCAAATCCCACTAAGAACACAGATCTCTTTTTTTGATAGATGCGCTTATTTATTTCAGAGGTTACAACTTTATAATATTTGCAAACTTTGCTTTAAAAACTCAAAGTATTGATTATTCTAATTGGAGCTCATTTAAAAGGCCCAAGTTCTCTATCAAACACTAAGTTATGGAAGCAAGATATCCAGGAAGGAAACCCAGAAATCTTTTATTCTGGACGATAGCGAGGACGCTACATGATCCTTTCAACAACTTCTGTGTCTGCCAGTGGGGCAGGCCACCACTGAAAACATATTGTTGCTCTCTTTATGTTTTCAGCAAAGGTTTATTCTTCCTTTAGGTCCTCTTTCATGGCTGGATGGTTCACCTGTTACCTTTTCAAAGTGGGTCAGAAGCCCACCATCGGGTGCAGTGTGTGGACACATACTGAGCAACTCAAATTTCCACTGGAAGGCCACGAGAGACTGCAACCAAAAAATGCATTTTATCTGCCAGTTTGGTATGTCTTCAAATCTGAGTCTTTTCTTAGAATCTGAGCAATGTCATAAACGGAATCACTTTGCACAATTACCTCTCTGAACTCCTTTTATTCTCAGAATCTGGGAAAAGCTTTATATGCGCGGGTCACAACACCACTCTGCAATGCGGTTCTGGTCAAGTGTTAATGATAGACGGTGGCTTCTACGGTCGCAGGAACATTCATTACTGTCGATCCGGGTCCTCTGCACCAACATTTGCACACCACGAGTGTGGCTGGGTGGATGTTGGAGACTCTATTAAAGGTAACAACTGGTCTGAATAAATTCATAATCCGGTAGATGTTGATCACATCTTAATTCCTGTATTAAACCTACAACACATTAGAACAATTATGTCATACAGACTTTGAAGCTGATTTTATCTGAGTGATAATTATGGCTGCTGATGTGTTCAGCTAAGTTCAGAAAAAGGAAAAACAAACAGTAATTTCCAGCTCAAATGTATCTGCATGAATAGAGATGTGAAATTCAATCCATCATTGACTGCAGTGTTTGCTTTGTTGCCACAAAGTACACATTGTCTCACTGAAGACTTGTTGGACAAGAGTAATGGCCCATTAGGACATTTCTAAAAAATGTTAATAGCTTAAAAGCTTAATCCTTGCACAAACAATGAATGATCCTCATCTACTGTGAATAAATATTGAGTCAGGGTTGAAACTGATGACACAGACGGACTAACCATGTATTCATCTTCTGACATTAATCTTGTCATGCAGTAACTTTGTGTTCTGTAGCTTTTGTCAGGTTGAATCAGGAGAAATACCTTTAAAGCTTACATGAACTAAATTCAGTTATGACTACGGTCAGTGTCTCTGGAAAATCAATAAATGACTGCGCTGGTTGAAACAAATGAAAGATGCCACATTCAGCTGAGATGTAGATTTATAAAAACAACTAAAATCCACATTCAGGTTCAGAGATGGAGACTCTGTGGCAGAACCATCACTTGTAATGTAAAGAGTTTGTCTCCCACTTTGGATGATTTTCTGAAACCGTCAAATGCAATTCAGTGTTACATTTATGATTTGGAAACAAAAAGAGTGAGAATGGTTAAAAACATTGTACACCACTAGAGTACAAAAAAATCTGATTTAAATTGTTGTTCACCTCTGTTTATTTTCTTGGCACACATTTCTGATCACCAAATAATTTGCTTAGGTTTAAAAAAAAATCAGTGTTTGTTAAAAGTGACATCACTTGAATACACAATAAAAAAGGTTGTCTTTTAATGATTCTGATATGTGACATTAACAACTTTTTTATTTTGCTTTCACCATTTAGAAAAGTGTTCATTGTTGTTTTTTTAACAGTAAGGTCACTAAGAACAAAAAAATGTTGGAGGCCTTTTATAAGGCCGTCAGTTAATTTACACCATTTAACCAATTTACTTCAGACTTCCAAACATATCTTTTGGTGCTAATCTCTGCTACATTAAGGAGGTGGTAAATGAACATAAATTACTATTAGGTAATCAGTCAAAAGTTTGGACTTTTACTCATTACAAGAAAAAACAGGAATGACACGAAGAGCAGAAATGTGAAGCAAAGATCAGACTGCAAAACAAAACAAGAGCAGCTGAATCGAATACTTCCTTGTTGTTTTCATGTTCCTTGTTCCATTTTATTTTCAGTTTTTATTTCCAATAGTTTTTACTCCTAAGTACAGTTTTTACTTATTGTTTCCTTTAATGCAACACATTATTAATAACACATTATTACAAACATCCAGTTTTCTGTACCTTATTTAACTTCCATAAGGACAACAGTAAACAGCATTAACTCTGTGTTTTGTTTGATTTTTAATTATTTGTTCCATCAGAATCACAGCTGTAGTATTTTTCAGCTCACTGTCAAGGTCATCAAGTTTGCCAGATCACTGCAGTTATGAACACATTTGTTGACTCGTGTCCTGACCTGAGAAGCTACCTAACTGTGGATTCCCACTGCAAAGAAGGTAGGATATAAAACAAATCCCTATCCTTGACACTAATCCATGGCTAATTGACTTAGCTATAGCTTGATTTGTCTTGTCTGCAGCAATATCTGAACTCTTCAGTGAAGTTAAATATGACAGATGGAAAAGAATTCATTATTTACATCAGTGTTTCTGTTTCACCACATTTCTTTATTCTTTTCAGTCAAACATGTCAGTTAGGCTTCAAACCTCTTGAAAAGTTTGGACAATCCTTTTCTTTTTCCTTCAAGTTGATCTGAAAAAAAAAGGCAGATGATTCTCTGACCTGCAAAACTTTAGTCTATAAAAAAATCTATCGAACACATACTGTTGCTCTGTCTGACAAATCTGAAAAAGGCTAGATAGTTCTGGGTTTGTTTGCTAGGCTTTTTTCAGCACCTGTACTGTCAAACAAACGTCCTGTTAAATCTTATCACATGAAACCTTTGTTTTTTTTCTGATGCAAATGTGTATTTTGTAAAACAAACAAAACTAACTTTAAAGCACTTTTTGGTCATGTTCCTGCCCCAGCAGTGCTCACACTGTCAGTGGTGTCTGTGGCTGCTGTGTCTGAAGATGTCAACATCACGATATTTGTCCTGATGCCCGGGGAACACCTGCACTGCAAGCTAAACACTGGAGATGGTCACATATTTTATTTACATAGTTCATATGGGTAAGTAGCAATCTTAATGGACTGAATCACCATTTAATGACTCATTATGTGGGTTTGATTTATTATTCCAAAAACTGAATGAACCCAAAGTTTCCACAGGAATGTCTTTCCATGTGTAGGAGAGACAGTTCATTCTTGAGATTTTAATTCAAATGTCCACCCACATGTCCCTCAGACTTCTGACTGATCTGAGTTCTGATAAACTCCTTTTACTGATGCAAAGCCTTCTACTATCCCCTTATAGCTCCCACAAAAGCGGCTCCACAGGATCAAAGCTTTTCACACACCCTTCACTTCTTCTGTTCAAATATTTGTCCTCCTTTTTTTATTTTATTGAAATGGATCTGTACAGGAAGACTTGAATGTTTATTTGCACACATACAACTTTTATCACATTTCTGATGCCCATCTTGTCTCTACAAATCAATGTTTATGGTAGCCTACACCTGGTCCCACCCTCTGTGGGGTGGGTGGTCCCTTTTATGTCAGCATTGAAATGATGTCGTCATAAACAAGAAAGTGAGTTCTCTGATTGTTTAAGTAAATGATCACAATTAATCACAAAGCATAAACTTTTTTAAAAGTGCCTAACAAAATATCTTACAGCTCATTATAAATGATACAAAATCCATTCAAAAGGCGTTGAGACAGTGTTCTTATCAGACTTGATTTCATTTTTTTAAGCATTGCTGCTTGAGTTCTTATTTTTCTGCCAAAGGCTAAATGTCCCCATTAACGTCCCTCCTATTTGCTCTCATATGTGAATTTTCTCAGGTCGGGGAGCAGCTCGGTGCACAGATACGCTCGCCCTGATGCATTTGTTATGGCAGTTGAATGCACCAACAGTGAAAGAAACATTACAGCCCAGAGGATAATTACCATTCAAGAGCCAGTTACAGAGATTGGTGTCATCAGGTGCTACGCTGGAAATGTGTCCTTTTATGAAACCAACTGCAGAGCTCTGTACGGAGGAGCATTTCAGATTCAAATGGAAGTGAAAGCAGGTGGGTGCCAAGTTGTTCATGTAAAATATACCATCGCTCCCAATAAGACATCTCAGATAATGATAGTTGTTCTTTTCACATTCATATATGACTGATCTTTTTTATTTTTAGGAACAAATGTGGTCTACAGAATTCACAAAGATGACCGGCTGTTGGCTGGTTTATCCGTGATCCAGGGAAATGTTCCTCAGAACATCACATTGAGTTCAGAAACGGTGAAGCAGCTTGAGCCTAGCTGTCACCTCCTGACCCTTTATGCCTCAAACATGGTCACTGTTCCAGAAGTTTCCACAAACCTGCAGGTAAACCCACATTAAAAAGGTTTATACACAAGCACCATTCAATCTTATGTAATATATAACACATTTATGTATGTTTTTGTAGTTAAATGTTTAACCCTCCTGCTGTGCTGAATCATTGATGAATAGTTTTGTGAGTTTGGTCATAAATAAATGCAACAAAGGCATAATGGAGTATAAATCTGATTTTCACATTTGAATTATTTTTCTCAACCTATTTTATGAACAACAAAAATCTTGAATATCGTAGAGATAATGTCAACATATTTTGGGGAATGATTGAATTAAGGGAGCATTTCCAGGGAGGGAAACTGAGAAAATTCCTAATGGAAGAAAAATATTTTATGTCCATCAGTTAAAGTCAGTTTTTTAATCTCTCACATTTTCAATATTCAATAATCTTTGGTCATTTTTGACACGAGAGCACTAAAAAAACCTTATCTGTTCAGATGACTTGTGTGAACACAATCCTAAAATCTAACGTCAGTGATGGAAAAAAAAACGAAACACCTTTTAAAATGGTCAAATTTGATAAAAGCTCAATAGGAGGGTTAATTATTTAATTAGTCATTTGATTGAAGCATTAAAATGTAAATTTATTCTTTAATTATCAAATCAAATCTGCCAGTTGGTGGCAAATCTACAAATCTGGTAAATTCCTTATTGTATTAAAATCATCTCTTTTTCCTTTTTAAATATTCTCTCTGAGTTTAAATGTCTGTACTTAAATGCTGGGCTCTCCATCAGCTAATCAGCGTGAAGCTTTCAAACTCTATAATGTTTTCGTTACATGAGTACAACGTCCTCCATGACAGCTCTGAATATTCTGCATTCATTATCAACTGCCTGAAACAATTTGACTTTTGTCTACAAATACATTTCAATTTGTCTTAAATAAATTGTTTCATT
This sequence comes from Millerichthys robustus, assembly GCA_034783495.1. Taxonomy (NCBI): domain Eukaryota; kingdom Metazoa; phylum Chordata; class Actinopteri; order Cyprinodontiformes; family Rivulidae; genus Millerichthys; species Millerichthys robustus. Next base: position 3,414,408 of record JAVKLF010000132.1, read on the forward strand.
CTTATTGGATTTTCTGTGCAGGTTTTGGGAAAGTAATTTGTTATTAAACACAGTTAAGAAACCAGCTGTAATGATTTGATTGTTGTTTGTTTCTCAGTTTCAATAATAAAGTAAAACTGTCAGGATTAAAGTTGAAATGTTGAGAAAAAGTTAAATAGTAATTTTTTAAAATGCAAAGTGACAGAAAGAAAATTATTTTGAGATTAGAGATGTTATTCAGCCGTTTTATACTCAACATTTGTCTCCAGAAACACCTTAACTTGTGTTCGGAGCTGTAAACAAACTGAATAACTTCTTAAAGTTTAGGTTTAACTCGAGAATAATATTTTTTAAAATCAATTTTTTTTGTAAACTTCAGATGATTTTATAGTATTCAGAGGTCTGCACTGTATAACAATTTGAGGGTGTTCAATAAATTAAATATGATCTGTGACTTGCAGGAATAACAGCTTGGACCGGTTCAACATAAAACAATAAAACTGCACCTACGGTTAAAAAACAGCAATAATCTTTTATAACAAGAAACAATACAATCCAGTTTAGGGGCATATTGGGGTTTGCTTTATGTGAGCTTGACTCTAAAATATGTTTTCACTTTCTTTTTTACACTGACTTTTTATAAACATTTCGGTTTAATTCTTGAAATAGTCTTTTAATTTTATTTTTAACATTGTGGCTTTCACCTAGAAAAGTTTAATCTTAAGAATAAAATATATTCCTTTTTTTTTGTGATTCTAATATGCTGTCTTGCTTTCCTGCCACCTGATTACTTTAGTAGTTCAGTTCAGGATCTGTGGTTGAATCAACAATAACTAAATCATGTCTGAGATTTTCTAAATGTAAAATATAAATGCCTGTAAACTGCAGGTTTGTATTTTGGAGAAGATATCCGGGCTTCAGGCCACCATCCTGAAGGAGAGGGATGACTGTTCAGGTTCTCCGTGCATCTCTCTTGGTGTTTGGTTTGAGCGAGGAGAACCGGTGCTGCTCCACTTCTCACTGACTGGAGACAAAAACTCCTTCTCTGAAACCAGAGAAATGAACACAAGGAGGGAGATTTTTCACATCAGACACCCACTTCAAGGTATTTCAGACATAGATCTCACACCCAATGAAACCTTTCAAATACAAAACAAATGTGATCAATCATTTTTATGATTTCTCTAAAAGGGTCTGTTCAAGTGAAAATACGAGCCTGGAATGTCTTCTCATCTCTGGAGGTTGAATTGTTTGGTTCTGGTGACGGGAATTCAGTCACTAAGCAAATTGTTACTGATGAGCACTTGTTAAGTTTTAACAACAAAAGGGTATTTTACTTCTCAACACACAAAACTTAATAAAAATATAATTTAAAAAGTCATGTTTTATTATATTTCAAACAGTAATCATATATCTTGTTTCATTTCAGAGGAAGCGGCGTGTTAGAGTTATAAGATCCACCTGGGACATCAGAGCAGCTCCTTCCACTTCAGTAAATTCCATCGATCAAACAATCGCACTCCAAGCTTTTGACCAAAGCTTGCCAAACGGCACGAGAAAGTTCGAGTGGAAATGTGGTGAGATTCTCACTGTTTGTTCAGGTTTTATTTTAATGTGATCCAGTTTGAAATGTTTTAGCTTTTTATAAAAGAATGACACAGTCACCTATAAGTACAACAACTAACTAACAACTTTGTGCCACCATGTTGTGATTTTATCAGTTCTCCCTCCAGCCCTACAGCTTAAACTGTAAGCTTTAGCGAGGGTTTGTGACGGATCACAACTCTTTTTAAACTGAGTTTTTTCCACATTGATCCTCATCAGGGAAGCAAACAAGAAAATAAGGGTACGCCCTTCTGAAAATAAAGCTGATTTACAACGGCTTATCTGCTGTTTTAAAGTTTTAAATGTGCAGTATGTGTACTAGGAATGCTTGTTTATGTATATGCATTAAGATATTTGTCACATACCAGTAGGTTCAGTGTTCATATTAGAGGATTGCCCAAACAGTAAGATTTGACATAATCTGCTGATTTCCTCAGATCCTCAACTGTTTATTTTGAGTTAAATTGGATTTACTGTTTTGTACTTACCCTGAGACTTGTTTTTCTCTTGAATTGCTGAATACGGTTTGAATACACCACTGAATTTCCTTCTGTTTGACAAAATGATTGTCAGTCCTAGACATTTTTCACATGCTGAATGGAAACTTACTCTCCGTTGTGCCTCACAGAGAGCTGTAACTGCAAGAACATACCACCAAACGCAGCATATACCATTCAAACGAGCTGCATGCCGGAGCCGTTTCACTTTGACAAATATCAGCTGACGGTGAAGGTGGCAGATACCGATATGGGTACACAATCCATATGTGTGACCCTCACGCCACAGCTGGACACAACAAATGAAGCAAAGTAGGTGAAGTATTTAAACTGAAGACTCTTCAATAAATAAATAACTTATTTTAACTCTGTGATATTTATGTGATGTGTTTTTTTTTATAAAACGACTGAACATTTGTGATTAGTGCTCTTTTATTCTGTAAGAGTTTTCATGCTCAGTGAAAAGGTGCATTCATTTTTTTTGTAGTCTTGTGATTTTATCTAACAACTTTCTTGGGATTTACATTTCTGATCCAAATGGTTTTAATATTCTTTTTTTTCTCATGTTAGACTCACTTGCACTGATGGCTGTGACCCAGACACAAATAAAGATGCAGATTTTAAGATGGAGTGCGATAACAATGTGTGTTCGAACATTGTGTGGTACATTGAGGACATAAGACATGAGGGCCAATGGGACGTAAGTCTTAAGTCTGACTTGTTTGCAATTTAAACAAATCAGGTGAGAAAAAGTTGCATAAAATTTATAAATGTGTATGTTCGTTTCTTTGCAGAGTGGAACAAAAGATTGCTACAAAGCCGCACAGAGAATTCCTCTAATTGAAAAAACCAAAGATAAAACAGATTATAAAGTGAAGAAACAGGATATCTCCGATGCCCAAAACAGGAATAAAAATATTACTGTTGTGCTAATTTATACCAGTAAGTATATGTTTATGTTGGCTTGACTTAAGCTATAAAGCAACAATCACAAGTTTCTAAAAACAAAACAACCATTTGCTGAACTGAAAGAAATTATTGAATTTTTTTGAAAAGACGTTATAATAAATAAATGCATTGGTTGAACAAACTCTTTTTTTTAAATGTTGTTTTCTTTCCCAAAAGAAAATAGCAATCTGTATTACAAAACTTCTATCATAAAGACATCATCATCATCATCATCATCATCATCATCATCATCTGCAAGTAGTTCGGATCCCACCACCGGACACAATACCCCTGGTGGTCCCACCAACACCCCGTCCGGCGCCATCGGTGTGACTTCTACTGTGTCACCAAATTCAGAGACAACCACCAGGAAACCTGAAGACCTCGTGTGCACCATATCACCAAACATCGGGACAGTTTTTGACACTTTCAACATAACTTGCTCTACAAAGTCGCCGTGTCGGAACTGTCAGTTTTGTTTCACAGCTAACGGTATGTACAGTACTCCCAGGTTTGGAAACTGTGTAGCCGTTTTGTTTTGTGTAGTGTTCCTTATTCTAATCAAGTCTATTTTATCTTTTTTTTTTAAATGACCAGGCAAGCGTCTGTTCTGTAAGAAAGACAGAGTCATAAAGGCTGTGTACCTTCCTCGTGGCGACAGCAGTTCAAACTACAACCTGCTCATAAAAGCTACTGCAAGAAAATTCAAATCTGCTTTTAGCACCACTCTAACTGTACAGGTTGGTCACAAATCGAATGAGCGTACTTAAATGCTTGTATTTCTTTACACTTTGGTAAGATATTTGGGGTTTTTTTAGGTTATGGATTTCACATCCAACTCAGGCTCAGGGAACGGTCTCGGCTCGGCTGTAGAGAGTGCTGTGGATCAGCTTAAAAAGCAAGGCCTGCTGTCTGGAGAAGCAGTTGGACAAATCATCAACACTGTGGCCCAAATTCTGAACGACCAACCGGATGCTTCAAGTAAAGAAGATAGGCAAAAGGTGACCTTACTCTATGGTATCTTACTGGACTGCAACTGTTCGGAGATCAGTCAGCAACTCAAAATTGCACTAAAGCTTTACATTGCAGCCTCCCATTCATTCTTTGCTGTAACAAATAATTTGTTTAGATATGAAAGAGTGTTCGTTTGCATGTTACTTTCTACAGTTTACAGAAACGTAATTGCATTTTTTATCAAATCACTTTTGGCACATCCCATAAAGAAATAGCAGCAGCTAAAATTTCCTGTCATTTGTGTCTGCTTTTGTTTCTCCTTGTAATGGGTATCATTAGATACTAAACAATAGTGCGAAATACATAATTTTGTCTGTCAAAGGTCAGAGAGCAAGTACTGGGCACATTGATTGACACACTAAATGAAGTTCCAGTCAGCACTCCAGAGGACACGCAGGTGGTGACCAGAGGGCTCGTTTCTCTAACTGAGAAAGACGACGAACTCAGTGTGGAAGCTCAGGTACTGCAAAAGATTATGTTAAATATATCCGTTTAAATCTGCAATAATTATGTTTACAACAATAATGATTAAAACCAAGTAAATAATGACATTTTTCTTCTACTTTTTATTACTGACAGTCCCACATAACGTAGTTGTCTGACGTAACCTGGAGTTTATTCTCACCTCCAGGTTTCTGCTTCCACATTGTTCGCAAACCTCAGCGTATCGATGTTGTACATGAATGTGAGCTCCGCTGAGGAGGAAGAGGAGTTGGTCACTGCAGCCAGCATCATTGTAGAGGGAGTGGGCAACATCTTGCAATATTCTTCCCATGTGAGTCATCATCCTCAAACACCAAATTGTTTATTGCTCACCCGTTGGTTTTTAATGGAAATATTTTACAGGTGTAATGTTTAGTTTGGAGGGTTTGTTGATAATATTGTTTGCTCTTTGTGTCACTTACAGTCCAGTTTTAAGTTGTTTTTTCATCTTTTACAGAAAAACATCTCTGATGCTCTTCTTGAAACGCTGACCAACACGCAGAGCGCACTGTTGAACATAAAGGAGACCGATGAGGGGCCAACAATCATTGTAAAACCACACATTAGTTTATACGTCAGTCGGTCAGTTTCACTTCAGCCAAAAGCTTTGAAAAGCTGGAAGCAAGACTTCACTTTACAAAACTAATATTTATATTGAATTATTAAACTGAACAAAGATTTGCTGATCTTTTTCTTCCAGAGTGACTCCAGAGAGTTTAAACTATGAATCTTTAAGTGTTTCCAACAGTTCTTCCCCCACATTCGGTCTGCCAGAACTGCCTTCTAGCCTGTTTCCTTCAGCAGAACCAGTGGATGTTCGAGTAAGTGAATACTTTGTGTGCTGTGTGAGTGGACACAAGTACAGGTGTTTCACAGAGAGTGCGCGTGTCACATCAAGGTTTTTTTCAATTTTCCGAAGTCTCTCTTTCTGCAATAAGATTTAACTCAGCGTTGCTCTTTAAAAACACCCACAGATGCTGAGTTTAGACAAAAACCCGTTTTCCTGGAACATGAAAGGCAACATCAGCGGACTAATAGGCGCTCTGTCGCTCACAACAATAGATGGATCCGGTATCCCTGTGGAGAACTTAAGTGAAGATATTGAGGTCAGTGCAGCAATTGAGGGTTGCTTGAAGATGTGATTACCTGTTGAGACTGAGCTCATGGTGGCAGACTGCAGGAACAAATATCCACTTCTACAAAATACAGGCACAAGTTTCAACAAAATGAAGTGATGACGTTAACTAAATTGGTCCCCGTGAAAAGTAAAAACGAGGTCTGAAAATGTCATATGAATATAAAGTATTTACATTTTATTTGATGGACCTCAGCATCACCTGAATCATCAGCCTCCATTCAGCCTGAATATATAGAAGAAACTACTTCTATTACAATAGAATACAGCCAAACTCACAGCTATGTTTAAGTTAGAACTTAAGAGCATGCTGCGGTTATTAGCAGATATTTAAAACAGATGAACAGAGAGTTTTCCTTCACTTTATTTGTAACCGGTGCCACAGAACTATTTAAACCGAGCTACAAAGCCAATGTATGCTAAACTCAAAGCATGACTAAACAAACTGTTTATCTGTACCTAAACTTTCTAATTTTAAATTTATCTACATACACCGAGTAGCATCTTTTCACATATGTGATAAAAGTATTTTCAGATAAATATAAAAAGAATTGGAAGCAAAATGTTTTTGTTGTTTTTTCTGGACATGAACTCTGCATTTTGGGTTGTTCCTCAGATACTGTTGCCGAGACCCGATGGAGGACAAGTGAACACCTCAGTTTTGGATCTGGGGAACTACAGCACAACAGCCATAGATATTCCTTCAGCTGACAGCACCCTACTTTTAAAGGTTTGCTTACCTGTTTCTGAGCTGAATGCTAAACATGAATCTGTAATGAATATTTCAACAGGACCAAGAATCTGCATTTAATCCTGTAACTCTAGTAATAGTTCAACTCAAGCATTCACATACAAATATTGTGGGGGTTATTTTAGCACGCTCACTCCTGGAATATTACAGCAGAGAATGTTGCATGCTGGGATAGCAGAGGGTATACCTATGTTCTGTCACATCTGCTGCACCTCATTGTTTTCCGTTTCAATTGGCTGGAAAGTGTATATTAGTTGAGAAAACAGAACAAGGTAAACAAAAACACAGATTTGAATGCTGAACTGAATGACAGACTCACAGCATCCTCACAAATACATTTTCAGACAGAGCCTATGGCTGTTATGAAATCTTCTAATTATTACTATTACGTATTCGAAAACAAAGAACCAAAACACCTCAAGCAAAGAGATATATACGTGAAAACTAATACTATATAAGCGTTAATCTTATTTTATGCATTCCTCAGGCTATTACAATATGCTAATTTGTATTTTTAAAGATGGTGCCTTCAGAGGATCCGTTACCTTTCAAATTGTTCCTTGGTTACATGAATTACCCCACTGAGACAAATTATGTAGCGATGACAGAAATGCCTCAAACCGGAACTACGCAAGGTAACTTTATTTTATCTTTCAAATACTTTCCACACTGTGTGTGTTTCATTAACTCTATGTGTGTGTGTGTGTGTGTGTGTGTGTGTGTGACACAGAGGAGCGATACACTTGGATTCTCAATCCTACAAGTTTAAAAGGAAAGACTGGAATCCATTATCTTGTGGTGAGGCCTATTGTGGGTCCAGGTATAAAATCTATCAATGCCACTTTATCAGTTACCCCCATCACGTCCTCATGCAGATTTTGGAATGAAACACAGTTGGACTGGAGCGATTACGGTTGCAAAGTAAGTGCAATAATTTATTCAGACATGTCGTTTCAAACTTTTATAAAAAGTAAAAATGATTGTCTTTGAAGGTTGGTGTGAAGTCCACACCGTTACTCACCCAATGCCTCTGCACCCACCTCACGTTTTTTGGGAGCTCTTTCTTTGTGACTCCCAACCTCGTCGACCCGTCACGCACCGCTGAGCTTTTCGCGACCTTCGCTGAGAATCCGGTCGTGGTGTGTTTTGTCGGCGCACTCTTCTTGACCTACCTCCTTGTGGTTGTGTGGGCACGGAGAAAAGACATTCAGGACACAGTCAAGGTAAAGTAAGTTTTCAGCACACTCAAACTTGTGAATTAAGTATCATCAAAAGCCGGTTTCAAACTGTTTCTTCTGGTGACTATTGTTGAGGAACGGATTAAAAATATTCAAGTTAAATCTCTGTTTCTGCACATGCCAAATCGTCAGGCTACAACATACTGCATTTTTGACAGATAGTAATGATAAAAATATATTCAGTTGTTGGAGAACTTTCCTTGACATAAAGACATAAATTGTCACCTATTGATATCTTTTGCTAACAAGCATGCTGGTGATAAATAGAAGTGTGGAAAGATGATAAAGTCTTTTTTTTTCTCATTAACAGGTGAAGGGGACGGTGCTTGAGGACAATGACCTTTTGGACAATTATCGTTATCTGTTGTGTGTCTGCACTGGGCATCGAATGGGAGCTTCTACTTCCTCTCAGGTAAATATGTATGTTCAATTTACGTTAGACGTTGGCGTTCTCGTTGCAAGTCAAAACAACTTGTTTATTCTTTCAAGGAGGTTAAAAATAATCTGTGGAGTTTCCATCATCGTGTTAAACACAAATTAACATAAAACTTACAAAGTTGATTAAGCTAAATTGTTGAAATGAGAAGCAGGAGGTCAGGATGATTGACACATCTTAGGGAAATATAAATTGTCTGATAAAAAAGGCAAGAATATATATTTTTTACACCAGCAGATGAAGCATGTTAACATTCTTACAACCTTAAAAATATATAGTTTTAAAGTATGTGGGAAAAAATTGTTTATCTTTGACATTTTTTTAGAACTGAAGCCTCTGTTTGTAAAGAGGAGGAGGAGACAAAAGAGTAAATGTTGATTGAACTTGGGTGAGAAAAGGAACAGGAGGGTTAGTCCAACAAATTCAGCCAATTTTAAAACATGTTCTTGTAAAATTTAAGGGTTTAGAAATGAGAGCTTTAATAAGCTTTAGACACATTTATCTTTAGTGTTTGCATTGAATTAGAGTTAAAGTGAGATTAAATAAATGTTCTTTTTCCAAATAAGTAAGAAAATGTTGTGTAAACAGCTCACATGTGATATTTGATCATTTTGGTTTACCACTTTTATTCTTTGATGGCACCTCAAAATAAAATGTTATTCTGTATTTGAATGTTTATTTTTTATAGTATTTTGATGATTTAGGAGAAAAAACCATCACTTTCTAAATGCAGCCTGTTGTTTCAGGTTATAATCACTCTTCTGGGTGAACAAGGAAACAGTAAGCCCCACCACCTGACTGACGCAAAGAAGCCCGTGTTCGAGCGGGGTGCGGTGGATTTGTTTCTGCTAACTACACCCTACTCTTTGGGAGAGCTGGAGGGGATCAGACTGTGGCACAATAACTCAGGGAGCCACCCTGCTTGGTATGAAACAAAAAGTAAAATAAACAACATTTCTAACACTACTAGTGCTGTCCTTACAATAACTAAACAAAAAGTATAGAGGAAAGATTTGTCTTACAGTTCCACTGATTCCTACAGTTTAAAGAACAATCATTTAAAACCACTCATAATTAAAATATATTTGTTTAAATGCTCACCATCAGAAGTGAGCTGATGATAGATACCATGAAACCAGTTTTCTACTCTTGGACAAAGAGCTCAGAAAAGCAACTGTTGCTGTTCATCAGTCTGGGAAGGGTTAAAGGTCATTTCCAAACAATTTGAAGTCAATCATTTTACATTAATAGAGAATATTCAAAAGTGGGAAACGTTCAATAGTGCTGTCAGTCAGTGTTTATAGAAGTGAATGTCCCATTACACTGGAGGTCATTCTGCCATGAATAAGAAGAATGAGATTGTGTGATGGGAGTGCTGCAGAAACACCCAGAAATCATAGAAAACTATAGAAAACTGAACCAAAGCTCCCTTATTCTTCCATACTACACTAATTCTGTTTCTTAGAACAATAATTAATTGGTTATTCAACTCCCTTTACCTTAAATAATCGAGTTTTGTTTGCTGTTTTTGTGTCAGGTTTGTGGGCAACATTATGGTCCAGGATTTACAGACGGAACAGAAATGGTATTTCCTGTGCAATTCCTGGCTTGCAATAAACTTGGGCGACTGCTGCCTCGACAAACTCTTTCCTGTTTCAACAGAAATGGAACTGAAGAAGTTTAGGTAAGGTAATAGTTTTGTGCAGTTCATGACATGTAATATCAAGATGGTTTGGTTTGAAAATAAGCTGCAAAAAGTTATTTTGTTTCATAATACATAGCTCTAATATTTTGTCTTGTCATCCTGTGCATACAGAGTATATACCAAGTACAAACCTGACATTTATAGAGTATATACCTGGTACTTACCTGTACCATGTAAATACATAGTTCACTAAGTAATTGCCAGGTAAACACAAGATCAAGGTCACTTTTCACAGGTCTTCAAAAGGGCTTTTAAATTTTTAAACTGAATGTGTAAAAACTCCTTTTAGGATCCATTTAAATTCACTCAGCTTGTAGAGCTATCAGTCTTCAAACCATTTAAGGTTTACCGAAATTTCCATAAATTTTGGAAAAGAAGAGAACTGCAATAAATCCTTACTTCTCTTCTAGTGTGTCTTTAACTGACTGAGCTGATGGCTTTCAAAGGACTTCTGTCCTTTTCTTTACCCTCAGATGTCCCATCGCTGCAAGCCTCTGTAGTAAAAACAAATATTCAAAATGTGATGGTAATTCTTCACTAATTGGGAGTTTTAAGAGGTTTAAAAAGTTTTGGATTCAAAGGGCTGCTTTTCTTTTGCAGTAATTTGTTCTTCATGAAGACAGTAAAGGATTTCAATGATGGACACCTCTGGTACTCCGTGATTAATCGACCTCCAAGCAGCACCTTTACTTGTGTTCAGAGGGTGTCGTGCTGTTTCTCCCTGCTGCTCTGCACCATGCTGACCAGCATCATGTTTTATGGGATCCCCACGGACCCCTCTGATCAGGTCATGGACTTGGGTAAATCTGAATTTAATTACGCTTCATAATATTAACGCTTCATAATATTAAATAAATAAAAGACAATGTTTTAAAGGCTTCAGAGTGACTGATCTCATATCTCTTTGGTTTTCAGGTCACTTTGAGTTTACCTGGCAGCAGTTCATGATTGGAGTCCAGAGTTCCCTCATCATGTTTCCAATAAACATCCTCATAGTTAGCATCTTCAGAAACACTCGTCCTCGGGAGGCATCTTGTTGTCAGAAAAAAACAAAGAAAACAAAAAGCCTTCAGCATGAGAGCACTTTGCAGACGGCTACAAACACTAATGGAAACATCAATTCAGACACTATTATGAAGGCAGGTGTTCTGCATTTTTGTGCTTATATTAAACATCTGAAATGTGAACTGATGTTACATATCCTCTTGAAATTGTAATATTTTATGAAAAAATAGGGAGGTAATTCTGAATTTTATGGCAGCAACATCTCAAAAATGATCAGACAAGAGCAGCAACAGGCTTTAGAAGCAAATGATATAAATAAGAAACAGCTGGAAGAACAGTTAGCAGCTAATAAGAGTCCAGTGTGGAACTTACCTGTCTGCAGTCCAGACCTCTCACCAGATGAAAATTATTAATGCATCATAAAATTTAAAAATCTGGCAAAAAAGATGTCACGTTTTAAGAGTTTGGACCCAGGAACTTTTCTAAGACTAAGTAATGTTTCCAAAAAATGATGCAATAACTTAGTTTAAACATTTGATGTCTTTGCCACAATCCATCATGAATAAAATCTGGGTTCATTTACAAATCATTGTATTTTGTTTTTATTTACTTTTCACACAAAGTTCCACCCCTTTGAAATATGAGTTATAAATTATATGGTCTGTATATAATTTTTTTAGTTATATGTAAACAATTGTTTGTTTTTTTACTTTGTAGGATATCACAAGAATTGTCCATTCGCTCTCTGAGACAGCGAAGAGCAACATCCCTTTCACTGAGTCTGAGTTTGGAGGTGGAAAAGGAGCAGATATAAATGCCATTCTCTCTGAGGTGGAAGACTTCCTTAAACAGGATTACAAAACCAGTGACAGCACCCACTTAAAGTCACGAGCTCAGCTACCAGGTGTGCTCTATATGGCCACAAAGCTCTTACTGTACAAACCAGAAACTAGAGAAAACTCATTGCTTTCTCCACTTTATTCTGCACAGTGCTTTAGGACTTGAACTTTATGCACCAGAAAGAGCTGCAATTAAATGACAAAATAGACCAGAAACAATCCGTTTTGTACAAAATAGTGCAACTTTCTTTCCATCCGTCAAAGCTGTACTACTGTACTGTTAAGAGCAGTGCCCATTTGTGCCATCAGGTGAGGGGATTCAAAAGGAAAGCAACAAAACCCAACATCTGTACAGGCAAATGTGTCATCTTGAGAAGCAGCTGAAGCTTCTGGGCCCCTCCTGCTTCCCCAACCCCGAGAGCTTCAGTCAGGCTCTGCAGAAAGTCCAGGCTATGAAGAGCTTCCTTGGAAATCACCTCTCAATCACCAGCCATGTCAACCAACACGAACATGACAAGTATTTGCTAAAATTTATTTCTTTATTTAATTTAGGATTTAGGTTTTGATTCAATGCTTTTACCTACAACTACCAATAAATAAAATGATGTGGCAATATTTTCTCTACAAATTTACTTCTATGCACATAGCATTTAAATGAACATTTGTTTTGTGTTATAGTTGTAATAGTTCTTAATAACATGAAAAATTTAAATACAAGCCCTTTTTTCATTCATTTCCAATCTCAGGTCCAGCCCAGCAGATATTTCTACTGGTGACAATGGTCAGAAAAAGAGAGTGCGCCGACATGGAGTGCTACCCTGGTGGTTTATTTTTGTCGGGTGGCTGCTGGTGTTTGCAAGCAGTTTCATTTCGGGGTATTTTACGATGCTTTACGGTTTGAAATTTGGGAAGGAGCGTTCCATAAGTTGGTTGGTGTCCATGATTGTTTCCTTCTTTCAGAGTCTTCTGTTTATTCAGCCAGTGAAGGTTAGAAGAAGTTATGTTTCTTGTGTTTTGGGTGGCTCAGTTTTTATTGTTTCATTAGAATTAAGACAATATGCCTTACTCTGCAGGTGATTTGTCTCGCAGTCTTCTTTGCGTTGGTAATAAAGAAAGTTGACGAGGAGGATTTTCAAGATGTGACGTTTGAAAAAGCTGAAAGACGTCCAGGTCATCATCATCAAATACTCCCAAAGTGCATTTTCTCTTTTCCACCGACTGTAAGAAATATTAAATTCAGCTACATTTGCAGGTGAACAAAACAGCCAAACAATGAGCAGATGGGCTGCTTGTCTCTACGAGCCACCTCCACCTGCAGACATTGAGAAAATGAAAAGGAACAAGATTATGGAACAGAAAGCGTTTGCTCTCCTCACTGAGATCCTAAGTGAGTATGGACATGTGTGTGTTTTTTTATTGGTTGTTAATCAGTGAGGATTTTTAAAGTTTGCCACACTGTTACTAATTACAGAATTCATTATAAGAACTCATTGAAAAGAACAGAAGTATGAACAGATGAAAAATATTTGTTTTGTTCATGGAGAGGTGCAATGTTTCTTATTTGTTTCTGATTTGATTCTTTTTGGGTTTTTGTGTACCAGTCTATTTGGGCTTCATGTGGATGTTGCTGCTGGTTGCTTATGGCCAAAGAGATCCAAATGCCTTTTTCCTGAATCAGCACATTACAAACAGCTTCACTGGTAATATCCCAGACAGCATGAGTCCTCAGGATGTGTACACATGGGCCAACACCTCTCTGCTCCAAAACCTGTTTGGACAATATCCAGGTAGAAAAAAAAAACATCTGACAAATGTTTATAACTCTCTGCCTGAAACACTATTGGATCAGTTTCTTGGGTTTGCACAGTCAAAATAAAATAACTCTGTAGCTTGATGTAGTTTATATGTAGTGGAAAAAAAGGACCTAGGAAAATATCTTGCATATTTTGGGGTGTATTTAACATTAGAGGGCCATGCAGACAGTTGCAGCAGTGAGAGGAATTCAAATGTTTGGCTACAGATTGTGGTCAGGACACGTTATGTTACAGTGGCAGCCACTTTCCCAAATGTTGCAACTTGGAGGTTAAAATCAATGCAAAGTTATGAAAACCAGTGTCTTTAATCACAGTATAAATAAAATGTTGTGATTTAGGATTTATCACAGATGGAAACTCCAAGCTGGTGGGTAACGCTCGTCTCCGTCAGCTGAGAGTGAAGAAGAATTCGTGTCAGATTGCCGGCGTCATGCTTGCACTAGAGACGGAATGTGATTCTCCATATTCATGGGAGGCGGAGGACACGGGGTCCTATAAACCAGGCTGGGTTCACTCGATGAGGGATAATGTTTCTGCAAGCATGTCCAGTCCGTGGAAGTACCAGACACAAGCTGAGCTCAGGACTCCACCGTTCTGGGGCAGACTGGAGCTCTACAGGGGAGGCGGCTTCGTAGTGGATCTCGGCACGGATTTTGAAAATGCCAGTCGGTGTGTTCACTGACAAACAGTTGTGCCACTTTCTTCTTGTATATGTGATTAAGCTACACATATTTCCTCTGAACAAATATTCTTTTGTCCTTCATCAACAGCACACTTGAGTATCTGTTCATAAATAAATGGCTGGATGTGTACACAAGAGCAATATTTGTTGAGTTCACTGTTTATAATGCAAACGTGAACCTCTTCTGTATCGTCACATTCTTGATGGAGACCTCAGCTGTAGGTGAGAATTACAATCCGTCCTGAGCAGGATCGGTAAAAGCAGATTAATTTATTTGTGTAGATGACATGCTTCTCTTTACACACATCTAATCCTAATTCTCACCTTCCAGGAGCTTTTCAGTTCCACAGTGAGCTGCAGAGCGTTCGACTTTACCCATCGACAGGCGGCCTTTACTTCTTCGTCATGGCCTCTGAGATCATTTATTTGCTCTTCATCCTTTATTACATGGTTCAGCAGGTACACAGTAAAATATTATATTTGTTCATTTTTATTGTTTTGCTTGTGTCGTCAAAAAATCCCATGAATATAAGTTTAACAGGAACCATCTTGTGTTTATGGTAAAAAAAAAAAGAAGAACTGTTGCATATTAATCTAACAATTTTATATCAGTCAATATTTTTATAAATCTGTTAAATGTATCAATAAATAGAATAGTGTTTTTAGATTGTTTTTTTCTAATTTTCTGGACTTCTTCCGTCTGATTTCTTTTCATCGCAATGTGATGAGAACCAATAAACTTCTTATGATCAATTTCTAAAATTATATGTTTAAGATTTGATTACATTAGTTTTACTGCTATGATTTCTGCTTTGGAAATCAATCTAAAAGGAAATGTTAAATATTTTGACACTTACTTGAACAAGAAGTCAAGCATGTTCTGTTTATTTTTTTTATGTTGTCTGCAAATCCAACTTTCTAACTCTACATGAGAAAAGGTCATGTAAGATTACGATGTGTTTCTGTGTAATAGCTTCAATCTTCTGTCATTTGCAGTTTTGCTATATGTGCTTTTTAAATCCCACACCATTTCAAACATAATAATATATATTTTTAAATCTTGTGCTCATGGGCGTCCACCATTAACTGTAATTTAAGATCATTAAGATCCTGTTTTGTGTCCTTGACTGAACTTTAAGATTGTCACCTGGCTCTGGAGAAAAGAGGAAAATGCAGCATAATTTGTGATAAAGAGAATTTCTCTTAACTAATGTATAGTTGCACCTGTTTGAGGTTCATTTAGAAGCTTTTTGACTTGAAGCCTACATGAAATGTATAAAATTAGTACAAATTATTTTATAATAAATTAGATTTCTTAAGAATAATGAAATACTTTTATTTCCTTCTCGTCAAAAAATACAATATACATATGTGTGTGAGACCAACTGTCCACTTTTTTGTTTTACTCTTTAAAGGGAAAACTGATGAAGCAGCAGCGTTTGAATTACTTCAAGAACAAATGGAATCTTCTGGAGCTGAGTATCATCTTCCTGAGCTGGAGCGCCGTGGCCGTTTTTATCAAGAGGACCCTGATTGGAAACCGTGACATGACCTATTACCAGAACAACAAAGAACAGTGAGACCTGAGCCAGAATCCCAACCTTTGGTAACGTAGTTCTAAATGGCATCGGAGAGGGAGTCTCCAAATGTTTGTGAGGGTTCTCAGTGTCAGGCTCGCTCTTCTGTTGCAGAAGTTTAAATACATTCTAAACTTTTCATCAAAATTTGTTCAAAACATTTGCTAAGCAATCTTCTCTCAAAATAATTAGTGTCAGGGGCATCTGGAACCCATCCTGAGCCCTTTTTTAATTTAGTTCCTGTGAGTCACAAAGTGCAAGAAATTTCAACAAATAAATTTACACAATATTTGCATATTTAACTCATTCATCCACACCTGTACATCCACAAATGTCTTGAAAGTACTCTTACAGTGTGATTCCACAATAAAATGTGTTTTTCATTAATTTTGTGTCTCTTAGTTTTCAGCAGTTGCAGTTCAGTGAGATACAAGCTTAAACTGAACCTGAAACATTATAATCTGGAGGGTTAAAAAACATGTTCTTTTTTGTCACTAAACTGATTAAAACATTGTTTCTACTATAATTAACACTCATTTATTCTGTCTAGATTTGCCAGCTTTTATGAGACGGCCACAGCTGACGTAACGCTTCAGTATCTGATTGCCTTCCTGGTCCTTCTCTCCACCATCAAACTGTGGCACCTTCTCAGACTGAACCCCAAGATGAACCTGATCACCGCGGCGCTGCAGCGAGCCTGGAGTGACATCTCCAATTTTCTTGTGATCATTGTGATCATGTTAGTGGCGTATTCCACTGCAGTGAGTCGTCGTATCAAGACCTTTAACTTTCCTGTTATTCCGATTTTAATTAGCCGTACCAGTCAAGGGGTTTTAGATTCATTTACAGCGCTGCATAAAAGGAGTGAGTGGAATTCATGAGAAATTTATCGATTTATAGAAGCTGCTTTATTTTTAAAGTATTGTCAAGTTTTTAGTTCTTGTAGTGTTTGGACACGATTTGAGCTTTTCAATTTGGTTTTATTGTGGGTTTCTATTTTTACTTATTCATTTTCTTTGTGCACATTCTTTAACTTAGGCATTTTAAAAAAAAACAGATACGTGATGAACTGTCATATTTCCTCTTCTTTTCAGTGCAACTTGATTTACGGTTGGAACCTTTACTCCTACAAAGCTTTTACAGATTCCTTTCTGACGGTCATCAATTTGCAGATTGGCATCTTTAACTATGATGAGGTGCGTTATATATTTTAAGACTTGATAATTTGTGATACAATTGACATTTATTTAATATTTAGTAAATGTCACCATCTGACACATGTCTGTCTACAGCCGGCCAAATGCAGCTAAAAACACATACGGCTGTTTTAAGACAAGATTTTATGGGAGAATTGGATTAACGTCACCTCTACAATGTTTGAATTCTACAATGCATGAAATAGTACATTTAAAGACCAAAGACGAATTAAATGCAGATGCAGCTACTGTGAATTATGCTGAAGGCATAATCCTCTCTGGGAAACTGTGATAATGTTTGAACATATGGTTATGCATAAAGTGATGTGCAAAAGTCTTCTTCATTTCTTACTTCCTTGATTTTTCAAATAAAGTTTACACATAAAAATCTAAACTGAGTGGTTTAAACTTTTGGTGTATGATTGTGTCTTTAATGTATTGGTACAATTTGACCACACTCTCTTTTTTTTTAAGTGATAACCATGATTTTTTTATTTTCCAGGTTTTGAACAGTGAACCACTTCTTGGTGGAATACTCTTTGGTTCCTGTATTGTCCTCATGACATTTATGGTTCTCAATCTCCTCATTTCTGTGATTCTGGTTGCACTAAAAGAGGAGCAAATTCACCACAAGGTATCGTTAAAATAACCATAATCGTCAATATACATCTTGGATTGTAAGTAGCTCAGGATTGAGCTAAATCTTTACATTAAACTATAAATTAGCTGCTCTTAGAAATAAAACAAAAGTAAATATCAAAGGAACAAAATGAGTTGATTAAACCACAGTAAACCGACTAAATGTGTGACTAACTAGGAAAACTCCCACCTGGAGTTAAGCAAATTAAAGCATAAAGAAGATTTGTTGCTGAACAACATTTAAATTTCAGATAATTCCATATTCCAAGAGTTTAAATGACTGCCTGGAGTTATTGTTTACTTTCACACTGCATGTTGCACAAATATAAATTATCCATAATATCTTATTTGACATTTCAAAATACAAAAAGCCAAGAACCAATAAATGCAATAAGTGACAGCAGCACCAGTCAAAACATCTGGGCTGAAAACTGCAAAGCCCAGGCAGACTTATGTCGGCGCTTCTGACAGACAAATTGGTGAAACGACTGCAGATTGCCTTAAAAGTGCCACCAGTGTGTAGTTTGGGTTCACACACTGATCCCAAGTTTGTGATGTTAAGTAGCACTGCTCATTGTGTTCTGCTGAGAATAAATGATTCTGTCAAAGTAACCACACATCTGACAGCAAACTAAACCTGCTCAGGGAGGAATCAAGGGCTCTATTCAGACCTTAACATTTATATCCATTTTGGAGGATTTCACTCAATATTCTTGGTTTGGTCATATTGTTTTGGCTGATTGGTTTTTCTATACAAAGCTTCAAACAGCAGCAAGTCATTCAACTTTGTTTTTAAAATAAATTAGGTTTTACAGTCCAGAAACGAGCAGAGAGCACCTGATTGAAATTCTGTCTGCCACTTCATGACCTTTTGAAAAAAATTGCTTCAGGTTTGTAACATCAATAATTTCACTTATTCAAAAAGTTTCTGTTTCACAGAACTATTGAACTATGAACAAATACATTATATCATTATATTCTCTACAACCTTAATTAACCTGTTACATTTTTCCCCAACAACAAATTTAATTACTTTATAGTAAAACATTAGTGGAATTATAATTACCTTTTGTTCATTTTTACAAAAATGAACTTTTTGCTGCAACTTCAGCTAAAGCCGGGGTTTTCTGACCGGTGTTTAATGTTGGGAAAGTGTTGTTTTCCACCAAATTAATCTTTTTAGTGAAGGACAATATTGTTTCTGCCTCTGAGTATTTAACTTTTCTTTGGCTGCTTGTGCACACACAGAAAGAACAAATTATTCTGTACTGTAGGAACACAGTCTTAAAGTGGAAATCTCATACATTCTGTTTTGTTTTGTTAAAATGTAGCAATGGGGGGGAAATCTACCCACCCCTGTTCTAAAGTTTCCAAAGGTTCCATTTGTATGTCTTTATTTCCATTGTGCTCAAAGCATATAAGACCTCCATACAAATTAATAGTTAACATCACAACAGTTAGCAAAACTTGTTACCTGCATCCAATTTCTCAGCTTTCTTTGTGTTTGTGAGAAACTCAGTTGGACCTCAGTAGTTAGTTGTTGCAGCCCGTGGAGCAGAACGCCACTGGGATTGTTGCTGTGAAATGTTGTTTTTGTCACATAATCGCAGCTGTCTAGACAGTTCGTGCACTCTGACAACAACCTGTTCCTGAAGTAGAGATCAAGTCAAAATGAAGATAATTAATGACGTTAAAATGTCATGTTGACACCTAATCGAGGCAAAAGGCCCTGGAATGTTTAAAGTTAAGTGGCTTGAGCTTTATTACACAGCGAAAGCAGAATTCAAATCGGGTTTTATTTTTTTATGACTCCGTTTGTTTTGTTGCTCCCATTTAATAGACTTGAAGCCTCCGTGTCATTATTGTAATTGCAGGTCAGGGTTTTGTCTCTCAAATGAATTCATTGGATGTTTTTCAGACCCTTTTATGATTTATTTTATTAGCTGCAATATAAAAACATCAATGTCTCAGAATGACAGTAGCAGAGTCCACAGCGTTTAGTGTCTCAGGGAGAATCTCGTCCACCCCAGCGTGCTGAGAAGGTATTTCTATAAATTTTGAGGACCTCTGCTTCTCTGTCCACATTCTCAGCACAAAGTTGAGCTTGTTTTTTACACAGGTTTGACTCTGCTAAATGAGTTCTACAAGAAGTGAGGAGTTCAGGTATCTGGGAGTCCCATTAACAGTAGGATGGAGCAGGAGATGGATTGATGGATTGGAATCTAGTCCAGGGTAATGAAGATTTTGGTACGGAATTGGTTTACTGGTCCATCTATTTTCCAAAATTTATCTAGTAAGTAGATTCTGAATACAAGCCTTTGAGTTGACAGGCTCAGCCTTAGACATCAGGTGAGGAGCTTCATTATCTGGGGGGGGACTTTGAGCAGAACCATTACGTCCTGATATATGGATGTATGGATCAATGGATGGATAATCTCATAATTACATCGTTCTCTGGTGAAGTTTAGCTCTTGTTGCTTTCAAAACACCACCTGTCTCACACTGAGTGCACAGTGTTTCAGACCTTGCTGTGGAAACAAAGCAGAATGACAATAAGCAGAATCAAAGTCATTTGCACAGGGGTCACACCCGGGTTTGCCTCCAGAGAAGCAGGACGTTTCAGCCGTGTGCATTTTGTCATGAATTCTAATGATCAGCGTTAAGGAATAATTTCATCGTTCAAACTATCTGTCTTTTATCTCCGCTCTGCAAAGGTACGAGTGAATATTTTACAATTAAAGAGTGCCGGACAGGATTCAAACAACAGGACTTTATTCCCAGCAGGAAAATTGTTTTGTAATTATCAAAAGCCCAAAATAAAATCCAAATTATTACTTCACAAAGTACAATATTTGAACATCACTCTCACAGTTTTCAGTGTTAGTATTCCTCACATTGTTTAAAAGGGAAACCAATAAGTGCAAATTGAAGTTAATCGTAAAAAGAGCTCTTTAGATAATTTGAGCTTCATTGTGTCATTATGTCATCATTTCATCATGTGGATCCGACGTTGATATTTTTTGTTTTTTATTACCCAGCCTTCAGAAGAGGAAGAAATTGTCGACCTCCTGCTGAACAAAATCTGCAATTTATTTGGTGTCAGATATAAAAGTGAAAAGGACTCCACGGGGCTCGATGTGAGCGGCAGCAGTGGCCCGGCCCTCAATAACAGCAGAGATTTCCTCAACACTTCCTCAGCTGATGTCAACATTCATCACAAATCTGACAAGTGAAGCTGTGTTTATTTTATGTTTTCTCTTTTTTCCCATTTATTGAAAGACTTTTAGTGTAGAAGAATGACATTTTCTTGAGATTAAATCAATACGATTTAGGAGAATAACATTATTACTTAAAAACATTTGAGAAGTTTGGGTTAATTACAATGTACTTCTTTACTTTAGTTATTTTACAACAAGATGTGTTTGAAAACTAGGTTATGCATGAACTAATATTTGCATTCATTTTATACTGAAGGCAAATGATTGCATTAGGCTTGGATTATTACTTTTTTGCTTCTCATTTTCCTTTCCATGACTTAAAAAAATGATGTAATTGTAAAAAAAATGTTTGAAAAAAATCAAAGCATGCCATCACCATACATTTGTCTTTTAATTTCAAATTGGTGCAATAAAGCTTATTTTATTCAAAGTAGAGTTTTATAAATGTCATGGCTGTCAGTTTAAGACAGCTTGTTATTTGAACGTATTGGATAAGACAGTTGCTTTGTGCAGAGTCCAAACAATCTGACTTTTGTTTGTTATTTTTTTCTCTAACACACTTAATATGATTTAAGGAATAAATAGACAAATCAATAAAAATGTTGTGCTTAACAAAAAAATACCTTTTTATATTCTCTCTTCCTGACCATTTCTCTTCTTGTTCTGCAAAGCTGCCCAATTACATCAGAGTGCCTCGTCAGGGATTACAAACTGAATGAATGAATGAATGAATGAATGAATGAATGAATGAATGAAAGAAATTTATTTCAGACAAGACAAATTAACAAA
>JAVKLF010000132.1:3479549-3494075 GCA_034783495.1 Millerichthys robustus
AGGTGTTCCTTGTTGAGTGTAATTAGTTGGCTTTATATTCTGTGTCTAGTGTTCAGTCCTTTGTCGGTTCATTGTTTCTGTCCTGTCCTCCGTGCCTGTTACCTGTTCTCCTGTGGATTCTGCTCAAAGTGAGTTCTGGTGCTGCCTCGACAGCCTTTTTGTTTTATTATTAAAGCCTTTTTATTACACCTTTGAGTCCTGCCTGCGCCCTGGGTTTTTGCCATACTAACCTGACAAACATATCAATATTTTGAGATAAAAAGCTGTCTTCTGTTTTTAACATAAACAGTTTGTTCCCCTGCACATTTTGATTTTGATACAATACTTGTTTTTTTTTTATTTTACAGTATGCTCCCTGATAATGAGTTTAAGGATGATAAGGTTCAGGATGGATGGACTGATGGATGGATGGGGTTTACATTATTTTTTTTAGATCTAATCGAAGGGATTTGTTTTGGAATCGTCTACAGTTTCCACTGGACAAACGCTGCATTAGTTTGTTTCATCATGTCAGTCTCCAGCGTTGTGTGATAAAAAATAAAATTATTGGCTCTATGTGTCAATTTTCAAGACGTGCATTCCACCTAAAATATGGCATAAGCAAATGTTTAAAAAGTCAGTTTGAAGTAACTTCTGGGAGTTTATTAACACTCCTGTGTTTGTATAAAAGGATGCCAGGAGAAGTGGCGCTGTAGGGGGAGAGAAGCCAAATACAGGCACGGCTCCGGAGGCAGGTGGATGATGAAATTAATAACTTTTATTTAAGCAAGACTGAATTATTGCTAAGACTGGAAATCTGGAAAAGGAAGTAGGGGAAAAAAGATGAAAACTTAACTAAAACACAAGTCTGACGGGACAGCAACAACCATATAAAAGTCATAACTTGCTGAGGCAAGAAGAAAAAGAAAATGTTAAGGTTCTGACCAGGACAACCTGAAAGCTTTGAACTACTCCTCCTGAGAGAAAATTAGCAAAGCAGATGAAAAAAATAGTAATATATTGAAGCAGATTCAAAATACCCAGGATTACTTTAACCCATACAATGAACATCAAACTTTAAATTCCGTTAATTTTATAAGTTAAATCAGATTTTCCACAACTGATTAAGTTCATTAGAAACAAGTCAACAAGTCTTTACAGAACAGGCCAACGGCCCAAACTGTGTCCCCGTTATAATTTTACTACTACAGCCTTCCTATGTTTTCATTTTGTTCCCAGCAGCACATAATTTTCTGTCCTCATCCATCCATCTCATCTTTTAGACACATTTGAAACATTTACCTTTTGTGTTTGACTTCATGCCTGATTGTTTATCACAAAGTCCTGCCTCCAGCTCTCCCTGAACATCAAAAGCAAATTCAACCTACTGTATAATAATAAGATTTTATGCAAAAGTAAAAAGCAGAATATGAAAAGGGAAGGTAGTTGCATAATAAGGCACAAAGGAACATATTTTGCATGCTGTTTACTTTGTACAATAAAAAAAAACATGATGTTCAAGTTCTATTTCTTTTATCACTCTCAGCATTGATAACCCAAAAGTTGAGGTGACAGAAAAATTTATTTGAAGAGATGCTTTAGATTTGCTGTCTTGTGGGATGTAAAAAGAAAATCATCACTCACCCCAGCCTATGAGAATGAAGCCCCAGAGGTATTTGGAATCGGACCGAAATGCCATGAAGATGAGGCTGTGCAGGTAGAGGCCTTCCACCAGGATCCAGTAATAGTTAGTGGCCAGAAAATAGATGAAGAGCAGCACCGTCACCTTACAGCCGATCTAATAATAGAATAAATAACACTTGTCAGATCCTATTTGTGCCTGTTTGGTGTTGCTTATTTGTTTGTCTTTGTGTTGGCACATTTCTGATCGAACCTTGACTGTTCCTGCACCACAGGAGGCCCTAAGAGTGATTGCATTGTGAGGAACTTTATTGTTTAAATTTGCATAGAAATGAAGCATTGTAGCTTTAGAGCGACAATGAAGCTAATTCATCCTGAAGTATAAACTGTAAATAGTCTGAACCTCTAAAAAATAAAAAAAGCTACAAACAAAAAACAAGTTAAAGAATCTATTTAAAGGATAATCTCAATTTTTGCAAAAGTATTTTTTAAGCAAATAATAGCTTGCAAAAAGTTTTAACCATTATCTGAACTGGTAGTAGCTGAGAGTCATCTCAAACTAGGACTAAAGGACTAATATCTGTAAATTTGACTGAGTTTTGTTTGCGAATTTTGCTTAGCTGTGGCAGCCATCTTGAAATGGGTTGACTCAAAAGATAATCAATTAAATCAATCAACCTCAAAATTATAGTTTAGAACTTTAACTTTGCATCTAAAAAATAATTTTAAGATAGTACGTCCTAAAAACAAGTTGGGCTCTTAAGCTGAGGATTTATTTTTCAGCACCTACTTGTGCAACATCCCTTCCCACTTTAATGAACAAGTGAACAACTGAAACAACAGAAAAGTTCAGACCACACCAGTAACATCAGTGTCCTTGGTGGATCTGGCTGCTTTTTATACCATTTTTACTTTGTTTTTTCTCCAAACAAAACATCTAAGCAACAGCAACTTTTTCAATATGTTTCTTTCTGTCAACGTGAGTCACTTTGCCCTCGTCTCCCTCTGTGGTCCGTATCCATGACAATCACACTTCGGTGTTCCCTCCAGCTTTACAAGACAGATATTTATAAATTTGACGTGGCAGCAGATGTGTTTCAGTTGGTTGAAGACAGAGCAACCCTGTAACTGACACTAACACGAATCTAAATATAAAAGGAGAACGCTTTTGCTTCTAATATAATTTCCTTTGTTGTTGTTTACTTCATCTCATTTTGTATCTTTGTACCACGTTTCCCACCTGGACTCCTGACTGCCACCACCTACAACTCATTATTCTTCTCAACAGATCCACTCCAGAGTTGCCTTTGTTTAGTGCCAGTTCTGTCATGTTTTTTTCAAGTTTTCTGTCAAGACTTGTTGTGTTTATTGTGATTATTTGCAGCACCTTATTGTTCAACAGTAAATAAACTCTGAAGTTGTCTTGCCATCTATCTACCAGACTTCAGTTTATATTTTGGGTTTAGGCCCTCTGAGATACATATAAAGGATTCTGATAGAAGTTTAAGAAAATTGTCCAGGTAAAAAACCCAAAAACTTCAACCTTTTTTTTTGTTATTTAGCTATTAAATTATTATTAGTTTTTATAGTGATGTACTCCTAATTTATGCATTTTTGTGCAAACTAGAAAACCTTAACAAAAGTTTTGATACTTACATATTGAGATTTGTCGAGCGATGCGATGCTAACTGTTTTCAAGTTGTCCATTAGCGCCGAGTCAAAGTCCTGCAATCCAGCACTGGAATAAACAACTTTGTCTTTTATGAAGATGCTGACAGCCCGTAGCATGAAGGAAACAAACAGGTGCATGTGGATGTAGTTTCTGGTGCAGTGAAGACGCCTGAGAAAAACATAAACAATAAAAAAATACAATCACGAAAAGAGCCAAACAAGCAGCATTTCTGCAGAAAGCTGAGCTCGTGAAAAAAAAAATGCAAGGTATGCAAGAGTCATGGTAAAACTTTCTGTTACATAAAGAAAAAGGAAAAAAAGCCATTACTAATTTTCAGAGTACAAGCTGAAAATGAGTCATCTTTTGGTTAAATCATTACTTTACATACTGAGCACTGAATATATCATTAAGAGAGTTCCACCTGACTGATTTCATCACATTTTATTTCCCCTTTAGCTACAAGAACTGATAAAAAACAACATATATTGTAATCTTTGGGAAACAAAATCCGTTATATCCAACTGTGTTTTACCAGAGCCAAATTGTTGATGGAAAGTGGATCAACAGAGTCCAGATAAAAGATGGCTGCTCAGCTTATCGCTGTCGGTGAAGAGAGACTCCAGGATTCAGCACAAGCCTGTGCTGCAAACCAGCAGCTTAACAAGAACTGCAACACAAAGCTGTAGATTCTTCCAATATATGGTAAAGTAGTGGTGAAGAAGTCGTCAGGGACTTTGTAGCCCCACTCGTTAGAGGGGAAAGGCTCTGACTTTGACACATTGTTGTGCTTGCAGAATTTTTTATAATTGAAGCAGCATAGCACCTCTGCTCAGTCAACATCCCCCTCTTTGTGTGAGATTTGAAGTCTGTTTTGTTACTCGCTGCGGCTGCAGAAGTGAAGTATCAGTGGTTGGCACGATATTCAGTCTAACCGGGGCCAGGACTGAAGCAGCTGCTGCTTAAAACTAGTTGTAAAGGGCACAGCAACGAGTGGCACACTCATCATTTTCAGGGTTGAGGACGATGACTTTTTGTTTTACAGTTACATTTACTAAGTGGCTAACACTGTTTTAGTTGTTAATTGACAATGACAAGCTAACTACTGTGCAGTAAAACACATCTGAGGTAGTTCTGGTTAAAGGTCTTACAAATTAATTGTATTACAAAGTCAAGGGTTAAAATTAAATCTAAAGTCTGAAACACAGTAAAACTACAGACCTACCATTTAAAATTATACCTAACTTTACTCTGCAACATTTCTATAATTAGTCACAACTTAACAGACCACAAGCTGATCTGAACAGTTGTTTTTTTTTGTAAAATAAAAAAAAGATATTATTCCTGAACCAAATTATTTTTTGTTGTCACAGCAATAAGAGAGAAAAGGTTGAGGTACAAAATAACAAGCAACACTGCAGACAACATTTATAAAGCTGAACTTTTCTCTTTTATGACAGAATTGTAACTGCAAAGTTTTGTTTTAAAAAATAAATCTGACAAAACAATTGTGCCTACTGTCTGTTTATTTATAGAAATATAAAACTGAATTTACATCTATGATCAGATTTTGCTGAATGAACCTCAATATGAAAGTAAAAATACAAAATAATTACATAAAAGCAACAACACTGCATCAATCTGAGAATATTTACAACCCATTACATCTCAAAATTAGAGAGAAAAGTTGTTCAAAAAAATTAAAAGTATTGTATTGACTTTAAAATTATAAAGGAACTGAACCAAAGTGAGCAGAAACTCATCAAAAACCATGAGGCAATGGACAATCCACTTCTAAAAAACATAAAAATAAATGGATAAATAAAATGTCTTCAGTGATGAAGGCTTGAACTGCGTTGGAACTAGTTTTTTAAGTCATTTCAAATACATCCATTTATTTGTGATCCTGCAAACCTTGGTAAGCTCTTTGGAAAGTCCAGCCTTTTCTGTATCGTTGTGTGTGTTATACACTTTATTTTTTTGTTTCCATTCATAAATCTTGGCCATCCTGGCAGAACAACTATCTTTTATTTTGCACCTCGGTTAGGAAATGCTTTTGTTTCTTTGGGAGACAAAACCATCTTAAACAGGTTTCTGTCACAAAAAAGAGCTATTTCTGGATTTTGTTTTTGTATTTTGATATCATTTTGAAATTTTAGCTCATAATTTTGTAAAAGTGTGCCATTTTCACCAGTTCTACCTTAAAAAGGAAAAGTTGATCTCAAAAGGCTTCCTGGTTAAACAAAAAGTTTAGTAAAACACATCTTTTCTCCTGTGACGTTGGTGTATTTATTGTTTAATTTTCTCTCTGTCACACTGAAAACCTTGGGTTTGACTGGATTCCTTAAAGCTCCACAAACCTTCTGCTGTCTCATTTTGGTTGACAAATGTTAATACTCTAACTGTTTGCAACAATAAACAGAAACAAATACTGTGAGTCTGGTGACGATCAAAGATTTATTAAGTCAAACACATCAGATGTAAGGCCTGTATTTGTCAAAAAGCTCCTTGATGCTTCTTTGAAATTATAGCTGCTAATTATGCAAAAAAATGCTTTGTTGTCTATGAAAACTGAGCCTCTGATCACTTTGATTGCTTTCTTCCCTAGAGGTGTACACATACAGTTTATATTTAATTAATTTTCTCCAGTCAAATCTCATATTAAAATGATGGTATTCAAATCACAGAAGAAGCTAATAATAAGACTGTTATATTTAAATAGAAAGTATGAGGTTTACATTTGAGAGACGTACAAACAGCTAATTTGTTCTGAATCCGTTTAATAAAAATTGAAACTTTGTTCACCAAATCACTGACAAGAATCCAAACAGAATGTTTTCATTGACTTCTCAGGTTGAAGAGGAGCCTTAGGATTGTTTTTTTTAAATTATTTTGTTGTTTTTTGTTTCTTTATGGCAGCCGAAGTCTAATATGACCGACTGCCCTTTTTAAGGTGCTTGTAGTTTCCAAAGGCTGCTTGATGAAGAAATAGGCTTTTATGCTTTGTTTGGTTTGATTTATTTTCAGCAGTGTGGCTTTTCTCTAAACATGTTTTCACAAAGACAACTCATTTTGGAGAGTACCACTTAAAGTAGTTCTTCTGAAAGAGATGACATTGACTGAGCTTTTCAGCTTCATCTGGTCTGATTTGCTGTTGTGACACAGAGTTTCCATTTAAAATAAAAACAAAAAGACTGCTTTGTTTGTGCTTGAGTGTTCTTTTCATACAGTATTTAAACAATGCATTGATCTGTACTTATTTGTGACTTTATTTGGGGCTCTGTTTGGTCTTTATTGTGCTGCTTCATTAGCGGGGTTGTACCTGCAGCCTTTCACTTCATGTATATAAATACTGAGATTATGTGAAATTCACACACAATTAGACTGATCTGTGTGACTTTGAAAAGGTGTCATTACTACATTTTATTCTAAGGTTTCCAAGAATAAAGAGTGAACACATAATGCCGAACTTAATACTTAATATATGTGTATATATCATTGTTGCTAATTAGTATAAAATTTATCCAAAAGCATTTTGTCCTCATCAGTCACCAGTCCAGTGCTGCGTTCTCTGGGTTTAGCTGAAAATGGATGCTCTTTTGCAAATGAGTTAAAGTCTTCTCGGTTGTTTTAAAAGAACAAAAGCACAAACCAAAATAACATTTAGTGCTAAGAGTGAGTGACGCACGGAGTGAAACAGCAACACACTGCCAGGTTTGAAACTCAACATGTTTCAAATGTCAGACTGTTCAAGTTTCACTTGCTTTTGTTGCCAGTGGTTAGTTAGGCATGTACGAGCATTTCAATAGTTCTTTGTTGTAAACTTTTTAATACCTGGTTTGACATCAGGCCTTAAATGTTGTGTTGTTTTGAAAGCTCTGCTGCCGACACTTTCGGAACATTATGTTAAACTGTCACATTTAAATTGTCGTTGTTGTGCGTGCAAATGAGCGCACAATTATGGACATCGCGCAGATGTTTGTAGTTTTATATCCTGCGTAATGGTCTTGCTTTTTATGATACTGAAACATTGAGAGGATGTTTTTGCAGTTCGTCACAAAGCCGACAGAGAAACGTCCTCTTACCTGAAATATCCGATGATCATGATGGCCACAAGCAGAGAGCTGAAGGACACAGCGTAGCCCGTGGTATACATGACGTACAGCCGCTCAAAGAAGCCTTGCTGTGACCGGACAAGAGAATTATTTCAGAGTCAGAAATTACATTCATCTGCAGAAATGGAAAAAGTGCTGAAAGGCCAACTATTTCAGCTGCATTACATAAATCAGACATTTATTCATAAGCTGCCTAATGGAATATTAAGCGCTCCAGAACTTTAAAACTGCACACTTTGTTGAAGCAAACTGCGAACACAACCATAGAGAAATCAATTGTTCGACTGTCCTTGGGTGAACGGCAAAGCCTAAACTCAAGGACAATATGGACAGGTATCAAATGGTTCCCCTCGTATTTGACACAATTTACATAAACTGCTAAAAAGAATTAAACCTCCTGAATCTGAGTGAATAAAGCCTGCAGGGATTTATCCCAAAATAAAAGCCTGAAGCTGTAATTGATACCAAAGTTGTTTTCTGAGAAAAAAAGGTCCTATCAGTTTTTAATACATCATTTTGACTTCTAAACGTGTAATTATTGAAATAAAATTAAAGAGAACAATGTAGATTTCATTTTTTAAAAGGAGACAGAACATGAACAGATTGTTTTCTGAACTCAGAAACAAGCAGAACAAATGTTGAAGCTGTTTAAAAGTTAACACATAAAATTACAGAGATGTTAGAAAACAAACATAAAAAATGACTAAATTATACAATAAATTAATAATTTATCCTAAAAGCCTAACTCAAAATCCACAAACAACACAAGAAATGGTAAATATACTCTGACGTTTAAATTAGAAGCTGTTTGCCCAAACGTTAGGAAGGTCCGTTTATAAAGTTCACAATAATAAATCTGTTCAGTTTACTGCAGGATGCAGGATCTAAGTGACCAAATTATTAGTTTATGCATTAATCTTTCAAATACCCCGAAAGGCTCATCATAGTTCATTACAGATCATCAAGGTTTTATGGCCAAACAAGCTACGATGCCTGTTTACATGTTTAAAAATGGAAACTGTAGCTGATTATTTATTTCATTCCTTTCATCAGTTTTTGATTAGAGTAAAGCTTTCAGATTTGAATGTTCTTAATGACTGTCTGATTAGAGGGCAGCTTCTGATACAGATTTATCCCAGTTTAGTCACTATTCGACATCTATGTTTTTCTACACAACAAAAAAAAGCTAAACAGAAAAGATGGACACTGCCTATGACAAAAAGTCAGAAAAAAAAGAATTAAAAAACAAGAAAATGGCTACTGCCTTAAAGAACGAGGAGCTTTTCAAGTAGTTTGACAATCATTAGGTGATTTACAGAATTGGCTGATTATTCTTCTGCTTCATTTGCTTGGAAACTAATCGTTTGAACACTTTTGTGAGAGAAGATGTCAGGGTAATCTGCTTTTGTGTGAATGTTTCCCAGTTTTACTCACTCTTGCCTCTTCATCGCTGAAGGGCTGAAGGAACCGGAGACACTCGGAGTAGTTGGTCCACGTTTTGTTCCAGTTTTCCACAAACACCCAGGAACCGTTGACATCACACTTCCTGTAAGCATGTCCTGAAAAACATGTGCTTGAATTATTTTGGACATTTTGGACATTTTCAAACCCTCAGTCCTGTGCACAACTTTGTGCAACAGCAGGGTACTTGTGTTGTGAATGAATCTCAGACTGAGTTTTGGATTTTGGTGGTTTGACCCCAGAAGTAAAGGATTTATAGATGTGGATCTAATCATTATTAATAGAAAGTTTTGTTGAAATCTATCCAGTGGTTTACAAAATATTTTAATAACAGGCAAGGTTGTGTTAACACAGACACAGTGTGTGTCTCAATGTCAGCGCATCAGTCTGAAAGGTTTTATAAGATCATTTAAAAATAAAAATAAATAATTGGACAGGGAGAATGAATATTTCACTAGTGGGAAAAATTGACGTTTTATGCCGATATTCCCATTAATGAGTAGGTCAGCAAGGTCAGAGTGTTCAGCAGACAGTGACGCTGGAAAAGATCCAAGAGCCCCTTTAGTTAGATAAATGTGAAAATTTATGACAGTTTGGTCAATAAAACAACTTGTTTTGGAAAAGTTGCCAGGATAAAGCATCTATTTGTTTAAAACAGACATGACGGCACAGCCACAGGACCTGGGCGCCATGCAGCCGTTAGTCCCTGTCACACACTGTGGGCCTGGTGCTTCTTTACTGAGGAAACACAAAGGTGGATCAGCAGGTCAGAACTGATGCTTCTCAAGGCCAGAAGTTAAAAAGCTGAACTGATGTTATGTGTGACAGTTGGAGATAAAGCGTGCAACTTGCTCTGTTTTCACTCAGACGATACGGTGACGTCAGATTTCAGTGTTTCAGAACAAACTCACGCCGCCCTGAGCGGCTTCTTTGTAGTCGTTCTGTGAACAGCGGAAGCTTGACAAAAATTTCTTTTGTTTTGTGTGAAAGGAAAATTTTTTGAGATAACCATGAATTCTTCTGCGTTTCAAAGGGTTGTAGAGACTTGTGGAGCAGCTTTCTCTTTCCTTTCTTCTCTCTCACACACGAGCTATTACATTGAACTGTCGGTGGCAGGTGATAACAAAGATAAGCTTCCACAAGGAAAAAACTTGAGCTAAGACTTTTGTACCTTTCACAAGTTTGCCTTTTAGGTTTTAAGAGATACTTCAGCAGAGTAGGACTACTTCATTTACATTCATCAATACCCAAAAACGGTCTGAAATTACCTCTGGTGCTTAAGAAAAAAAAAGCTGTTAACCTTTGTGATTGAAGTCATAGATGTAAGCTGGACAGGGGACATTTGTGACCTGTCCAGGAGAGCCTTGGGGCCAACAAATAAGACCATCCCAGTCTGGAGGACACACGTCATCTGCAGCAAAGAGAAGAAAAAGCAAAACCTAAAAGTGATACAACAGTGGTCTGTGTGTGTGGTACATATATATATATATATATATATATGTGTGTGTGTGGGTGTAAAAAAACTATTTGGTAAAACATTCTGATAAAAAATGGTTCATTGGTCCTTCAAATAGACCAGTTTAAAAGTGGATATTAAAACTTTCACCTCCACAACTTCAGTATTTATGAAAACACTACGCTTTAATTTTGTGCGACTATAAAAAATGTTTATTCAGAAAAATAATGTCACAGCAGCTCTGATCGGAGTCAGGATTAAATTATAAAAGAAGAAAATCACAAATTAAAACAAATAACGATCAAATGAAACTAAAGTAGAACTTTTAGACCACCAGAGAAAGCCACATGTGGCACAACGTCATTATTCCAAGAACATCATCCCCCACAGTGAATCATGATGAAAGCAGCATAAGGCTGGGGGGAGTTTGTCATTAGAGGGGCTTGGGTAATAGCTCACAACTGAGGGAGTGACTGGAAGGTGATAAATGGTGATAATGTTTTCCCAAAAAAATCAGATTTGTACTTCCTGAAGCAACCTGGGCTCATATCCACAGTCTCGGGGTTATTGAGGTGCCACAGCTCCACTCAGTTGGCTCTGGATAACACATTTAAATTGACTGACCTAATGGAATCCAAAGTCTCAGACTAATTAAAATTGCTTTGAGAAATGATCAAAAATAATATGAAAAAGAAAAGATGTGCCAAGACTACGCCAGGAGAATTTATTTGGACTCATTTTATATTTCTTTTATTCTTACTTGTACTTCTTCATTACTTTTAAGGACAAACCAACACTTTCTCACGCAGACATAGACAGGTTTATTCTTCAACAGTGTGACATGAAGCATTAAGTGTTGTTCAAATAAAATAAGCATAAGCAAACATCTTTTTTTATTGGAAACATAATTTTTGGACCATGTGGTCACATCGTTTTTCAGATTTAGAGCAAAACTTGATAAAATAATTTTGTTTCTCTGTGCTTAATTTTTTGTTGTAATAATTCTTTTTTTACAATTTGCAGTGTACCTGCGATGGCCGGCTCCATGTTGGACAGGTTCTGAAAGCACTGCATTTTGACTTCATACAGGATGAACATCTGCTCCTGTGCAGACAGAGGACCATCAAACCCCATCTGTGGAGCACAACGGACAAGATCAGATCTGTGACCCTGTGTCTGGACACTGTATGGGAATAAATTACACATTGCTTGAAATTTTAATAGCATCTGGGACGACTAAATATCTCCCATCTGCTGTGGACAGATGCTAACTGGAGAAAATTAGAAAAGGCTTGACTCCAGAGATGATGTCAGAAAGCAAAAACATCTCATTGTACAATCTTTATTAAAACACTGATGATTTGCACTTTTTGTGTCATTTATATGTTTAAATCATCACGTTTCACTTTATTACAGAGTTATTTCTCTCCCTTTTAAGAGTTAGAATTCAGTGATTTCTTTTTTTTTCCATTGTTCAGTTCGAAACAAAGGAAACAACATTGAGAACAACAATTGAACAACCTGATATTCAATTCCACTGCACAACAATTTCTCACAATTGTGAAGTTAGGCTGATTGCAGTACAGAAAAGCCCTGATGAATTATTTAGCTGAGCATTTTGGAGGCAGAGTAAACTCCTTGAAACTGATATGTTAACAAAAGACTAAAATAGTTTGAAGAATTTAGATTTCCTCACCGGTTTTACCTTTTCAAACTACTTTTCTTTCTAAGGTGGACCGTCAGATATTATTCTTGAGCTCTGCTTTGAAGCTGTGTGTGGTTCTTTGTACATCAAAGCTTGTGACACAATGTCTTCTTCAAGTAAAACTGATTAAACTGCTTAAATATAAATGATACTGCAGCCCAAACATTTTAGAAAATAGTATTTCCTTTACACAATAAATCTCTTATTTATACTATTAAGCTTCCACAATAAATATAAATCTATAAAGATGCTGGTCCTGCAATGTATTTTTGTTTACATCTGTCATAATAGCTCAAATGTTTTCAACGTTTTAGTGCCATAATGCAAAAGACTAAGAGTTTTTCGCACATAGTGTTGTTTCAGCTGCGCAGTTATTAACAACGTTCCAACTCTCTAACCTGGAGTCTGTGCACCAACACCGCATGGTGAGTAATGATTTCACACAGCTGCTTGTGTGGTTGGACTTGGACCATGACACGAAGAGTAAACACCAAATTAATTTTTATGCCGCATTAAAAACAACAGAAGCTGACTAAAGTGCTTCACACTTTTTATTTAATCAAATAAAAGTTAAAAACCACAGAAGAGCTGCTGTGTTCTGGTTAGTTTTTGAACGATGCAGAGATAAGTTACATTAGTCCAAAAAAAGTCCAATAACAGCAGGAATCACCTTTTCCAGGTCTTTGATGGGGAGACATGGCTTCGTTTTTATGATAATTAAGGAGAGACATAATTTCACAACTGTCTTAAGCTGTTTTTTTAAAACCTGGGTTTCTGACAGCAGTGACCTTATGAAGACAAAGAAGCCAAAAGTGTCAAGTTACAGAGAACGTCACACGTGATTTGTTTGACAAATAAATTCATTATTCAGGTGGGTTTATTGCAGCAAAACTAAACCTCCTGTAAACTGGTCAGAAAACACAACTTATTATTTCCCTTTTCAAGCCCCCACAACTATTTACAGTTGTTGTGTAAATACCTTGTGGTCTGTTTGGGAACTGTTTTTTTTTTTTTTCTGAGATGGTTTGGACTTGTGCAGAGGAGAGATAGTGGATGTTGGACAGAAGATCTTGAATTTAAAGCTGAAAAAAGGTAGGAGCACAGAGAAAGTGTTTGATTGAAGTTATGGATAAGAAACAGGGTTGGTGAGACCAGACGATGAGATAAGCTGATACTGTGGTGACCAGGAAATAAAGAGGTAACAAGTTTTTCACTGATAAACTTATCTGTGTGCTTTTTCAGTTAAAATAAGTTACATGTAATTCTGTTACTTGTGTGTTGCTGCTGTATTTCCATGTTAATCTGACAACTTTGAAACAGGTTCAGCATACTCATTATCAGAAAATATATATATATATTTATTAAAACTAAGAGGTCTGACCTAGAAAACAACTGCCCTGATGTATATGTAGAATTGAGCAGGATAGTTTATTCATGACACCAAAATGTCAAACTGCCGCTGAGTGAACGGAACAGAATGCATGATGGGGCTAAATATTCACTCCACAGGGACCATAAATGCCACAGCAACTTTTCATTGCCATCTATCCAGGAAATATTGGGACATTTCAGTTCCACGGCGCCCCAGCAGACACTGACGTCCTTAAAACTGAGATTAAAGAGCCCGAAAGCATCTTTAGACCTTTTAGAGAATTTATTAACCTTCTAATTCTAAAGACTTGATTGTTTTTCAGAAAAGCTCTTATGAAGCACTGTGACTGTATGACACTTGATTTTTTAGATTTGCATGCTTCTGTATTAAGAACTAAAGACTTAATTTATGTAATAATACGTCCATGAATGTTTAATCATTTGGTTCATTTTGTCATCTCTTTGTTTCTAAGTAGTTGAATAAACTTACAATAAATTGAGTGGGGTTTTGTTTTTGGATTTTTTTTTTCTAGTACTGTATTAAAACCTGCAGCATAAAAGATTATTTATTTATTGGATTAAATCCTGCCTTTGGCTGAAATAAGTCTCTGTGGCCACAAAAAAGAAACTATCCTTTAACTGGTAAAGCATTTTTTAAGCACTTCGAATTCGAACCCTTCACTGGTTGTGTGTAGACCTGACTATTGTTCAAGCTGTCCAACCTTTTTACTCATTGAAGACTCAAACAAAGGCAGGCATCATTATCCATCTCACAACCTGTCAGCCTGTTCGCAAAAATTACACCGTAATTGTGCCAAGTCAAGTTTACAGAAGCATGCAAAATTATACTGTGTCATTAAGTAGACCAGGCATATTTAAATGTTCCTGGTAGATCCTTTCACCATTCATAAAATACATGTTGACATTAAACATCACTGTTTTCCAGGAGTGTTGATTATAATAATCTACTTCAGGAGGGTCCCACAGTTCAGTCTGAGCTGCAGAGGAAAGTCTTTGATGCTTTTTCAAGAAAACATGAGTAATAATGTCACGGTCCGTGTCTTGGTTCTGGTTCTGTGTGTCTGATTGTGTTTGTCTCACCTGTTGTTGCTGCCCCAGGTGTGTCCGT
>JAVKLF010000132.1:3499948-3510427 GCA_034783495.1 Millerichthys robustus
CGGAGAGAGCAATCCACCCTTTTCTGACTGAGGACCATGGACTCAGATTTAGAGGTGCTGATCCTCATCCCAGCCGCCTCACACCCGCCTCACCACATGAAAATATAAAAATACTTGAAGGCTCCTCTTTAGTGAGAACAACCACACACCTACTTCCACACTGCCTGCAATATTCATCTATACATCTTGTTAATACATCTTTTAAGCATTCTTACGAATCAATTCCTGGGTTGAAAACTATAGAAGAAGAAGAAGAAAAAGAAGAAGAGATGCAGGAGCAGACCCAGGACTCACGGGAGGGATTGTGTGTCCTCTCTGTCCTGGGAACACCTTGGGGTCTCCCAGATGGAACTGGAGAGTGTCGCTGGGGCGAGGGAGGTCCGGGTTTCTCTCTTGGACATGATGAAGATGGTGATCATGACACCTAAAACGTGTGCCAGAACCAGCTGACAGGGAAGGTTGGTTCTGCCACAAAACCAGAAAATGGTTTTGTTTGTAAAAAAAGATGCTTCTCCTTTGATGAACTGTTGTTTTAACATTCAATAAATCTGCTTCCTGTCTCACGCTGGTTCTCACCTTCCACTCCATGTCGAATGATGCTGTTGAGCTCAAAGGGCTTCTTCTGTGCTCAAATCAGACGGTTCTTTCATATCTGAGACATGAAGGAGACGGTTTTGATGTTTGACTCTCCCATAAGGCCATTCAGGACTCCAGGGATCAGTTACAGCAAGGTGGAAACTGTCAAATAAATATGTTTTAATGTTAGAAAGTAAAGTTCAAGTATTCATCCTGTCATTGTGACTACTGTAGAAAGACTAAGCAACACTCTGAATGCTGATACATTTTTGCAAGATAATTACTTAAACTCTTGGCAAACAAGGCAGGTGACAGGCAATCCTTTAAGAAATGCTCATTTCATTTGAAGTAAGCAGACTTGGATATCAACTTATTCATGTTCAGATGATCCTTTGTGGATTTGGTGCTTCTTCCAACTTTTAATTGCAACATACATCATTGCAGTTCTGCTGTTATTGTCATTAGTCACTGTCCTTACTCCCTTTATCATCACTGCTGTCGAGGAAAAACTAAGGGTCCTTTTTCACTCCTACACAGAAAACCGCTGGGGAGAATCAAAGTTGCACCTGTAGAAATGTTTGTTCTTGCAGCAAATTAAACGTCACAGCTAAACAAAGCATTTGTGTTTGGTACAGACAGAAACTTGTAACTATTATCTAAAGCAAACGAAGCTCTGCAGTAAACTGGTGTTTTGCTTCTGATGAATTACAAACCAGAGATTGTGGCTGTCTGTGACGAGCGATTGAAGCAAGTGGTGAGGGTTTGTAGCAGTAGATGCTTTGTGATATGATAATAAATTAACAACCAGTCACCCGACAGGATTATCAGCTCTGTATCGTATGAAAGGTGCACCGTGTCAAACGTGGCTGCTACATTAACTCTCCAAATTTCAATCACTAACAGAGAAATGTTTGTGACGTTTGGATTCGCATACCGCATGTAATATAAAAAAAGATTAGATAGTAATAGCAAACAACAAATATAAACATAGGTCTCAGCAGGAAATTGTAAATTTCAAATGTTCATAAAAAGTTTTAAAAGGATTACAAACACTAAAAAGCTAAAACACAATGAAA
Source organism: Millerichthys robustus (assembly GCA_034783495.1). NCBI lineage: Eukaryota > Metazoa > Chordata > Actinopteri > Cyprinodontiformes > Rivulidae > Millerichthys > Millerichthys robustus. The sequence goes on from JAVKLF010000132.1 coordinate 3,501,601, forward strand.
GACTGTTTGGATAAAATGGAGGTGAAACTAAAATGCCAGATTTGAGCGTCTGTTAGTCGACATCTGTCCTGAAAACGATGACGCCTCTCCTAAACATCTGACTCATGCATGCGTTACATCAGGGGTTATTAAAGCTGTTTGTACATCAGCTAGGACTTGCTTTTGAACGCACACCCAGACCGGTTTTATTATTCCGTAAGTTTGCATTGAATTCACACTTAAAGTCCAGTGTTGGTGTGAAAAGCAGAGGGGAAAGGACAGAGCAGTGTAAAGACGAGCTTGAACATGAACAGGTGGAGTCAAAGAAAAGAAAATTAGAGTCAACACTGAACCCTGCTGGTTAAAGTGTCGTCTTCTGGGTTTAATGGAGCGAAAACTCACAAATCTGTAAAGTTAAACTCAAACAGCAGAAGATTTACAAAACATTGCAGGTGCATTCACTAGTCTGTGAGTTTAGCAAAATATCTTGTGAGCCCCTGAATGAACTTTCAGGAAATAATCTGCACCACCTGCAACTGAATCAATGCACCAAATTTTAGTGAAACTCTCAGCAATGAATCGATGGCTGAACATCTAAAACCCATTTTACTTTAGGTTTTCTCAATCAAAGATGGCTGCCACAGCAAAACATCATTGACTAAATCAAAACAAACTTTAACACGGTCAATTTCAGAGATGTTGAGCTAAAATGTGTTGTGGTAGTAGCTGACAGTCACCCTCAGTGTGTACTTCAAGCACAATGTTTGACCAAAACAGCTTTAACTCAGTCCCTTCTCATCACAAGATGATCTCAGACCTTCATTTAATCCAGTTTGCTGCTTTCATCTGTTCAATAATGAGTCCTTAAGAATCAGAGTTGCTAATCTGAATGTGTTCACCTACATTATATGGTGGTTCTGGCACTAACTTAACACTTTGTTTTCCACTTCAGTACGTTATTCGAGTTGGCATGAAGTAACAATATAAATAACAGTATGAAAATGAGGAAATGCAAATACTTTTTTAGGGGTAAAAAGATAAATGACCACATTGTTTCCACAGTCCTTGGACAAAACACTGAACCTGAAGCTGCTCCCAGCAGCAGGCCTCGGCTTGTTATCTGTGAGTGAATGAGTGAGTGTGAGTGGGCGGACAAGACACAAAGATTTTTGCATCTGCTAAGATTTTAAATGCGTTACGTAAGCGCAGTCCTTCATCATTCTCAAAATCATTTGAAAAGGATGTAATTTGCAAGTATTGTTGACAATCAAGCTGCTGAGGACACTTAAAGCAGTGAGTCGAGTCTTTTCACACACAACTGAGATTCAGAGTATCTTGAAAAGTATCCGTTTCATTTTATAGCTTTCTATTTTTTCCAATTTCATGTTTCAATTAGCTGTTAACAGATCAGTGTCTTAGTCGTTTATAAATAAAGTAGTAGATCCTAACATGAAAAAAGGCTGATAATTATTTTTGTGCTGAGTGGGACTTATTGGAGAGAACGACTCACACACCGTTAAATCCAATCACGTCGGTATAATTATGGAAATCCATGCAGGCCAATGCGCCTCAGTGTTTCCATGGCTACAGAAGCATCCTGTTTGAAAGCTTCCTGAACCCACTTACTGGTTTATTTGGCCCCTGCTATCCTTTATGTTTTCGACCGACGTGTGATGATGACGGCATTCAAAAGTCTAATGAGATAAATCAGGTGAATGATTGCTGCTATGTTACCATCAGGCGTCACTTCCCCTCGCTCATCATCATCATCATCATCATCGGTGTGGTCACCAGTGATTCTGATTCTGTGGATAAAATACATTGAATGTTTTTATTGTTTTATTTATAGACAAAAAGAAAAAGAAGAGAAGACACTCTTATGAGACTGCCTTTTTTTGTTTTATGAACTATTACCTACAGTTTCCACCAGAAGGATGGCTCAAACATTTCATACATGCACCAAACTTTCTCAAGTAGAAATCAATACTTAATCAGCGAGGGACCAAAGCAACAGATTTTTTATCTCCTCTGTTGCAATCTGTGACTGTCCCAGAATGAAAAAGGCTCGACATCAGTCTCGCTGCACGAACTCTGCTCTGAAGGAACAGAAGAGACTCTGATGGGAAAAGGAGGTGTTGCAAACAGGAGGAGGATGATGTTTCTGCTGAGATACAGACTGAAATATTGTTGGACCTCAAACGCTGACTCATGAGCAGCGAGTGAAAATCAGCTCCTGTTTCGGAGTCCTTCATTCGTTTATCTGTTCATTCATTTCCATACATGCATTCATTCTAACCATCCATTCATCTATCCCCTTAGTTGTGCTCTTTGTTAGAGAAGTGGTGCACCAGACAACTGGGAGAACTCAAAAATACAAATTTCATTAATAATAATTGCTTGGTGCTCCAGAGACAAGGCCTGTCAAATATGACTCGCCAACTTTCCAAATGCACCACTGAGTTATATTATCAACTAAATTGATTTGAGCCTCCAGGCAGTTCTTGCATTATTAGCTGATACATCTGCATAAATATGAAAATTTATTTGCATTTATCAGGTTCAAGTTGATCGGTATAAGCCAGCTTTTTTTCTTGAGCCTTAAATTTTAGAGATTCTATCTGCTGTGAAAGTTGTACTGCATCAGATAGTTGGTGAGTACCAGAAAAAGAAAAAAGAAAAATGTGTTTTTTCTGCAAATAAAAAAAAATAATGTTGTTCCTACCCTGCTACTAAATACATAATATATATGTACATACTTTTTTTTTCCAAAAGTAATTAGCTCGAGAACCCAGATGTCAGTTAGACAGAAAATTATTCTCAGTGTTGTAAAAGACAGATGGTCGATCAGAGTTCAAGTATGAATTTTAATAAAGGAACACCCCCCTGAACTGTGTGAGTCAAAGTAAATGGAGGACGATTGAGAGAGAATTTCTGTAATGGAAATGCACGAGGAGGGAAAAGACGCCTCGGTCTGAATGTTTTCATCTCATTATAAAGCAGAGCTGCTTGTTTAAAGTCTGAAAGCTCAGTTATTTAGACAAGCTTTTAGTTCAGTGTGGGTTATGTATGTTCTTTATGTTTACTTCTTTTCTTCTGTTTTAGAATACAGTAATTCTATTACCAAGTCTATTTTATGCAGCACATAAAGTTTACTTATTTACTTCCTCTCTGAACCCCTCATTAAATTTTTATGTTTTAATGAATTTTACTTTAGATCCACCATCAGCCCCGTACACTTAAAGCAAACACCCAGAAGCTGTACAAATTTGTTTAAATTCAGAAATAATTTTTCAAAGAAATAACATTTGATGCTCATTGTAATTTTTTTAAGTGGTCTAAACGTGTCTTTGCCATCATTGGCGAGGTAAATTAGATATCTTCTCAGTGTCTTCACTTAATTACACAAATAATGAGCACTTCTGTTGTCTACGTTCTTGCCTCTAATTAAAAAAAAACAAACTGACATAAATTACCATTACTTCTACAAACACAATTTATTTTTTATTACCAGTACTTGTAGTTATTTCTTGTTTACTGATACTTATTTACACTGAACCAAAAGATGGATTGGAGCCATGTAGTCACTTCTGAACATTTACTACAGACACGGTAACAAAGTGCTCGGGTTGTGCGTTCACTTTTCCAAAGCTGGCATCATTTTGCACAAATTATGTACATAATGCATCATAATATATACATCGTGATCGTCGAGCAAGTGTTGCCTTCACCTGGACAAATGAACATTTTTATTGTTGTTTTTTGGAGGCGGAATTTAAAATAAGCTTTTAGACAAACAGTCTGGTCTTTCCTGCCCACACAAGTGCGAGATGGGTCTAAAATTCTTCATTTATGTGTGTTGGCCATCACTTTTTAGAGATAAAAACACATTTTACATTACAATACCTTTTTTATTTAAAAAAAATGTTTGTTGTGTTTTCTGCAATAGAGTGACTGTGTCTGAAATTTAAAAATATGAATTCTTTAATATTTCCAAACCTCTGTTCCCCTTTTCTGATAACACTCATCGTGTCATTTTATGTGAAACTTCTTTCTGCCATCACTGCTGCCCCTCTAATCTCCAAAAACTAGATAAGAGAGTGATGACATCTCGTTCCTGGCAAATAATCTGAAAGTCACACGGTACTTTCTGTCTGAGAGCTGCCTGATGGGTCTCAGTACTGCTGGTTAGAACTTTTAAAAGGCTAGGATAGAATTGTTTTCATTTCAGTGCAGATACTTTGGACTCGAGATGTTTTATTGTTTTCCTAATTTGATTTTTACTTATTCACATTAATATTAGTTCATTCATGCTTTTAAGGCTAACAAGTATATTTTAAGAAGAAGACATTACTTTATGTTTCTGACACCATTTTCAAATATTTTTCTCCCAACACTGTTCGAGAATAAATATTAACAGATTCCAATTTAAATTTGAGTATCTTTTAGCTTTTTAGGCAGCTCCTCATTCATTTTGCTTAACTAGAAACTTATCTGTGCCTGCTTGCCTTAAACATTTTGACAGTAGAATGTTTTTCTATTTCACAGCCGTGGTCTGTTTTCTTCCATTTTTGTCCATTGTTAAGTTTTAAATCTTTTTCAACAACATGTATAATGTGCCCAAAGGCATCACAATACTGTTTGTTCAGCCTTTGCCCTTTTTTCCCCTCTCGCTTTCCTCATACATATATGAGCGATTTCAATGGAAAAGCACTTTAGTCACACGTCATTTAAATACAGTAGTCCACATTTATGTGAAAATGCTGCTTAAAGGAGAAGGCTGATGGGGAGGGGGGCTCGGTGAGTGGAATATGGATGAACAGGGATCAGAAGAGGAGGGGAAAAAAGTGCTGCGGTGCACAAGCTCAGCCAGCAAGAGACAGAATGCCTGACGGCTACATTATTGAAAACATGTCAGAAAGTCTGTAAAAGAAATTTAGATCTGAGGATGGAGAGTGACACTTATTATAAAAACATGTAATCTTATTAAGTTAATGGCATTTGCACCAAATAACATGCATGTATGAACTGAAGGACTGAATTAGGAGGGTTTTAGGAGACTGTAAAAGCATGACCTAAGAAAAATACATCTACACAACAACAAGGCAGCAGATGCAGCAGTTTGAAGGCCTTCATTTAGGAACAAGACATTTTGACTGTTTATTTGTTAGTTTATCCCAATAGTCTTATATCTAGTTTAAATTTGTTCAGTATACAATCCATCTTATGCAGAGTAGTTCTTCATATTTACATTTAAATAAGCTGTGAGCTGAGTGAATCAGTAAAAAAAAATCTATATTTGTCATTTCCTTCAGCAGAATTCCTGTTCAGTCAGTAACATGGCACATCTGAAGTTATACAAAATTAGTGTTTGGGAAGCAGTTTATAACCTATGTAAAAAATTTAAAAACTAATATTCTTTGAAGAAATGCACTTCACCCACTGCTTTGGACACTGAAATTAAATTAGCCTCATGTACAATCTCTCATGCTCAGTATGTGTAGGAGTTCAGCTACAAACATCCAATATTTAGCTTATTTCTGTAAAACTGAGCTACAGCCATTGTTGTGGCAGACATTGCAAATCATGCAGATTCAAAGTTTATCAGCTGCAGATGTACATTCAGTGATTACTTTCTGCAAGTTTTAATGAAATATATCCAGAGGTCCATGCTTAGCATTAGAGTGGTGGGTGACTCAATTTGCAAATGGCATGGGGCTTAAAGTTCCGTGGAAAACATGTTGAATCTTTTCATTGCCTGAAAATGACTACAGAACAGTTAACACTTTTTTTCTTAACAAACCCAGTCATATTTTTGTGCTTAGTGAAGATTAAATCATTTTTTTAATAAAAACATTTAGAGTAAAAGGTTTACCTTTTTTCCCTCAGAGGTCTAAAACACGTCCCACGAAGGCCTGTAAATTCACCACCGCTCTAATTTCACCTGAAGAATCGATGCCATTCTGTTCATCGGCCGGCTTTGCCCCCTCACAGGGCCTGGAATCAATGAGGCAAAAGTGGACCCTTCAGCATTCTCCCAGAACTGAACCAATAGACCCAGACGGTTCTTGAGATTAATGAGGGGAGCTTCTGCAGACTCTTCAAAAAACACAAGGCCACGTTTACAGTGACTGCCCAACACCGATTCAGCAAAATCTGCCCTGAAATCAAACAGCCATGGGAGGAAAAAAAATTTTTTTTAAAACTGTAAAATTAAAAAAAATGATCTGCAGAATTGTTTCATGTATCACCCAAAATACGTTTTTTTTTCCTGTTTTGACTCCTGTGCCCAAAAACATTTGATCCCCCCCCACCCAATCTTGGTCATCAAATGTACAGAACAGTTACAGTACTCATCGAAAAGAAATAATCCTCCAAGAAAAAATTTAATAAATAAAAAAAGTGATCAAATAAATGGATTGTTTATTTTTATTTTTTTGTCCAGGTCTGGGACACAATGAGGTAAAGACAGTAATAAATTATTCAGTTGCTTAGAAACACTTTGCAAGAATCATATCAATAATACAAAATTGTATCAAATACACACGATGCAATAGTTTTAAATCACCTTTTATAATGTAGTCTGCTCAAGAATCAAAGTTTTGAGTCTTTCTGGAAAATAATTTTTAAAAAAAACCTTTCTACAGCAGACACGGTTTAAAGATGTCATTTCTTCTGCTGCTGAGCTTCCATCACTGCTGCAGATACATTTATTTTATACACCAAAATAATTCATACACAAACATCCAAATGGAATAGTCTTTTCTTCTAATATCAGTTTAATGCTTCCTTTCCTAATTATTTTGTCTTACAATCACCAAGGCAACAGGCATACACAGGCACACGAGGCTACAACTCGAATTGGCCATTTGCGCGCTGTTGATTTTACATTCAAATCAGTTTTACCATGCCTTTCTGCTGAAAAGATACTTTTACAAAAACAAAAGGAAAACAAATACATTCAAATAATAATAATAATAATAATAATAATAATAATAATACACATGCCAATAGGAAAAGTCAGATTGTATTAAAAGTGCAAAAATGTGTTCAAGAGTTGGTGTGCTTCCAGACAGGATGAAGTCACCCACCAGAACTCCAATCTGATAACAGTACGAGCCATTTTAATAAGGATAATCTGTACGTGTGCTGAATGTGATGTGGCTGCAAAGATTTACGATCACATTGCTTCAAGCCTGAGGAGCGTCACACTGAACAAAGGGCTTATTCTTTTTTTCTAATCTTAATAATCCTGAAGTCAACAGAAGAGGCAGAAAAGCGCCGTGATTGAAATAAAGCGACAGCTCATGTTTTGGTTGGTGGTCAGCGGACTAATTCTCCAGCACATTTCAGCTCGCAAGCCCTCATCTATTGATTAGAGTTTTAAAAAGAGTTGGCAATGATTTATTATATCACAAGTATGTATCATTTTGCACACTAGGATACAAATAAATGGAGAAATGAAAGTTAATTTTGTTCAGAAAATTACAGTTTTGATCACTACTGACAATCACCAAAGATTCAACCAAATCCACAAGTCACAAATACTTAAAGACAAAAAGTGGTTCTTGTTTTTTGTGAACTTTGCACCCAACAAATCAGAGTCTTCATTATCAGATTCATTAATCGTGTACTCTTCAGCTGATACATTTCACATCACATTCCTCTTCCAACAAACTTCTTCAAACAAAAATATGACCACGAGGTGCACGTTATCCCCATTACTCGCCGTCTGTCCTTCCAGAACATTACACCAACCAATGCCACCAAACCACCCATCACCACGCTCATATTTAACCATGATTCCTGTCTAATGGTCCCTCGAACTGGAGAGCTCAAAGAAACTGCTCCAGAGAGAACCTGGGCTCTTCCGAACAGAAGCTGGAGTAGTGAGAGGACAGAAATGAAATGAAAGCAGGATTGTTTTCCATAAAACATGAGGCGCAGCTTCGCGCCAGCAATCCCCTTTTCCTTCACTCTCCTGAGACAACAAAACCTTCTCATCTCTGTATTTTTCCCCTTCAAAGACACATTTAATATTAAATTCAGAAGCTAGACTTTAATGTAAAACAGTTGTTAATCTTCAGAAGATGGAGGACTGGGGAAAGTTTTCAGAGGAGGGCACAGCGCTCATCTCAAGGCATTACAAAGGGTTGACGGCGGGGTGTTCAGTGACCACCCCCTTCCTCCTGTCCTTTTTGTGCTCCAGTAGGTAAACATTGTTTAAAGTTCCCTGCCATCCAAAGGTATGTTCATGTGCATGTTGATTTGTCTCTGTATGTAAGAAAACCAACATGAGCGAGGTCACAAAATTGCGCAGTGGAACCTGTGGGAACCCGTGGAACGCTCTGCTCGCCACTTCATCTTCTTTTTCTTCTTCTGGTTTCGCTCTGGAACTTGTTGTCTGCATTTGGGGAGGAGAAAAAAAAAGGAGTTGCTAACAGAGCCCCTTTGGCCAAATAAGATCTTTTATTAAGTTTATTGTTGCATTCAAGCAAAAAACAGCAAATAAACTGACCACATTTTGACACAGAACTAAAACTGAAAATTTGTCAGGATAGCCAACAATCTAAAAGTCTTATACCTTCGGAGAGAACTAAAAACTGGGACATAAATATTTTACTTAATATTCAAGCATTAATGATGAAGCAACACGTCTGGCCACTAGAGGGCGATGTTGATGTATGCAGCGGCTCTCTCAGCACCACTGACATCTGAAGAAAGGAAATTCATTGGTTGACAAAAAAGGAATTCTGAACAGTGGCGGGCCGTCAGGGCCTGCAAGGCCTTCTCTGCTGGCCTAAAAATATCTGAATCACAGAGTGATGTTAATTATATTTTGTCCATGAAT
>JAVKLF010000132.1:3520162-3537294 GCA_034783495.1 Millerichthys robustus
GATGGATGGATGGATGGATGGATGGATGGATGGATGGATGGATGGGTTTAAAAGCAGAGAAGGCTGAAATATCTTCATGCAAGTGAAAGTGCATTTATTGTTCCACCACCAGATCCTTTTCTGGTGAAAACCTTTCCCTCGTTTTAGTTTATTTTGCCATAAATTACAACAACTGCATGATATTTTTGCTTGAGAATTGTTTAACAAATACAACCCTGCATCTAATTTACTTTTAAAATGTTTACATCTGCAACTCTTTTTGGTCAAAGTAGTAAGAATTTCTTTACATATAGACCAACCTTTAGCCATATTTGAGTGGAAAACACAGATCTTAATCTCAGAAATTAGAATTTAATAAGCAGTAAAACGCAATTTAAAGCAAACACATATCATAATCATTAGAAGCAGATGCAATAAGATTTTGTATTTTTCATTGAAGATATAATGAAAGAATAATGAGGCTTTTTCTGCCGCCAGACAAACAAGCTGATTTCACATTCAATCCTATTATTAGTAGTGATGTGCGTCTCCTAAACATCCACAGCTCCAGAGCCATGGCTGGTAGAAATAAGAAGGCCAGCAAACAGTCAAAGGTTTTCCCAAATCATCTGACAGACAAAAAATAAAAAGACTTTCACGGAGGGGATTTTTTTGACACAGAAATTAGTCGAGGCCCTTTTGTGCGAACAGTAACCGCCCCCGAATAACGGATTAATTTGTACTGCTTCGTGTTTCTCTTTTAAGTTAGCAACAAAACGTTAACGAAGCCTTTCCATGGGCCTAATTAAAAACAACTAACCTATTCTAACTGTTTATTTAGCTGTCATAAGTCGAAATAGTTTGACTTTTTAGGTTTAGCTGTATTTTTCGGTACAGTATTTTGGCATTACCCGAGGAAGGGGTTTTGTAGACAGAAAAAACCCCTCGTTTGTTCGTCCGCAGCAGGACGGAAACTTACCGATGTGAGCTTCTCCGTCGTGATAGAAAACGACCTCACACCGACATATTCCTCCTCATTTCTGCCTTTCCTCGGCTTTAACCCGCCGCCGCCCTTTAAAAGCCACAGACAGAAGGGAGTGTGCTGCCCACATCTGCCAAACAATACAGCGACTGGCTAATCTCTGGTTTGCAACAGCTGTCACTATTTATAGAAAAGCTCCGAAGGGGGTGAACGATATTTGTGTGAACATAATAATCAACATAAGGCAGATTTAGCATCCTACAATCAGTTTTAGATTTAACAAAATGTTTAAATTGACCCAGTGACTGTATTTTGTTATGTATTTATTTTTGTTATTTTGATAAAATGGGACCTCGTATTGACACATCCCCCCTTTTATAACAAAATGGACTGTTCCAATTATTAAAGGAGTAGTACGGCAAATTAGCATTTTGAATTAATTGAATAATTGAACGTTTACTTCTATAAATTATACATTAAGTTCTTACTATGTACAACATATCAGCTTAATATTGTATCCAAAATAAAGTAGGAAAAATAAACGTTAATTTAAGTTAATATTTAATACACCGTTTAATCCTTCACCGTACCTGTTCTCATTGTATTATGTTGCTCTACCTAATGAACAAATCAGTCAATCAATTAATCAAGCTTTATGTTTATAAGCCTCTTTCACACATGTCAAATGCAATTCAAAATGTTTTACAGTGGAGGGCTTTTTAACCCAATAAATACATTTTAAATCAATCCTGAAAACATTTCTTAAGTTCGTATTTAATCAGATCAACAAATGTTAGAGCATTTCACTTGTAAAATAGCAGTGTCTTCACAAAAGCCTGCATTATTTATTATAATGCAACAGATGGAACATGGTTATGTTCTTTCTCATTTATCAGCATCACTTCAAATAAAAAGAAGCTGATTACTAAAATGAGCTGAATTAATTTAAATTTCACTTTAAAAAGACTTTAAAGGTCTCGTTATAGCTAAGGCTTCCTGCTGACTTTCTCATAAGTTAGTCACATTACCTTGTAGCCACATCAAAGTGCTTCCCAGAAACCCTGGCAGTTCTGAGGTTGTTTGTCAGCAGGGGCTTTGAGTGGGAACTTAATGCCACAGATGACAAGACCAAACACTCAGGAATGTGGATGTCTCCAGATTCTTTGTACCTTCTGATGTATTATTTATTGAACCACAGTGTTGAAAAGTGCTATGTGTTCATTTTTATATAAATGCATTAACAAAACTGGAACAACAAAACACGTAAAAAATTATTTTTTTTCACATTTACCTGAAACATAAAAGTAGGCAAATATTGGATTTTGTACATCAGAACAATTTTTTCATTGATGGGAAATGAATTGTTTGAGGCAATGACACTGTATGATGAAGCAGAATTTCCTGAAATTCCTGTTGCATTCAGAAGCAGTCACTCGATAAACTAATTATTGCCAAATTACATAAGTCTATTGTTGTATTTTTAAAATATTATTATTGTGTTCCCAGCAGAGACACTGATGTCACATCCTCCAGAAATCTAGCGATTAAGATGAACTGCCACTTGAGCCGAAGCTTTTTAAATTTGGAGTAAGGATTTATTGATTTGGACTTTGTACAAAACAATGAAGAGATTGTTAACTTATTGACGTGGTTATGGATTTTTTTATTCATTATTATAAATATTAGATTACATAACAAGTTGATGGAACCTAATTTACAAATGATTACTTTTATCATTTGCATTCTCCTAATTATTTTCAGATTCTGAAAAGATTTTACAAGAATCAAGAACAGAGAGTGAGAATTTTTTATGGCTATACTTTTGTGGAAATAAACTGCAATGTTGACTTGCTGTAAAAAAAAAAAAGACAACATCGCTGCAGAGTAAATTAAGTTCACCTTTCAAGGATTTTTAAACACCATATATCTCTGAGGGTCAGTACTGATCCATGGACAGTTTGTGCACATGCATTATCTGTGTTGGATTTAAATTCACAACATAAATTAACGTGGATATATCCTCATGAGAGCCTCCGACAGTTTTAACAGTACAGTAATAATTTGCGTATGGCTCGTTTTGAATAAAATTAAATTTTAAAGATCATCTTTTACATATTTTAAAAAGTCTTTTTTTTACCTAACAGGCTATGACATTGGAGTAAAAGGCGTTTTCATCGTGCCATAAAGTTGTCGTGAAACGCTGTGACGACAGCTAAATCGCTTTACGGTAACCACTCAGCCATGTAACTGTTTCGTGCTTCACACTGTCCTTGTAAACGATGCACCGAACATGTGAGTTTTAATGTTGTTTTCTCTCCTCAGTAAAAACAGGCGCATCTGTTTTATCGATGTCGTTAAGGCGTATAAAAAGTAAACTTGTTTTAACGTTTTCTGGTTGAGTTAAAGACATGCATGACAGCAGTAGCTACACGGTTTGATTTCTTTATTTCTGGTTTAATGTTCAGTTTGTAGCAATCGTTTACACAAGTAAGTTTTTGTTTTAAAACGTATATTTAAAAAAAAACAAAACTACATTAAACAATCCCAACTATATCACGAACCATACCGACTGGCTGGGGTCACGAGGGGAACAAATTTCAGCACAACACCTGTTAGAGAGACCTTGGTAAAAGTATAATAGTTTTATTTTAACAATAAAAGATGAACATAGAAAATCTTATACTTTAGGATATAAATACTTCTGGTGCTGTAATTTAATGTTATTTCAACATCAGCACCTGATGATTGCTCAAAAGCAGTGGTCCTCAAACCTGGTCCACGAGGACCACCATCATGCAAGTTCTACAGAAGCTTGTTAATCCGTCATTTATTCTAATCAGTTTTGATGAGAAACTTTAAATATAAATCTATATTTTCACGTTTTTTCACTGCCTGTGTGCATTCTAACTCATTTTTCCAGCACAAATCACAAATGATGAAGTTTTTATTATAAACCAACAAAGTATGTGTTCCTATTAGGACTTTATCTTTAAATTTTTACCATCCAAAGCAGAATTCATCATCTTTGAAATTTTCTCCCTCGCAGATCTAAAGAACTGAAGCTTCAGGACCAAGCTGATTTAAAAAAAAAAAAAGATCTGACAAGACCAGAAACACAATGGCGTCTCGCTTTCTCAGATTCTCAGTGCTTCTTCAGAAGTACAGGACTCCGGTGGTTGCCGCGAGCTGTGGTGGAGTCTTTGCAGCAAACATGTTCTACCACGTTTTCCCAGACCTGTCCTACCGTCAACTCTATCAGGCCTGGTATAAAGGAGAACCAGTGGAGCTGACAGAAAAGCTGGAGGGTCTCTTTCAGCAGGTAGAGTTAGCAGAAATGTTACGTGACTATCTGTGGTTTCTTTAGTATCACTTGTGCAGCCAGTACAGACTATTTAAAAGACCTAGATTTGAGCAATAGAATCTATGGCAATGGCATTGACACTTGAATTGCTTGCATGTACAAGATTTTCTATAATTGCTTATTAAAGAATAAGCAATTCGCATTTTGTATTTATAAAGTTGCAGTAAACCCAAAATGCACAGTTCTTTTATAAAACAGGGAATTGGTTTAACCCAGTGGTCTGCAACCTGATGTTCTGGGGCCACCTGCCGCTCTCTGGTCCCTCTGTAGTGGCTCTGTAGAGTTTTGACCACACTCTCAACCAGAAAACTAAAGTTATTGAAAATCAGAAAACAGAGAGCAATTTTTCCAAACTAAACACAAATTAGAAGTTAGTAAAATAAGGATTATGTAAAAAGATGGCAAGTAAATTTATTGACAACTGAAAGTGTCTCGTTAATCACAATTTCATCTTGTTGTGCAGCTCTGGACACTCATAACTTAGTGAATGAAGGGACAGTAAAGGCTCTTCTGATTCAAAGGTTGTTTAATCAAGTTCAGACTTCTGTGTTTTTGATGTTTGTAGGTGTTGAAGGATTATGGGGTCGGATCGACCAAGAATTTCTCAGCCTTTGCCTCATTTGGATTCCATCCAGTGGGTGCTGGCATCCCGTGGTTTCCTGCTGGGGCCCAAATTGGAATTCCAGCTAACTTTAACAGCACTCCGGACGACCAGAGTGGAATTACCAACCGAAACATCTTTGTCAACGGAAAAATGGTGGACTGGAGCAGCGAGGCTGGCTGCGCCCTGAAGGAGGCGCTGCTGTTTTCTCTCGATGCGCAGAAGTTTGCAGTGGCTCGAGAGGTGGCCCGCCTGCAGTCTGGAGGACCTATTATGGGTGCTGCTGTTGCTCCGCTCTGCCTGGGTGGGGTCTGGGTGTACAGCGTGGTGCTGAAACAGGTGTTTGGACTGCACGGCGGCCCCATGCTGCTTCGTGGGGTTGCGAACGTAGCGGCTCTGGGAATTGGCATCGTTTCTTACTTCCTCACCTCAGACGCTTTGAGCCAGTGGCTTGACTACAACTCCGACCGACGTGCGGCAAGAGTGTCTCGAGAATACGCCAAAGGAGGTGTGGAGTTTTATGATAAAATCCTGTCCAGAAACAAGACGCTGCGCTCACTGATGGGGCAGAAGGGAGAGGAGATGTATGCACCCAGTGGGAACTTGTTTCCTGCTCACGTCTTTCAGCTGAAACACACACCGTACACGTCCAGGAGGGAAGGCATCCTCACACTGCTGAAAGAGGAGAAGGCATGAAAGGAGAGCTTCTGTTGAGGATCAAAGCAGATCTCACTCATACATGGATTATCTGTTCCACTGGAAAAGATAATGTCGTCAAAGTTCTATGATGTCAGATATTTTGTGGCTCATGACAGATTTTCTGCAAAAAAGTGCTAATTCTTCAGTATAATTCTTTATACTGAATGTATGTTAAAAGCAGTTGGTCGGTCATGCAAAATAAAGGATTGTTGCAATTGAAAATGAGTGATGCTACAACAAAATAATTCTTACATGAACTCATTTATATACTGCCTTAATATAGGCAGAGAATAATCCAGTAAGTTGAGTTTGGACTTTTTATTTATTTGTGTTTGGTCAGGTGCATGGGCTTTAGGCATGAATGATCATATGTGAATTTTCTCTGAGTCTAAAATTGCAACAATGGAGAGAAGTACAGTGTAGCTGATGGACGGTGCCCTCTGCTGGTTAAATTGTAAGAAAATTCAAAAGGTGACATTGTTATAAACCTATTCTGTGTATATTCTATACTAGAATATGCAAATTATATTTTACATAATAAAAAGGCAATGCAACTCTTAATTTCATTTTGTTGAAGTGTTTTAATAGGGCATGTATGCAAACTATCAGTAAAACTAACAATATTAGTACTTTTAGCTCTAATTATGATAATTTAACTGAACATACTGGGTGTCAAATTTGACGATACTGACAAAAAGGAAAATTCCTTATATTCTGTTGTCAGCGTAATTTTTTTCTTTCACAGGGGTGTAACAGGAGGCATTTCAGTGCCTCTAACATAAAGCTTTGACCCTAATTTTGAAATGTTCACAAGCTCTACTGAGCGTTTTTGGCAGATGCCTGCAGACAAACGGAAGCTCAATGAATCTGAAACACCCTGGACTGTTCATATTAAATGTTCAAACACTCAGTAAAAGGCAGGGAAAAGATGTATTTGATTACTGCAGATTTGTGTTATGGAGTCCCTTAGAGTGGATATCAATTTGGTGATTCTCTGATTTGCAGGTCATCTATTTTTGTTCTGATTGGTTAGAGTCGAAATGTAGCACTCAAGTCAAATGAAAAGATGTACTAGTATCTTCTACAGGTCATAAAATGATTTAAAAAGGGGTTAGACTCTAAGGAGGCAGGATTTGCATTACCCAGATAAACTGCTTAGTGATAAAACTCTTAATCTGCAGCTTTTCCTGACTCAGAAGTCATCATATTGCTCTTGTTTGTCCCTCAGGTCATTCATCTGCATATTAACAAGGTTCACATATGCTGTTTTAGTTACAATTTCAGTCGTGCTCCCTGCAGACTAAACTAATTATAGAAGCTGATAATTATGTTTCAGACAGACATTACATTACTACAGTATATCATTGCCCTTTGGAACACTGATCTGTAAGGCAGCAATACAAATGCATCTTGTTTAGTAGTTTATTAGTATTAGTAGTTGTATGTGGGAAGGGTGTTATCAGAATACGATGCTGATTTTGTTCTAGTGCAGTGTTTATGCAGCAGATTGTGGGCTCTGATACATTGATCTTGTTTCGTTTACATTTTGTACTAAAATAATCTTCTGTCATGTCATGCTTTAAAAATGGTTCAAGAATGTTATTCAGAGAGAATTAGGAGGGGAGGGGGGACTTTGAACTGCTTTGTACACTTCATTATTTCCCCAAATACAAAGTAGCCTTTGGAATATTCATCAGAGCAACACTGGGCTCATTGTCTTGTCTCGTTCTCGCCGCTGCACTTCATCAGCTTACGTTTTTGTGAGCCCGACGCAGCTTTCTGCACAATGGCCCATTGTTTGTTGTGTTTTAGCAGCTTTCTTTTTGAGCCACTTGAGGTCAGTACAACACACGTTACTAGTCTCACCATCTGAGCCTCTTCATTCTTCTGCATTGTTCATGAATGACTGGGCAGCAGATTATTTTGAATGGGCAGCCCTGTGCTTGGGGCGAAATAAATAAAATTCATTTCAGGAAATTGTTTTAAAATTATAAGCATTTTGAATACTATGCTGTGTTTATTCTAGCATTTTGAGTTCTGGAGCATTGAGCTAAAAAAAATCCTATATTAAAATAGCTTTACATTTTCATTAGTCTAATTATTCCTGCAAACTTTGTTCAACTTATATATCAAAATATTCAGCTCATTCGGGAAATAGGTGTCATGACTTTAGGTTTCTTATTCCTTCAAAAGCACTCTTCTCTAGGTTTTTAAAGATACTTTTAGCCATTTGCTAAGTTTAGCATTTAGTAACTGTTCTGCCATTTTTAGCTGTTAGACAGCCTTTAAACTCAAACAATCTCAGAAATTACAAATTCTAGTCAGAATTCTGCTATTTCCTTAGAATTCCATTTTTCTGTAAAAAAAAAGAAGCAGAATTCTGACTTTAACCTCAGAAATCTAGAATTCTAAGAATGAAATATCAGAATTCTAAAATTCTTGTCAGAAATCTGTCTAACACCAAAATTCTAGAATTCTGACAAACAAGACAAAAATATGACTGAGGTTAAGTCAAAATTATGACAAGAATTCTAGAAAAAATGTCAGAATTCTGCCTTTTTCAGAATTCTAGAAATGTGAGATTAAAGTCAGAATTCTGATTTAGCTAGCCTAAATCAGGATTCTGACTTTAATCCCACAGTTAAATAAAATGGTCACTAATGAGCTTGAAGTACTTCTAAACGCTGGAAAAAAAACCTTCAAATATATCAACAAAGTAAAGCAATTTGAAGCAAAATTGAAAGAAATACAGAGTGATCAGAAAAAAAAAATTGCTTTATTTTTTTTAGCACAGTAAATTTACTTTTATTCTGCAGTCTGACTTGGGTGCGTTTGAAAACAAACAGCGCGCCTCTCGCTGATAGGCCCCGCCCCCGTGCGCTCCTCTTGCGTCATGACGTCGACATTTAGCTCGTTGCTGTGTTGCTGCAAGGCAGGCAAGCAGCTGCAGAGACAGATCAGGGGAGCGCTGACAACAACGAATAGACCCATATTGGAAAAGTCAGAAACGCAACATTTTTCTCGTCTGTAATTTGGCAATTTTTTACGTCCAACCTTTATTTTTCCCCCTCAAACTGCATGTTTTGACGCCTGCGTGGGGGATTACATTTCTCATTCTCACGACCTGAAATGACTTGCTAGGCGCCGCGTCTAGCCAATGCTTACTGCGGGGGCTCCTGTTCTGTGGATTATCCGTCGTCGCCGAGCCAGTCGCATGGTGGAGCCCGGAGGGAGGCCCTTATCTCTGCTGGATGGCTGTGCGTGAAGCACCGCCGAGCTCTGAGAACTGATGAAGACGGCGATAATAGTCAAAGAGATGATGCTCGGCTTTCATCGGCACTGCGTGAACTGAGCTTGGATGTTCGGGCTACGTCGCCCCTACATTTTCTCCCGCAGCAACACTTAAATTCCTTAAAAACTGGACGCCCCTGAAGCAGTTTATGACGGTAATTCACAAGCCACCAGTTTATACATATTTCTGTAAAAGCCAGCCGACGCTCGCGAGCTAGCTTAGCACTGTCACTTTTTATCCAAGTTGCTCGCCGCACAGCTAACAGCTAAATATTGGGAAATTCACTGACTGAGTCCTGTTAGCTCTCAGCGCGGCGTCACCTCTCTTGGCTTTAAATATGGCATGCTTTTCCTCCTGATACGATCTTTCTGTTAAAGTGTGGACGTATGTGTTTAACGTCTGGCAGGGAAGCCTATAATATTTAGCAACGATGCAGTTTCAGTTTGGTTTTTGACGCTGGTTGGTAAATAAAGCCCTCACGTTCATGTCACAGATTCTGGAAATGTCACACAGCAAAAAGGCCTGTATCATAGATAAGCTGCTTACAGAGGCGGACCCCGGGTTTTGGACTTGGCCATTCATTAAAAACCGTCCCCATTTCTTGAAGTAAATGATTCAGCTGGTCTGCAGAAGGAGAGGTAGTTTTATGTTGTATGGGAAGGTCTGGTTTCTGTGATGAGGCGTCCTCCTTTTTTTCTCGATGACGTAATCCTTCACCATCCGTGCCACATCTTTCGGGTCGCAGTTGGTTCCGCTGCTGCCTGCTGCTGAGATGATATGGACCCTGCTCGGTCCTGTTTTTCTGGAATCTGTGGCCCGTTTTTTCCTTACCTGACGTGCAAAATGACCATAAAGTCATTTTGTCTTGACTGGAGCAACACTTTGAGGGACAGGATTCAAATTTCTTTAAAATGAGTTAGTCTCGTGTGTGTGATTTGGAATAATCAGGGATTACTACGTTCACCACACCATCATCACTTAGTGTCTCTATTAAATAATACAAAAACAACTCCTGAAATGCACTTCCTGGCCAAAAAATGTTATCCACCATTTGGTTTAATATGGAAACTAGTTATTTGACCCAAAACTAATGCAGCTAGAACCATCACTGTCCAAATCTTTATTATTGTCTGCTAGAGAAAGGTGAAGGTGAACAATAATGCGTTTGCTTGTGTCTTTCTTTTACCAAATTATATAAAAAACACTGAACAGATTGTGGATAAAAATTGCAGAGTAGTCATTGATGTACATTACTTAATGTCCTCCATCTTATTTGTTAAGAAGAGTTGGATCATGATGCAGAGGAGAGGAACTTTGTATGCTCATTTGTATGGTTCTTAATGTGGCTTAATGACTTCTTTCTTTTCAACCGATTGCAGTTTTGTTGTTCTTTCAAGTCTAAGAAAGTAGATCCTGCTGCTAAATGGAAATTGGGAAAATGGAACTGCTAATAAAGCCAAACTGAAAGTCAAAATAAAACTAAATCCCCAGGGGCTGAGGCCATCCAGGGTTATGATTAGAGACCAGTGCATCTAATTTTATGATGGTAAAAAGTAGTTTAAAAAATGTAATTGATTTATTGCAGCACAGGTGGTGCTGTATGTTGGAACTCACATAAGGATGAGCAAAATTTGTCTAAAAGTGCATTTTTTCCCCTGTTTTTACACGTTAGAAATTATGAAAGTGTACGCTGTGATTTTTTTTTTTGCACTGCATTTTAGAAGTGAATAAACTCAGCTGGTTAGGGTTAAACTGCCTTCGGTGGTACCTCTGAACCCGTGTCAAAGGAAGAAAGGAGGAGATGATGGGGACAAAAATCTGAACAGATGAGGAGAGTAGGGACACAGGTGTGCCGTGAGTAATTGGACTGCACTGCCCCTGTGAGGAGAGACCAAAGGGGTCCTGTGGGAGAAGTTGTTGGGATCTTTCAGTTTCTTGCTCATTGTTAACTTTAGGTAGAATTCATTGGTACATTTTTACATATCTTTATGTGTAACTGGTAATCAAATTGAATGGTACCATATTGCTTAAAATCAATTCATTGTGCAGATTGTAGTGCTTGTAGAAATGCCATGTTTTTTATCACATATGTTTGAAGTTCCTAGAAATTATGAACTGGTTGTTAACGAAAAGCAATGGATTTCAATTAGAAAATTGTTTTTTTTTATTTAAACAAAACATTCACTAATGTCACTGAGACAGACAGAAACTATTTTGTGCAACCAGTTTTTGAAAATCAGGGCCTGTTTTTGTGTTAATGGCTTGAAATACTGTATTCTAGGCTGTGCACATTATTTGCTACCTACATTGTACCCGCCTCGGCACACTTTGTACCCACCTTAGCTACCGCCCCTACCTTAATGATTGAATCTACTGGAGAACCCTTGAAAATTAATAAAGGCAGATTTTGACCAGTTGTTAAACAATATTACTTGTTAAAAACCCTTGGAACTTTTTAAAACTCTCTTCCAATTACTAATCACCGACTAGTTAGCAGTGGCAGTAACAGTCACAGTTTTTTCTCAACATTATTTTTCTCTTTTTTTTTCATAGAGGCCCAATTACTTCCAAATACTCTATTTCGATGCAGAATATGTTGCTTGTATGTTGAGTCTCAGGTGAGCACTTCCCCATAAACTGTTTCTCATTTCTCAAAAATGGAATAGATTTTTTACATTTATATAAAGATTCAGAATCATTCACATCTTCCTTTGAATGCATTAAACCCTGACCCCTTTCAAGTATAACGAAGGCTACAGAAAACTTTACAACTCTCATAGCGCTTCCACTTTTTTATATGTTGTTGTCAGGGAGCAGAAAGAGAAACCTGTTGAACTGAGATGTGAAAAGCTTGCAGACATGTTTGCAGGAAACATTGTAGGTTTATTGATAGAGTTGGGACATATCAGTTTACAGTGGCTGCACACTGAATGGATTGTTGCCAGGTTGCTTCGTATTTTCTAAATGTTCTTGCAGTCGTCTATTTTATGAGACGTAATTGCTGCTTTTTTAAGCTGTTACAATCCCTGTAACATTTTGAGACTCTCCTGAGCTCCAGTTGTTTGATTCTGTTAATCCTGCAGTGCTTAAGTGAATGATACGAACAATCATCCAGTCACACAAATCTCTAGCCAGCTAGATCTCAGAAAGCCTGCTAGATGGTGGTCTGTTGCTGTGGCGGATATGGCACCGATCTTCAGCGAAAATCATCTCCCAAACTGCAAACACAGCTGTGTTTATTCGCTGCAAGTTGCCACAGCTACAGAATGCCAGGATGAAAGTGCTTTAACAGATCTAGACATCCAAAATGGAAGGCAAGTAGTGCCATATTGATGGTGACTCATTTGTTTTCATTTTGTTGCAGCGAATGACTTGAAAATGTGTTTGAATCTTTCAGGAAGCTGCCGCCTCGTCTCTGTGTCATTTAGACTCTGAGGAGAAAATTTGTATTGTGTTCATGCAGGTTTTAAGGTCCAACGCTCAGGTTTAAATGTTATTTTCTGCCTGTGAACACGGGGATAAAAATAAGAGGTCTTGTGGAAAGGGCACAAATGAATTTGGTTACAAATCCGTGTTTATTATTGGCTGTGTAATGACATAGGCATTTTCTAAATTAAAAAAAAATCCCTATTTTGCTCTGTTCTGTGTTTTCATGTTTGCATCATGCATAACAAAGCAGATTATTCTGCAAATTATTATGATTTCACAGCATGTCATTCATCACATGAGCTACTGTAGATAAAACCCTTTGTCTTACACACTCTTCAAATAAGAGGTAGTGTTTAAGACAAAAGGTTTAAAGATTGGCTACTACAAACCCAATGCTTGACCTAGACGAGAAAAAAATGTTTTATATATAGATTTTACAAAGTGAAATATTCAAAAGTTTAGTTCTCCCAACAGACAAAAAGCTAAGAAGGCTTTAGATTTTACATTTAAATGATTAACATGATCAACAGCTATGATTTTTAGTTTACAAATGTCTTAAGGTTTTATGTCCAAATGTTTTTAGTATTCTAATTTTTTATATATATATCTGTAGTTCCACTAATAGTAAAATCAAAGTCAATAATCAAAGTGTGGGCTTCATGATATTTTCTAAAATTTTGATATTAAAGTACTGTCTTTTGTTTTCCGACTGGCATTGAGATAATGCTGGTGACAGCACAGGTCTTATTAGAAGTGTCTTTCAAATCATGATGGAAAAAATGCATTTGAGTATTTTGGTGAAAAAGGCATTACATAACATCCACAACATGTTGTGAAAGCTTTTTGTGGTAGTGGATGATTGAATGGGAGCATGTTGCGATTGATTTACTCCCTGGCTATTAATACTTCTTCTTTTGGCTGTTCCCTTTTCAGGGATTGAACAGCGAATCATCCTCCACCATCTCAGTCTGTCCTCTCCTTCGTCTGTCCTCACTCCACCTACCTCCATGTCTTCTCTAATTACCTTACTTTTTGTCTTTTTTCCTGACAGCTGCATCTCTAATGTCCTGCAACCAATATTCCCACTGTCCCTTTTCTGGACATGTCCAAATCATCTCAGTCTGGCCTCTCTAACTTTATCTCCCAGTTGTTCAACCTGTGCTGTCCCTCAGATGATCTCGTTCCTAATCTTTTCCATCCTTGGACTCTTGGATCAACACGGAGAGGCATGCATTCTGACAGTACAGATCGATAACACAATTAAAGATGTATCACCTTTCAAAAAAACCTTTGATAGCATAATCAGATGCTGGGATGCTCCAGGTGCTTGTCCTTTTTTAACGTGAGTGGTGGGTGAAAGGTGGCCTAAAGAGCACTCTGACTGGAAAAGCATTGTTGGAAAACAGCTTGGCACCTACCCAATGCTGGTGTTTTAAAAATAGTTTTGACATTTGCATTAATTTTTCAGATGAGCCCATTTTAACTCGACTTCAAATATTTGAAAATCATTTTCCATCTTAATGCACTGCATGGCTGAATGTTTGCTGTCTCTCAGTTTCTGTGGTCTTGTGATGGACTGGCGACATGTTGTACTCCACCTCTCACCCAATGACTGCTGGAATCCAGCTCCCCTATGACCCCTCAAGGAAAAGCGGCTAAAGAAAATAAATGGGTGAAGGGTTGGATTTTCACCCCTGTTAACTTGAACAGCTATTGTTAATTTTCGATGTAGATCTAATCATTGTTTCTGAGAGTATTAATGAAATCTGTTTAGTGGTATATGAGATATGTAGTTAACGCTTGTATTACATCTTAGAACATATTTTCTTTATATTAAACTTATTAAGGTGTTTATTTGCTTTCGAATACCAAAATCAGTTGCTTTGTTTGTTATATAAAGCATGAAATGTCAAGATCGAAGGGCTAGTTTAAAAAACTCTTTGAAATGGCTGAGTGTCAAATAAAGACAAAAAATGGGATTTTCAATAAAAACTGATGCATAATTGTACCCACATTAATAACATAATCACTGAATCAAGGCTGTCGTTGCTGGCACTGCTGTAGTAACCTTGTCTTTAAAGAAATATCAGCCATCCTTGACAAACTAAAACTAGTTTGCTGTTCATGTTGCTATAGTACAAATATAACACAATTAAAGATGGTTGGGAACTTAAACAGGGAGCCATCTAATTTTATTAGTTGTTACCTGAAAGCTTCAGACAGTCACTCATGTACATTGTAGTAATTGTTACTATACTGAAAGTATGCATGTTCAACTTCTGTCTATGTGTACATATACACACACACACACGCACGCACGCACGCACGCACACATCTTTTAGCTTAAAGCAAAATTCTTCTTGAGGAGTCGATGTTCCACGTGTGTACAGAAAAGAAACTGGACAGCCATGACCAGTGTGTTTGAGATGAGAACAGGAGGATGTGGATATTATAACAAGCCTGTGCGCATGTATGTGAAAGGAAAACAGACAGCCTGGCTGCTATTTTCTGGGGCAGGCCATCAGGCTGCGAGGCAGCAGGGAGAGATAATAACAGAAGCTGTTACATTCTTGTGGTTTCTCTGATTTCAGCATGAGGCAAGGGGCTGGCTCAGGCTGACTCATTGCTGCTCTGCTCTGCTTTCTCTCTCTTTTAGCTTCTGTGCCAGCAAGAGGACAATACATGACATTTCTGAGGGACTTTAATCTAAGACATGTTAATTACAGGACTATAAAAATGTGCACAAATATGTACATCTTGCCCAAGTGGAACCTTGCCGACTGATTAACTGCAGCCCAATATTAGTGTACTCTCCTATTGCAGGAAGAGTCACAACTCCTGTTTAAAGACTGTTAGTTGACTTGTTAGCCATGTAACGTTGTTCGTCTGGTTTGGCTGATCCTAAAAGGGATGCAACAGTGTTTTGATTTTTAAGATATTATGTTTTTTAGAATGATGTTCGGAAAATCAAATAAAACATTAAATTATTGGTTGTTTCCCACAGCCAAAGGTTACAACATCAAAATTATTATGCTGTCTCTATAAAGTCGGGTTGATTTTGTGTTTAATGTTGCTTTTTTGTTCTACATGTTACTCTTGCAGTTAAAGTTGTTTAGTTGGTCTATATAAGCGGTCACCTCAGGATTTCTATACTTTAATCTTTAACAAAATCAGATCAGTCTAGAGCTGCGGATGTAATGCTTTCTTTATCAGCAGACATTAGACATGAACAGAGGTTTTTTTTTTCCAGTCGAGCAGTGACTGTATTTTCAAGTTGTTTGGTATCTCAGCGGCATCAGTGTCAGATAAGCTTCACGTGGTCCAGCATGCTGGATTGAGAAATGTCTGCTGAACTAAGGTTTAATTCAAGAACGTTGTTTTAAAATGTGTGTCAGCTGTTTTAGCTCTGCACAGAAAACCTCTGCAGGTCTTTTGAGGATTAATCTCATCTTTACACCTCAACACACCTGGTATGGAAAAACAATGACAAATGGCAGTCTGTGTTTTGTTTTTTTTCACCTAAGGCAATCTTTTTTTTTTTTTTTTTCGACAGAGCAGCACTGATGTACTCGCTCTGAGGTGACTGTTAGGTTGGCCCACACTTTCCTGTTTTGGCCCTGTTTACCAACCACAATGTGTTCCACCTACCTTCATCTCTTCATCCTCACTTCTTCACACAAGCGGCGACAGAGATCTTTCCCCTAACACTTTTTCTACACACACATTTCTTGTTACAGGGGTTGTATAATTCAGTCAAACAGCTTTTGAATCACCAGCTCCTCCATTAAATGGTCTGTGTTCTAGTTGGCCATCTGCCTGTTCAGATGTTTGCTAAAATCCAGCAGAAAACCAAAATCTAGGTCAATATTTTTTTATTTATTACACTGTCATAAAAACCACTGATAGACAATAATAGTTGGATATAGGAGACACACTTACATTTTAACACAACTGATTTACAGTAGGGAGTGATGAGTTTCCAGAAAAATATAACACAACGTAACAGGTTGGGTTTTTGTTGTAGTTGTCACAGTTGTAATCACTGTGCCACCATGCTGACTTATTATTTATCAGGAAGGAAACACTCAGGCACACCCATCATCACTCCAGTTAGGCGATTTCTCCACAGAAAATTTGCAAGGAGGTGCTAAGTGTTTATTACCATTCTTAGTTATCTTTTTGGGCATTTTTAAACTCTGAAGGCTTTATTCAAACATGCATGTGGTGGACAGTGCTGTTGCAAACAAAGCACGATCAGATTTTAATTTAGTAAATAAGAAACCAACAACAGGTACTGGTTATTCTGTATTGTTTTGCATGCACTGTTCATATCGATTTGCTTTTTATATGTGGAAAAGACCATAGGAAATCCCTCCAACAACCTGCTATAGACCGCCTCAACCTTTAAATGTTTTATTTGTATACAAAAATAATCAAAGTAGAAAACCGTTCAAAGAGGAAAACAGTAATTTAGTCAAAATTGTTCCCGTGCAATGGCTTTATCCTGCAGGGTCACCAAAATGGCCATGCACTTTCACAAAACTTAAAATAGCCTATTGCTGAAGTAGTATGATTTTTTTTTCATCTGTATTTTACTTATTTTGTTTGGATTAATAACCAACATTGGGGTCTAATTAAATTTTATTTTCTGTGCGATATACAGGTAAAAGCCAGTAAATTAGAATATTTTGAAAAACTTGATTTATTTCAGCAATTGCATTCAAAAGGTGTAACTTGTACATTATATTTATTCATTGCACACAGACTGATGCATTCAAATGTTTATTTC
>JAVKLF010000132.1:3645324-3656401 GCA_034783495.1 Millerichthys robustus
TCTACTGTGCTATGATGCAGTTTCACAATAAAAGCCCCCAAAATAAACTATTCCACTTTCTACCCTTACATTTTTTTTCCTACATTTGTATTCCTTTCAAAATTGTTACATGCATAACCCTAGCACCCTTAACACCTGCATTAACATATACAAAATAATAAATACTGGGTTGCAACTTAAAAACTAAACAACTAAATGAGTAAAATGTTATCATCTCACAAATTGACCATTTTGGAATTAAAAAAATCATAACACGTTGCCTCCCTACCTGATACTCTTTGGGGCTTTGTGGAAGAACAGTTCGGCCCTCTTTCCAGTGAGGCCCCTTGTCACCTTTCTGTGCCCATAAGAGAGTGTCTTCAAGGTTGCTGTCCCTCAGGAGAACCCTCAGGCTCCCCTGTGCCTCCCCCTGGAGCTGGTAGTTGAACTGGAGACAGAGAGGTCCTCGTTCTGGCCCCACCTCGGGGCTCAGCAGTCGGGCTTTCTTGCGTTGAGTGTGGGAGCCTGCATCCAGGTGGAGGTAGTTCCCTGAAGGATCTGGTAGGATGAAAGACAAAGATGGAGTTACTTCACTGTAGGTTATTGTACTGTCAAAATGGATTTGAAGGGTGGTAAATACCAAAAATGTTTTTCCGTGGCAGCGTAACAATGCCACATACAGTCTTGATTAACTTACTACAGCATTTTGGATTATTTTTTGTGTGCAGTTTTTTTGGGGGGTCAAATTAAAGCACTAGTTTCATTATTTATTTATTTTAATGTATGTCATTCACTTGACAACATAGTTTCTGTAAAACAGATCTGCTACATTTGATATGTTTCAGCATATTTTCTGATTTGTGATGCTGACGTGTCACAAGATGTAGCTCAGGGTATTAGAACTACTATTTACCAACATTTTTCAGGCTTAACTGCAAATCATGCTGGCATTTCACCATGGCTGCCGACAGGCACACGCACACCCTACCATTATTAATTATTCTGTACAATAGTTTCCTTGGCTCGTGTTCACTCTATCCTTTTCTATATAAGTAAGAACTAATTCAATTTATGCTACTTAGGTCAAATTATGGGTCTAAGAATGCGAGATTAAAATGGGACTAAGAAAGAAAAGATGACTTAGTCATCCATCCATCCGTCCGTCCCAAGCTTTGACAGGAAGAAAAACAGAGAATTTGCAGTACGTCATGCTCAATAAATAATACATCTGGGTTGACGTACCTCAGCTCTTCACTTTGAGGCACTGAGAGAAAGGGGACCTAAATTACCGTAGCTCATTAAGTACACTTAGGGAAAAGTTGCAGTGTTTTTCTGTCGTTCCACGTTTGATCTTGGCGAACGTACAAAGGGATGGAATTAATTAATAACCCTCCATGGGAGGAATAGGCAGGGATGTAAAATTGGCTCTGAGGGATAGAGGGAGGAAAAAAAAGAAATACGGATGTCTTGTTGTCTTTGTACATGAGTGTTATTCTGATTCTCTCTCTGTTTAGGTTTACATCTGTTTATGTGTGAGTTTATCTGTCAGTCATTGTGTACTTTTCAGTTAGTTTTATATAAAAAGATACACAAAACTTACAACTGTGAAGTATATTTATTTTAAGTTTGTATACATTTTAATCCACCTGCAATTTCTTTGTACTCTGCTTCAAAGAAGTCAAACCTTTTTTATAGTTTTAAATGGTTTTAATCAATGTTTCTCCAGGCTTTCTGAAGATAACTTTTTTTCAGATGGATGGATGGAAAGATTTATAGGAAATGAGAGCTGAATGAAAACTTTTGCACAATTGTCTGATTTATTAAAGTGACAACCATAGACACAACTTTGCTAAATCCCCTCATCATCAAATTTGTGAATCAATTTATTCATCTTACCATAACTACTACTTATAAAGTTTCCTCTCTAAGTAAAACCCCACTGAGTGAGCAATTTTAGTCTGAGACCAAAAACAAAATTTCACGAACTCTGTTTGGGTCGGCATTTTTCTTTGAAACATCTCAAAAGGGGCTGCAGATTTGATTTGCATACGCAGACAGCTTGCAGACGGGGTGCTGCGCTAATGCTACTGTAGAACAAGACTTAATGTCATGTTGCTGTCAAACATGGAGACAGAGACGCTGCTAAGTCAATTTCACATCGTCACTGAGAATGTTTGAAAACACACACACACACCCACACACTTGGTGCAGCCTGGAGAGATACGCAGCAGAGCTTTGCCTTATGTCATGGCCCCGCCTGTTTACGGAGGAGCTGCTCAGTCAACCAGAAACCTGATGCTTTCAACAGATACAAGGAAAAACCTAGCTGCATGACAAGGTCGAGTGGGTGTGTGTTTAGAAAAAAACCTCACACACACCTTGAGTCTTAAACATAAGGAGAGTCCCACCTCGAGTTGTAGTGTGTCAGGATGTGTGTGAGTGTGTGTGGAGCCTCAGGGGGAGCTGGAGAGCCAGGGCAGCACTTCTGTCGAAGCCATCGTTTAACTTTTCTGACCGCTCTGGGTTCTTTGTGTGTGTGTGTGTCTTGTGGACGTGTAAGTTAAGGATAATGTGTGAGTGCGTGTGTTGGAGAACCACAGGGAATGTTAGTATGATTAATAAAACAGTCCGGCACTTTTATTAAAGATGCACAGTTGTGGAAAAAGGGGAAGTACCACTGAGGGAAATGGAAGAAAGGGTCAGAAAGGAGAGAATGGGGTTATCAGACTGATGGAGTGAGAGGGCTGGAGGTGGAAAGTGGTGGGAAAATGTAAAAATTATACAAAGAAGTTGAAAGAAAAAGGTGAATGACTTATAATGTAGGGATGAAGTGAACGAGGCACGGCGCTGTAAGGGGAAAAGGGAAAAATGAGATGACAAGGATTGAGAACAGAGAAACTTTCACCGAGACATTAGTGGCAAATACAATGTATGATAGATTAAAATAAAAAAAGGCAGAGGAAGGGCAGGGAGGGTGAACCCTTTAATGCGGGATTAAAGATATCATGGCAAAAACTGGGGGTTTTTTGTCTGGAAAAGAAGAAAATATGGTAGAAAGAAGCATAAACTTGGTAAACTAGGTTACAGAAAGTGAAACTGTTAAACCTAGCATTTTCTCCCTACACGCTAATTAAGACGGTACACACTCTTCTCAGATCAGAGTAAAATCCTTGCATCACGGTTGCTTCCAGTGGTTCCTCGCAGCACTGAGATGTAAAATATTTCACCACAAGACAAATGCTTTGTTGTTAATTAGCTCAAGACGGCTTTGTGCCAAGGAAGGTCAACATTTCAACATGACAGTGCTTTCTTTTCCTGGTTTGAAAGATGAGAAACTTGTTAAAAATGAGGGGAAATCTGGAATGAAACTGGTGCAGACAGCTTTCAGAAACATTGGATGTTAAAGTGGAAATCCACTAAATCCTTGGGGTCTGACCCTGTGGAAGTTTTAAAAGATGGAATGTCTGCTGGGTAAAGTTCTGCAGAGCAGCTCTTCAACACACAGATATAGTATTTCTATTTGAATCAAGGGATTACATATTTACGTTTTTCAAGGCACAATACCCATTTCATTTTGTTATTAAGTCAATATCTGCAGGAATATAGAAAAAAAAAATCAATTTTCCTAACAGGATGGGTCACCTGTGTAGAAATTTTGTCTGTTCTGATACATAAAAAATAAGCCAATGATTGGTTAGCAAAGCTCTGTGTGTGTGTTCAAATCCATAACAACCAGAATACATGAAGCATTGAGTCTCAAACCACTGAATGATGTTAAAGGAAGTACCCTCATAAACTTTCTGCTCCTGTAATTCATGTCAGCAACACAAACCAGAAGATCCTGAAAATATAACCAGTTATATAAATAATATCCACAAAAGATATGTATGTGATGTTCTGTAGCATATATTTAGTATCTTTAGAGTTCTGGATGTTCTTACTGTCTGATTCCAGTGCCCGGTCCTGCCATGTCCCCTGTGTGCCGTGTCCAGTTGAACCACTGCTGGCTGTGTGCAGGGACCAGCTCACACCTGAGTGGGGGTCTGCAGACCACCCGCACAAGCTCTGCTCAAAGTCACACACACCTGACTGCGACTGCGAGTTGGCTGTGAGGTAAAAAAAAAACAAACGAAAAGATCATAAATAATGTGTTTCACTGAACTGAACAGAACTATAACTCTTATATTTCTATTTGTCTCTTATTATTTAAATTTCCTTTTCTTTTTTTTTTAAGGAAGTAGCAATCATAGTAAATTTAACACAAGAAATATAAGAAAGAAAAATGGGGAATCAAATGATAAAAAACTGTTGTTTAACCACAACCACTGCACTTAAACTCCAGTGAGACTTTTATGCCTGACAGTCAGTTGACCTATAGCTGTGAAATCACATTCCCAGTGTGTGTCTGAGTGTATGAGGAGGTTAAGATCTTCTGGCTGCGAGAGCTTATTTTCCTTCAAACCGAGCTTCCTGTGGGACTCTTGAATGTAAAAGACTTCAAAGCCCAGAGGCCTCGTGGTGTGCAGTGACATCATGGCTTTGACCTCAAGAGCGTGGGTGTGTGTGGATGTGAGACAGGCAAAAATAAAATAAAATTAAATAAAAAAAATATATATATTTATTGGCTTGCAAGGAATCTGCATTTGTTAGTTGTTCACCTGCTCTCATTGCAGACGTTGTCTGTTCCACCCTGGGGGTTGTGGGGGTCACCGTGACCGGTAGAGTGGTGATTTCTGACAGGAAAAATAAATAAAAGTAAAAACTTAAACACAGAACAGAAAAGAATTTTGTTGAGATGAGCGAAAAGAAACACGTTAGCTGTACAATTAGCACTGATATGTATTGTTTCATATTGTCACTGTGATGTTCATCTCAATCATCTCATTTAATCAAATGTTCAAACAGAAAATCTGTGCCTTTTTTAGTTTTGTTGTTTTGTTTAAACTGACATATTCTGAATACAAAAGTGTTCAACACAAACAGAACTTTTGATCTTGAAAGAGAATATATGTTTGAGGTGGTTTTAAAAGTTGTAGCTAAGAAACGCGCCCAGAAAATTCTTAAATTACTAATAATCAGCCAAATGCTGCTCAGATGGGGCAGGATCTCAGAATAATTGTTATATAAAAGTTGTTTTCTTTGTTTAGAATCAAAAAAGCTAAAATAAAAATTCTGTCGACATAAATTTAAAATATATTTCACCCAGGATAGCAGCAGAACTAAACCTCCTTTGAAAACCGCAGCATAAATTACATTTATGCTCTGAATAATAAGTCCTAATTTCACATTCTGGTGGTGTGCAAAATGATATTGCAATGTTTACAATAGTAACATTACTGCTGTTTGTTACAGCAAAGTTTTCTCACCAAAAACAAGTCTGTCTGCAAAACCAAGAACATATCCAGTTATCTTCTTGGGGACAAATGAACAACATGAACGTTGCTTTGAATAAGTAGGTACAAAAACAAATGTGATGCCTACGATCAGTGTTTCCCAACCTTTTTCCTCAAAGCCCCTCGTTCTTAAAGGTAATAGTGAGTCCTGCTCACCCCCCAGGCTGGGAACCACCACCACTTGAATACTTTAATCCAGGCCTTTCAGCATACAAACACTAACACAAATACGCTGGGGTGATAAATGCTGATGTCGAAGCAGCAGGCATCAAAAACTGTCAAACTAAAGGCAGCATCTACGTGTTTCATTGTAACTCTTTTGGTCTCTATTGTACGTTAGGTCTTTAAACTCCCTGTTTTCCTCCACACTAAAACACACGACGCTGATGTAATGGAGCAGAATAATTTCTCCGTAGTTTGGCTCAGACACCCAGAGCCTTTCACAAAATTAGTCTCAGAAGCAACTTCTGTCTTCACCTCTTTCACTTATTTTTGTTTTTTCCTCCTCCTTTTTAATCTCTCTAACTTTCTGCTGTGCACACCCACTTTGTCTGTCCTCAAAATACATTAAATCACTTACAGCTCATTTTTGCCACCCTTACCAGGAAAGAAAATCTACACAGATAAACATAGATTTTAACTCTCCCCCTCACACAATCCAGCTTTTTGTGTGACATGGGAGGCAGAGAAGTGAAATCCTATCTAGTATTTCTGTTTTACCACAACTGCAATTTTCTTCTTCATAACTCCCTCCCTCGCTCTCCTTCTGTCACTTCTCACAAAATCATATTTTGATTTCTACTCGTTCTTTGCGTTTGCTGTTTTCTCTCCACTCAGGATCACATTTCTTCTTTTCCTCCTTTTCTCTGATCTCGTGTTTTCCTCTGATCCTCTCAGCGCTGCTCTGTATGTTGTGCCTCAGTTTAGTGTTTTAAAAGTACACTGAAACCATCGACTCCGGAAAATTCAAACTGCTGTTGATTTACATTTTGTTCAGTTGTGTGAGATGTTTCCATGAATCACACGGCGTTCAGTCTCTGTGCGTAATATTTAGATTATGAAGTGTCAGCTTTTGTTAGTCTTGCCTAATAGCGTTTACTTCTCCACAGCTTTGGGTTTATCAGTGCATCTGCTGTTTAGAACTTTATATTTGTTTATAAAGATTGCTCACAGGGAAAATATGCAAAATGTTCATGAAAAACTAAATATTGCTGTTTAAAAACACAATTTCATACAAAAAACAATATTAGCACCTATAGACTAGCTTCATGCTGCTGACATTAAGCTGTTTTAATTTGGTGCCCTTTACTGCAGTAATTAGCCCCCACACCCCACACCCCCATATGAAGAGGAGGAAGAGGAAGAGTGTGGAAATGGGAGACAGGAAGAAAAGAGTCCAGAACCCGTTTCACCTCGTGAACCATTTACCTAATTAGTGACCACACAGATCCTGTCACACTCCTATTTCTATCTTCATCTTTTTCCACTTGTCTAATGCAGTTCTATTCACAGTGCCCCCCCCCCCCCCCCCCCCCCCCACACACACACACACACACACACACTTTCTCCATTCCTCACTGGCTTCATCATCTGTCATCCTCATCTTTTTTCTATCCATCAGGGTTCTTTCTGTGTCCACTGTAAAGGTCACTTCATTAATTTAAATAAGTTACTTTAGGTCTAACATTTCCTACAATTATGAGTCCAGTTAATATTTAAAATACCACTTACGTGGGATAAAATGTAAGAAAAGGAACCATGGGAGACTATTTTTATCATGAAGATTCAAACTGTGATGTAGAAAACAAGATTTTTCTTTACGGCAGTACCTCACTGGGATGCAACTAGTTTGCAAACAACATTCGTTTGAAAGTTTTTTGAATGTTTTGCAACATTCACAGTTGTTCTCAAGTTCCTCACGAGTCACAGAGGCACGTTAGAGGTCTTAGACTTACTTGAACTTTGTTGCGGGTACCTTCTACCCCTCCCAGAGTACTGAAGCTGTATTTTAACACAAACACTGAAGCTTTCCACTGAGAGAAACCATACTCAGGTTTAATTCAGAGTTTCTGTGTGGAATTAAAAGGTCAAAAAAGTCTAGAGTTTACTTCAGCAGATTAAACCATAAATGTGGCGTTGGCTGGCAAAGTGGGCATAAAGATGGGTATGATGTGGATGGAGGTGGTCATCCAAATGATGTGCACAGGCAAGAATACAGATCTGCGAGCCAAGCACACAGGAGCTGGTCAGGGTTTCTAAAAATTGGCCCCTCAAAATTCAGCATCATGGTTCACTGATGGTTTGATTGTACGCACCCAGAATGCAATGAGACTGAAATTCTGAGATACTAACTAGTCATGAGACATTAGCTTTAGACGGGCCCTCCTGATCACCGCTGAGCTACAGGAGCCTGCCATCACTCCCTGACTCCCGTGTAAAAACACAAACACACAGATGCACTCAGCAAACTGAGAAACAGGAGGTGTCACAGCCAGGCCCACGGGCTCATTGCAAAGCTGCTGACTGAGCAGGGTGAAACAGAAACAGAAAAATCTGTTCAATTATGGAGAGAGCTGTGGGTATAAATCCACCTGTGTCAGCCTAAATAATGGTTCTCGACACTCTGTGTGAGTGTGTGTTTATAGGGAAGACAGGGAAGGTTGGTGTCACTCAATTATTTGTGATACGCTTGTGTTTTCCTAATGACCTCTGGATTGACAGATCAAAAGCCAAGGCTTTCCCCCCTTTATTAATTCATTTATTTGCAGAACTGCATTAACAGCTGCTAATTTAATTGAATTTAATCACAGGTAATTACTCATATCTGTTTGTGTGTTTATATCTTCGTCTGTCCGCAGAATATTTTATTAATTACTGGAAGAGTTTAATGAATTTTGCAGGAAGTAATGATTGGATCATAATTTTTTTTAACTGGGTGTCAACCTGACTCAACATGGCTTCAGATACTGATCTAAAATATGGAGAGGTAGTAGCTGAGATTCATTCCCAACACCAACAGCAATGGATTGCACAAGATCGTAGTTAAAACTTTATCAAGCAAAAAAAGGGCAACTCATTGTTTATATGATTAAAACCCAAACCCAACACGTTGAGTCAGATCACGGACTAAACTGGACTATGTTTGCCCCAGCCCTGAGTTACCCCAAAGAACCAGACTGGTTTATTGCAGTTTTAGTATAAAACTGAAAGAAGAACATTCGTTTTAAGTGACAGAAAACTTGCAAACTTGTAAGAACATTTTTAGTTGCGGTACTAGAGAGTAGCAGTTAAATGTTAAAGTACTACGTTGAATAAGAAGCGACGGCGGGAAAAACTCGAGTGCTTTTTGGATGAAAATCAAGCCACCATCCTGAATGGCAAATCAGAAAACTCTTAAAAAGTACAACTGCAGGTTTGATTTGAATGTAACTTGAAGAGGCAGACTAATCATGACGGCCTCTTTTGTGGATGAGTGGTTGGGAAAATTAGTTCTTTATGGTAAGATTTTTTTTTGCAGACTAATTGCCTATTTAGTTCATTGTACAGCAAGAAGTGATTCACTGGACGTCAAAATGCGAGTTTCGGCATCCAACTAAATAATAAATGTGACAAAAAAGCAATAATGAAACTTTAAGTGTAGCTGAAAGGAACAGCCATAAGCTAGACAGCCGAGATGATAAAAATGAAGATGTTGTTTATGTCAGGAACAGTGAATTGCTCATTAGACCTCAGTGCCATGAAGCGCCATAAAGGATGTGATTATAATGGTAGCCCCAAGTGTCAGGAGTTGTACAACAACATGTTCAGATGCTAAA
Source organism: Millerichthys robustus (assembly GCA_034783495.1). Classification (NCBI taxonomy): domain Eukaryota; kingdom Metazoa; phylum Chordata; class Actinopteri; order Cyprinodontiformes; family Rivulidae; genus Millerichthys; species Millerichthys robustus. The sequence continues at coordinate 3,654,512 of JAVKLF010000132.1, forward strand.
AAGAGACTTGTGGCACTGAAAGGCTAAAATCAGCTGAGCTACAAAGGAAATGAGTTTAGGTTTGGAACCAAAATACTTAATTGTGTCATTAAGATCCCTGGAGAGAGAAAAGGACACATTTCTGCCTCACCAATAAATATGAACTGTAAAAAAACAGGGTTCAACTTCCTCCAAGACCCTTTATTTTGCAGTTAAGACTTTTAGTTCTTGAAAGAAAAATAGTTTTTTATTTTTGTTTTCCCTCAAACAGTCTTCAGTAGAGAATAACAATAAAAAAATCTAATATAAACACATTTACAATCCAGGGCAGATTCTGGTCAAATGAGCGACACAAAATGTATTTTCACTCATTCATAAAATCCCAATATTACTTTGGAAAGGGTGAAGCCAATATTGTTTCAGGATTCTTATCATTATTGTTATTGTTATTATTATTATCTTACTGCCATCTTAGATTTATTCCAGTTTGGAGAGAAATGTGGGATTTGGTAGCAACTAGTGGTATTAAAGCAAAATTATTAGAATTTATTTTCCAGTCTTGGGTGCAGGATGCCAAAGAGTTCTCAGAGCAGATACTCACAATTACTGTATTTTTTTAATGTTTTATAGTTTGGTAGTGGTGCAAAAAATGTGAGATGCACAACCTTATGTTTATGAAATATGAGGCATTCTGAAAAATAGCCATAAATTCAGGACACGCGGATATTTATTACTGACAATTTCAACTTTAATTTTTTATATTGTAATTGTAACTGTGTTTTGAATTCTGTAGAATAGTTATTTAACGAAGTTGGGGGACACTGGAACGTTATATATTTTATGGTCAAAGAATGGAGAGGTGGATTGAAGGATGGGAAATAAGATGGAAAAATAGGCAGACATAGCTGGGAAATGATGTAAAGGCAAAGTAAATCTAAGCTAAATATTTATATTGGCAATATTTTTTGCAGGCAGACACGTATGAACACAAAGAAAACCACAATGAACCAACAGTAAGTCCAACTCTAAGTGTTTCCATGTGTGATATCACAAGACAGGAAGAGAAAGAGCAAGTCAACTAAACTGTTATAAAGTCAATTAAAGTTTGTTGTCTTTGGGTTAGAATTTTATATTTTTTTCTGATTGTGTTTTCAAAGTTCAGACACTTCATGTAAAAACATCCTGAGTGTAAGCTTAGTAAAGGAGCTGTGCTACAGGACACTCACCAACGGGTTGGTTAATATTTTTTTTGCATTTTATCACTAATGCGTTAAACCATCTGAAGCCAAGATATCAAATTACCTCATAGTTTTAAGCCTTGTGTTAGTTTTCTCTTTTTTTTAACTTGATGAAGAAGTTGTGGAGCATTTGCTTCTTTCAGGACTTTTCATGGTCATAGAGTGAAGTGTAGTTTGACAAGAAGTTTGCATTAGAATGAATTTAATGAAACACCCAATCCTAGAGAGACTGGAAACTGTTAAATGTTTTCCATTTGTTAATAATTTGTCTGCACAAAGTATGATAATGACCTCAGAACAAAATTTATAGGGAGGATTAGCTGAAATCCAATGTCTCTTTTCAAACTTTGGTCTCCCAAATGGAAAACTGCTCTAATACTTGTTTTTTATACACAGCATTTGAATTTTTTGTTCATTTGAGGTTAAATTGACTCACTTTATCAGATGATTTATTTAATGATGTTCTAAAGCACTATATTTAGAAATTACATGTTTTCTTTTATTTTTATGTCATACTGCAATTTAATACTTATCTGTCTTTGGAAATAAATACAGGGGAAACATGCATATGAAGTAAAGAGTGAAGGTAATATGAGTTGGAGTGTGTGTGTGTGTGTGTGTGTGTGTGTGTGTGTGTGTGTGTGTGTGTGTGTGTGTGTGTGTGTGTGTGTGT
>JAVKLF010000132.1:3661502-3671990 GCA_034783495.1 Millerichthys robustus
TGCTGACGCCACGTGACGCCCAAATAAGCTGCATTAAATAAACACAAAATTAAAATAAAACAAAACAATAAAAGTTTTGCTTTTTTCCCAATTTTTCCATAAACTGGCAAAGTTGTTACTTATTGTTATCTAAGCTAAAAAATAAACAGAGTACTCTTCTATGTTTTACTGTCCCCATCATGAGCAGCCTACTGGTTTGGCCTGACACATCTGGGATATATTGTTCCCCTCGGGCGTTCCTTCTCGCTCAGCCTGCACACATGAGTTCAGAAATACAGAACTGTATCCATCAGTCGTAGCCAACGGCCCACTTTATGTCCACGGGGAGCAGGTACGTGTCATTTCCTGTTCATGTCTTCACCTGCCACATGTCGCTACAAACTAAGATATTAAGATCAGATGGTACGTAAAGGAGAAAGGGAGGGACTCTGGCCACTACAGCATCTTTTTTAAGAGGGACATTTAAAAATAGGTAGAGGTGCAGAGAGCTGTTACAGATTTAGATTTAACCATAAATTGGGTCATAATTATTTTAAATTATGGCACAGATGTAAAAAAAAAAGTTGCAAACTTACTGACAGTGCATCCATTGTGTCATTATGTGGTTTATTTTTATGGAACGAGTCATAAATGTAAAAACATTTGTGCAAAGGCTCGCTTTTTTCCCTAACATTATTGTGCTGCAGGAAGAAAATAATTACTAAAGTAATCCATACCTCAAAAACATGTTAACATAAATCTGTAAAGTAAAAGAGACAAATAAGATGAATTCCCCACTTTTGCTAAATCATCCCTCTTTCCAGATCTAATTTCACCTAATCTTAGAGCAGAAAGAAGTAAAGATTTTAGTTTTAAAAGTACCGATCATGAATTGATTTAGCTCACTATGTCCTGCAGCTAATCCTTTACTGAAAACATGTTACAAAACCTAACAGAGCGTGAACACAATGTATTACACAGCTGTCCACTATTAGGAAAAGTCCCATGACCTAGACTGTTTAATCCCTGCCCAGACATGTTGAAAAGCCTCCTTTGAGCAAGATGATTAACATCAATCTCTTTATGTACAGAATATGTGAGACCAGACATACACAAAAATAATAGTGTAAGAGATACAAAAAGACCAATGGTTTGATTTTTGGTGTATTTAATATTTTCCACTCTAAAAGTGAATGTAATTTAATCTGGATAAATCTGTTTCTAAAATCCTTCTGATGTTATTTTTCAGGTTTGCACTACGAAGCACAATAAGTTAAACAATCATCCTATAGTTTTCAGGATTTATGAACTTTGCATTGATGTTCCTTGTATAAGTTCTAGTTCTGAAACCTTTTAATGTACTTTAATGTTTTGAATGTGTTCAGGCTACCATGTAAGCTCTTACCAGGCAGGTCACAGCCGAGGACCTCCATCCTCATCCCGATCCCAGCAGGGGACCACCGCTCCGGAAAGACTCGGATGTGCTGGGCCACAATTTCATCAAACCTCCTCACTTCCGGAGTATCATAGTGGCTGTTTCCTTCAAAGATCTGAGTAAAGACAAACAGCAAACAATGAAAAAGTTAAAGTTCCACTTTTAGCTTTTTCTTCCAAACAAGACAAAGATCACTTTGTGCAGGTAAAAGGGACAATTGATCCGCTGCACAGAAACAAAATGTTTCGGTGTGTCTTTCTGACTGGTTGAGCCAAGGTGTATGACTCACTAACAAACAAATAAACAAACAGGAATGTTTGTATCTTTCTGAGCTTTCTCTGGTTATGAAAGGGTTATTGTTTGTACAAAAAATTTTTCTTTTTCTCCCATTCAACCAAAATGCAACTTGTATACACTGTCAGGTCCTTATTTAAATCTGTATCTCAGAAAGTAAAGTTTAACAGATTGAAAAATTTCACCAACATCTGTGTTCTGTCAAAAACAAATAAAAAAGTTGCCTGTCAACAATTATACAATGCAGCTAATCAGCATCGTTTCCCTTCTCAGTATGACGAGTCTTTAAAAAAAATAACAAGTTCCCTTTTTTTAAATAAATTTTAAAGCTCGGCAGCCTCCAGCAAAAAATTAAAAATAAAAAAATAAAGAAAGAGTTTATTACAAACTAGAGGGTATAAGAATGCTGTTGGTTTCATGAATGACTGTATCTATCTGTAATTTTTATTTTAACTTTGATGATTTTCCCAGGATGCTCATTTACAAAGACAGGCAGATAAGAGAGAACAGGATATTTAACATCGTGAGGAAAATCCTGACACTCAGTAGTACTATTAACGCATTTTAAGACAGTCTCAGAAAGGAGAATGAAGTGCCCTGTCTCGTGGTGCGCCAGACTGCCAACAGTGTTGAGTAGTGATGCAGAAAAGACATTTTTAATTAACACCCATGAGAGACAGAGGATGAGCGCACATGTGAAAGAGAGACAGAAAGAGTTTAGAAAAAAAGACAGAAGCAGAGGCAGAAACTGGAGAAGGAAGGTGATTAAAACTAATTATTTTCAGAGCTGATGCAGAAATAAAATAAATGAGAGAAAATGAAAGAGAAGGCGGGAGGAGTCATTTGGATATCAATGAGGACTAGCTGAGAGGCAGCTATAAACAAGTCAAAATGTGAGTGAAATGACAGTTATCAGAGGACAGAGAGTTTAAATGTGCATGTGATTAACTTTGCATGTTTGTGTGTTGTTATTTACCTTAGCAAACCCAGTCTTGCTGTCCATAATATAGTTCCAGTCTTTGCCATTAAAGCTGTGTGCTAGTTTGTACTTCCTGACAAATGCTCTGTTCTCTGCACTTGTGCTGCCCTCCAAGCCTCTTGCACCCTGGGTAATTATGCCACGTATCATCTTGGGCGTGCCGAGATCCACCTGCAATATAGAAAAAAAAATCATTGGATATTGAGTTTGTTCACATTAGTGAGGTCTTGAAGGCCTTACGCATCGAAATCATGAAAAATGTTTTAGTTTTGTGCTAACAGCTGTAGTGAATATAATTATTGGCCTTTAAAGTCACAGTTTCATACCTGTAGCCACTCCTCTCCTGCTATGGGTTGTGTTGGATTGGGATACCAGCCTGACTTGCTGGCCACCAGCCTGGCTGCTCCCATAGCGCCGTGGATGTCCCTCATGGAGGATGCAGAGATCTGGGAGTCCGGAAGCAGACCAGACAACATGCCTTGAAGCTCCGAGCATGGGGCATCTAAAAAGGAGACAGAAAGAACAAATACTTTACTACTTATGGGGATTTTAGGAAGTCTGAAACATTTCAATATTTTCCATCAAATGCTGGTGGGGATTATTTTTTCAATAATACAAGCATCAGCTTCTTCTTTTTTATTTTATTTTTGTCAGCTGTATGTATCAAATTACCTAATAAGGCTGCCAAAACCCTTTATTTTCTCTTAAAACAATCCTTATTCTGTTAACTTGTCCTCGGATTTGTGTTTTCACAGTAACACATCACTAAAAACATTTCATTGGTGTTTTTAGTTTAAAAAAATGAGAGATTTCTAATGACGTCTATCAGATTTTACTGAAAAAAACAAAAAACAAGAGGTGCTCTACGTGCTTCAACCTTAAGTGATTTTAATCTATTTGATAAGAAGCCATAATATGCTATTGTCTTTATTTTTTAATGAGAACTCTTCCTGTCAAACTAAACTCTCAGGTCTGGAATAATTTAGAGTCAATTTTTGTTTGATCTTGACACTGACTGTTACAACAACTGATGTGTTAAACAGCTTCTCCGAGCTGTTTATCTTCACCTACTTTCATTAATGGTTTTCCATCCTTCTGCAGCAAAGTTGACATAACAACTTGAGCCAAGCAAAGGAGGAGGAGGTGGTTGGATGAGTGTTTATCTGCACGGGGAATTGAGTCAGATATCTCCCAAATAAAAGAACAAACTAAAGCAGAAGCATGTTTCAGATCAAAATGTTGTTACTACATTTACAAATGACAACTCTCTGCTACTACCACATCAGATTTGAGCTTTATATCTGGGATGGGGGTGACCCCCAAAGTTAGATAGCTAGATGTAAGAGTCTTACTAAAATTTGTGCGGTGGTTCATTGGATTTTTTTTGCAAATGCTCCAGATAAATAAAAACACACATGCACACGCGCACTCAGACGCAAGGAAAGAAAACATTATTCTCCCTCTTTGTCTTTTGTAGGGGGTGATAAAAAGAGTTTAAGAAGAAGAAGAAAGCACTAAAGAGATAAACAAAAGGTCAAGCAGAGATATGAACTGAAAAATCAGTGAGGGAGAGGGCTGACAGCGACGGGTGACGGTGATTGATGGTGACATTCTTCAGGTCTTCGCGGAGATGAATGTTTAATGCTGTGAAGCCGGCAACGGTGCCTCCATACGGTAAATAATGCATCAACAACAAACAACAGCACACTCTGCGAGCTCCCTCCAGCTCGATAAGATACATGGAAAATGATCACCAGTGAGGAATCTGAACAGATGTAATTGTACTGTTTTATTTTTGCCTCTCTGAGCTTTGACTGCAGCTCTCCAGCAAGGCCTTTTAATCCAGGAGAGCGGTGGGAGTCGACAAGAACACTGACTCTTTTGCTCTCAGCAGAAACATTCAGATATAACACACCAGCATGAGAGCTCTTAAACTTACTCACTCGCACAAAGCGATACGTGCACTTTGCAAAATATTCAAAGTTCCACACGCATATTTGCTCCTGGATGCTCGCGCATTTCACCCACACACGAGCGAGCACACACTCCAGCTGAGCTTTCCCTGATAACCAGCTCCCACTGCAGCTGTAAAACATGTCAAAGAAGCCAGCACAACGCCCAGATGGCTGCGCACACACACACACACACGCACGCACGCACGCACGCACACACGCACACACACACACACACACACACACACACACAGTTGAGTTATGTGATGTGAGTAACTATCAGCTACAACCACCCCAGATATATTTGTAGATTTGACTGAGTTATCCTTATTTTTGTGTTTGAAAAGATTGCTGTGCTGTGGCGGCCATCATGGTTAACTCCAAAAGGTAATCAGCTATAAAGGTACATCCAATGATTACTTTGATTAAAATCCATTCTGTGATTTATGAGGAACAGAGCAAGCAAACACACACATACACACAAGCAAAAACATTATCATGGCGCCTTTGCCTTCGGTGTCGGGTGATAATATCAAGTGATTGATAAAAAGCTAGGGGTGTTCAAATAAAACAGGATTAAAGGGAGGGGGGAAAAAACTGCTGCTGCTGTAGGAGCCAGGAAGATTTAAGGAAGGCGATGGAGGAAAGAAAATGAAAGAGGGGCTGGAGAGACGTGGGAATGGAAGCTGTCAGCAAAGGCGAAAGAAGGACAGAGGGGGAAAGCAGAATGAGGGACGAGAAAAAACAGAGATGTCGAAGAAAGATGGGCAGGAAGTGAGAGGAAGGCAGTGCAGGAGGCATAAAAGTGTGATTTAAGTTAATGACATGTCACTGACTGACTGCTTTATTTCTGCCTTTATAGGCCTGTGTAGGGCATTACCGCACTGTGCTAGTGTGTTACACTGCGTGCTTTTCTCCACGTCTATGTACAGGAAAGGAAAAAAAAAGATACAGAATGGCTATTAGCAGATATGTTTGGTTATAAAGGGTTTTTTAGAAGAAGACATATTTATTACGTGCCACGGAAGGCGAAGGCAGAGATATTATGTTTTTGCCTTTGTCTGTGTGCCAGTGATTACTTACTCTCAGAAAGAAATCAATCTACAATTTATTGCTTTTTAGAGTCAATCCCATTTTTAAACACAAAATTGATTGTAACTTACTCTGAATTACAGATATTGAAGTAAAGTTAAGCCGAAACTCTTCCTTGACACATAATCTGAATCAATCTTGAGTGATGTGGCTGTGGTGGTCATCTTAAATTGAAACTTTTTCATGAGAAGCTGGAGGAATACAAGGCTTTAAATTCACTGTAGCAGAACAAACTACTTGCCTTTGTTTACTCAAAAATCTATAAAACTCTGTCCCTTCTACTGACATAGCTGGACGTGAACCAACACGTCAAGATGTTGCATGTAAAGTTGGTGTTTTCCTCACCTCCATAATGGAAATTGTGAACTGCCAGAGACAACGAACAGGCATGAGAAAACAGCTCAAAAAAGTGTATTGAACGTGTTCTCAGTGCTGAGGGTGACGAGGAAAATAAGGTGAAATATAATGCAATTTCAGGTGTTAAAACAAAACAAAAAGTAGGACTGGTGGACACGAGCTCGGGCAGGACAGCTGATACATTTCACCCTCCTTGTCTGTCATATTGTTTTTGTGTGATTATGATTTGTGTAGGTGCTGAAATAGCCCTCCTGGAAAAAATAAAATAAAAAGCAGCATTTCTGTCCCTCTTCTCGGTGGTCGCTTTCAGTGGCAGCAGGGAGAGGCCCTAACCTAATAATGATACAGTGAAGCTCAGACACACACACAAAGTCAAATGGATTCAAATCCCCTTTCTTTTACTGTTTCTCCACACACAAACACAGACTGTATAATTAAGTTTTATCTATTTATAGTATTGAGCTGATTATGCCGGTTGAAATTGTGTTTGTTTGCCAGGGCTGCGGATGAAAGCTGAGAGCCTGTTACTCTCTGATGTTATCACCCACACATGACACTCTAGTATTATTCTATTAGGACCAAGTGTGTTTCTTTGTATCTGTGTGTGTGTTCTAGGAGTGGGAGTCAGAGAAAGGGGGATATGTATATGAAAGAGCAAGGGCAAGAGTGGGAGTTCACAAGAGTGGGTGCGTTGTGTGAAAGTGAGAAACAGATCAAAGTACCAACATAATTATCATTAGATTATATAAATATATACAGAAGAAGCAGATGTATTTTCTTTAGAAAGGATTTCTGGGAAGTTATTTTTGCTTTGACCCCACTCTCTGACACAACATAACAGACAATAAAAACGATTTGTCCAAATAGAATTCCACAGGTAGACTGACAAAAAGGTACTTTGAGGGATAATTCAAAGGTGATTAATGTATGCCTGCTACCTGCTGCCTTTTATGTCAAAGTTTAACTAGAAATCTGACCCAATCTTGGAGTATGGGGAAGACATAAAGCTACTACTACACTAAATTTTAGCTCGATATCTGACTAATGCTTGCACACATAGACAGAGCCAAAGACGATTAAAGGAGGTCCTGCCTTTCAATCGGGGCGAGTGATAAAATGGAACTAAATCTTCCTCACCTGTTATCTGGCAGCCGTAAAGTTCGAACCGCAGGGCAATGCCGTTCTTCCACGTCTGAGGTCGGATCCGTACGAAGCGAGTCAGAACCGGCTGGGGGATCCGATTGAGCACCACTTCTGTGGCATCAGCATTGGCATGGAAAACCTGTGGGTGGAAAATAACAGACATTTAAGATTATTAGACAATTATCCTGAGTGGGAGGGAGTCTGAGCTGCAACACAGGATATGGTAGGTATGGAAAGATGTTGCTGAGTCATGAAGCTGAGTCATTTGAAAAAGGCAAATACTACTGTGTCCTTGAAGACCCTTTCTAGTGTTCAACCCTGTCAGGTCCATTTAAAAATAGTGTACCAACATTTGTCCAGATCTGTGTCCAACCTTGGATTTAGAATCCGTTAAAATATTTTTATAACTATGTCAAGTACATTTGTAATTCTAGTTTTTTTTCCCCCATTTAACTAAAAGATTTAAAGAGCAGAATGTTCCTATTTTGGTAGATGTGTCCTTTGTAATTGTTTAAATTAAAGACAGTGTTAATCCATTCTATTTGTTTAGTTGTTCCCCCTGGGGAATCCCAAGTCATTCTTAGGCTACCAAAGAATAAAAAACCCTTCAAGGTCTGGATCTGCCCCCAGGGTGCTGAAAACCTCCAATAGGATACACGCAGGAGGTCTCCTTGTTGCCCAAATCACCTCACCTGACTTCTTTTGATGTGGAGGAGCAGTGGCTCTACTCTAAGCTCCCCCTGGATGATGAAGCTCTTCACCCCAATTCTACAGCCAAGATTTGAAAACATGGCAGAATGACAGACAGTGGATTGATCTGTCACTTCACAGCAAAAAGGTTACAGGTTTTTCTTTCAGCACCTGTGGTAGGTATTGTCACTAAGTGAGAGTAACTGCATGAATCTGTCTCTTCTCTGTCTCATTTGTCTTGGTGTGATGCTGTGTTGGACTGGAAACCTGTCCAAGGTGTAACCTGTCTGCTGCACAATGATCACTGGAGACATGCACCTGCTCCCCACAACCATGAACCAAAAAGCAGGTTAATAAAATAGATAGATGCACGTGAAAACAATATTTAAAGTAACACAGTTGTTGTTTTTGCATACTAATTTGAATACTTCTCAAAAACTATCGATGTGCGTTTTAGGTATTTGGTTATATTTTGTAGAATACGGCTGTCTTCTTATGAACCGACAATCCTCAGATCATTTATGTTCTGAACTCTTTGAAAGATTTGACAGAAACAAAACATGACCCTTTATGAAGTAGTTCAACGTTTTCGGAAATAGAGATGTTTGCTTTCTTTCCAGGATTGTCATGAAAACACAGATAATAATCTTTTGTGTGTGAGTTAAATAAGAAAGTAAGGTCAAAGTGTATTTTCACACACAGACATCAAAAATATAAAAGATGAGAGCTAATATGAGTCCATCTGGAGTTGCAGACTTGACTTCACATGGGTTAAAATGACAAAAAGCAAATATTTCTTCGTTGATTACACACAGCACAAGCAGTGTGTGTTAACAAAAGGAGGGATGAGTGTAAAAGCTTACTTACACACTCCTGCGCACGGTCTAAGGGCACAAAGTGTGTGATAAATCAAAGATGTAACTATGTGGAGAAGAATCCTCTTCTCACATTCTAGACTCTACCACACACAGGAAAACATCTCTAATCCCTACACACACAAGATAAACACACTCTGTCACCCCTCAGCGCACAAACACACACTTTCAGACACAATGCTTTCTCTCACACACTGACAGTTTCTCCATCCTTACACCCCGGAGCCACTGCACTCCCTGCACACAAAACATACACACAGAAAATGATTTCCTCACACAAATACAGATAAAAGGAAATTGAATGCAAGTGCACATGACCAGAAGCACTCTTTTTGTCTCTTGACATTCAGACTTCATATCGCTGTCTATCTGACAGTGTCATGTCTCCTGCTCTCAGTCATCTTTGCTGAGCTCTCTGCTGGAAAACACAGCTGGGCTTCTGCTTTTCTCCACCATCGCTTCTCTTTTTTTTCCATCTTTCCTGCTCTCTGTCATTCCTTCCCACATCTCTATTTCCTTCTCTGTCCTGCTGCCATGATAATATACTGCTGTAAATTGTGAAAAAAAAAACTCCACTTTTTTTACAGGGTATTTTAGAGTGTTCAGATCAAACAGGTCTTAGTTGTTTCCTTGGACCACTTTAGGAGGATCACCTGAGCCACACATATTATTTGGTACTCTGATCTTTATTTGTTGGGAGCAAAGCTGTAGGACCTTCAACTGAACTGACATGGCGCAACAGATGTAGCAAAGTTAAATTCTACAATGATCCTTGGTAATATTCTGAAGAAAACACTGTTTTTTTCTGACATAGTTTTATTGAAACATTTATTAAATTCCTTATCAAAATAAATGTCTCTTTTGTCAGGATTTTCTTAGTGGGTTACAAGATGCAGTATGGGTACGTTTTTTTTCTCTGATTTTATGTTTATTCTGATTGTTTTTGGACCCACTGGGGTCACTGTATGCTATAATGTGCTGTGTCAATCATAGGACAACAGTCTGAGGAATATTGTGTTGCATTATATTCTAAGTGTAAAACCAGAGCACTAACCACCAAGCCACTGCGGCCAGTTTAGATGTCTGATTTTATTATATTTTTTCCTGAAACATCAGCAGACCTGCTAAACAGTGTGGGCAATGAACAACCAATCGCAAAAACTTTGGGGGTATACCCTTGCAATCACCTGAAACTAATTTGTAACACGTCTGAAAAGCCTCTTTGTATCTAAAATCAGTTGTGCTAATAAAACAACTTAACATGTTTATTACAAAGAACAGTGATTCATATTTAACCAAGCCAAAGGCCATTCAATTACTTGCTCGAATACCCAGTTATAGATGTTTTCCTTTAAGAATCTCTCTCTCTTTCTCTCTCTGTTTTTACATTCATTATTTCCATCATATCCTCAATCAGTTAAACAACAGGATCCATCAGGGGTGGCAAAATATGAATGAAGGGACTCTCTGACATGCAGGAACAGAAGCGAGCCACTGGGCCAGCTGGGAATTGAACTCATGACCCAACGGGCGAACAATACAAAGTCACCCACTGTGACCTCATGTTCCTACAAAAGCCTTCATACTAGAAACCGTGACCACATAAATGATGGAAAATCGCCTAAAGGCCCTACAAGAATTAATGGAATTGTGGTACAGACTGTAATTACAAGTGTGTGTGTGTGTGTGTGT
>JAVKLF010000132.1:3750072-3766423 GCA_034783495.1 Millerichthys robustus
CAACATAAAAATAAACATGTGGACAATAAAATGATAATGTTATAAAAGGCAATCAGAGAAATAAACATGATTGACCCGCATGACTCCACAACACAGACGCAACTCAAGCCTCCAGCTCTGCCTGAAATCACTCAGAAAAATGAATAATCAACCTACTGCTGGCAACACGAACAACACGTTTGCTGTTTTTGTGTTTGTCTTGCAATGTTCTTTTCATGAATTTTATCAAGAAACAACCAGCAAATGGTAGTAGTACACTTGTTGCCAATCTGCTGACTGTAAGGCTGAAATATTCATGAAAAGCTGCTGGAGATGGTCTGTTGTGAACTGAAGAGGCGAGTGGCAGAAAGGAGGGTGGGCGGAGTCACACAGACCAGCCAAGAGCTCATCCCAGCCAAAGATCACATAGCAACAGAATGTAAGTGACATGTGACAGATTTAAGTGGGCTGAAGCTCAGTTAAAGCACACACACACACACACACACACACACACACGCACAGCTGTGGTAAACCAGTCTAGACCTGTTAATAGATATCCATGTCTTGTGCCCCGTGGAAAGCAAGTCCACAAACGTGTTGACCACATAGCAAACATTACAAGGTATTAGGTTTTATCTCTCAGTCCTTCTGTCACTTTATTGTCTCGTTCTCTCTTGATCTGTTCATTAATCTCACTTCCATTCCCCCCTCATTTCAATATTTATAGTAGTACATTTGTTTTAAAAAAATCACTTATGTTCAAATATTATCTTAATATCTCTAATTCCTGCATACTAGGGCATGCACTTGAGCCGAATGCATATGCGGCAGAATCGTGTTGCTCTGTATTACTTTCCAAATGACATCACTGGTTTGGATGAGAAAGTAGGCGAGGCTCCACGGCCTCTAACCAACCACAAAGCTGACCTGTTGGCTGCTGCCTGGAGATAATGTTAATCTGAGCATGAAACAGACTAAACTGAACAGATTTATACATAAATACTTGCAGAGCACAGCAAGAGCCCTGGTGGTCTCCATGCTGACGCTTGCATGTGTCAATCTGGGTGGTCAGCAGGGGGAAAGTGTCTAACTACATGCCAGTCATGTTTGAGATGTCTTCTTCAGCCACTCCTGGCTCCACATACACTGTCAGCATACTTATTTGTCGATGATCACACACATCTTACATTTCTGCTATTATATGTCACTAATCTATCACGCTATCTGTCACCTGCCCTCTGGTTTTTGACTTATTCTGCTCTACTTACTGCAAGTCATTTGGTGTAATCCTATCAGCTGAATGTCTCAAATGTCTTGTTATTTTACAATCTGCTGCCATTTTGTCTGCTCCTCTGCTATAAAGCCGCCTAACATGTCAATGCGTCTGCTTCTCTGTCTGTTTCTCTGCCTTCTTGTTTTTAGGTATTTTATGATGACAAGTCTGCCTGGCAGTCAGTCTGCGGAGCTGTGAGACCTGTGCTTCTATCGGTCAGTCCGTCTGTCATTTAGCATTTGGCCTCTGGACACGATAATGTCACTGAGGCAGAGATAAGAGCAGTGGAGAAGTGAAAGGGAGGTAGAGAGGGCAGGGGAGACAGAGATAAGAGGGGGCAGAAGAAGCAAAGAGAAAGTAGAGGGCAATGGAAAGCAAGGGTAAAAGAAAGTAAGGGAACTACTAACTGCATCCAGCAGAAAGAAAATGCATAATCCCACAGATTTACTGATGACTGAATCATTACAAACAAGAGTGAACTAAAACCTGACATCCACTATTACCTGCTTACATTAGAGCTTATTTTAAACTCATCCCCAACCCTCTCCCATTATGTGTAGATAATCTAAAGCTGTTTTCATAACCTCAGTCAGGAAATGATTAATTTAGGTCAGTTTGACAGGGACACTTGTGTCCTTGCATGCAGAACCTACTTGCAATGTTTAAGGGGGCATGGAGCAGGTGTACAAATGTTTTATGAACTAATCTATTGGAATTCAGAAAGGATATATATAAATCAAAATAAAATATCAAATATCAAAATAAAACCCAATTCTAATAGCTTTGAAAATCTCAATACAGTTCTTTTTTTAATGTTTTTGTAAATGCATATTGATTATTGGCTTTTTACAAACTTAAATACTGAAACACAAATTAAAAATAAAAAAGGAAAGAAAGAAAATAAAACAATCATTGCAGCCTGGATATGTTCTGAACGTTTCCATACTGGGAATGGTGTGGAAATCCAGTGGTAATCTTTAGAGAATCTATTGTAAATCCAGTGGCAAGTTTGAAATTCTTCCTCCAGGAACACAGTCAGCACAACACAGCAGCTGAGGATTATGGAGTAATGTGGATGGAACCCAGGAAAGTCACCCCTTCAGCCCTCCCCTACACCCACACACACAAGCCAATGAAACCTAAAATACTTACGTAGACACACACAAAGATAACGCTTTACAAAATTTACACATATGAACATACACACATTCTCACACACTGTTTCAGTTCAGTACGAGCTGCTAATCACCTCCTCTCAAACCCCATATTCTCTGGAGGAGGCAAATTGGAGCACAGCTGGAGTGGAGTTTAGACCCAATGAGGAGGCTGGTGGTCTGCTGGCGTATGTGCACACATGTGTGCATGCGAAAGAGACGGAGAGGAAGACAGAATGAGAGAAACAGATGTAATGATTGAGAACAGCTTCCTGGCACATGCAACACGTAGTTTAACATAATTGAGAGAGTCATCAAAACCAAAAAAATGACAAATTGAAAACAGTCCAAGCAGAACAGAAAAGCCATTGAGGACTCAGTTTGAAGTGAAGTTCAGCTATGTGATACCTGTTAAGGGTGACTTCCTTATTGCTCTTGTTATACAGATAGTGCTCTCCTTAATCTGGTCAGATATTTGAGAGCATAATTGGGGGAATTACTCTTTAGGTCTGACAGTAATTGAGAGTAATGTGAGCCGCTCTAATTCTATGGTATTTAAAGATTTCTGAAGGATTTCAGAGGAAACAAGGACTCGTTATGTCCTGTGCACCTGCCCCTCTCTCTCAGAAACACACGCACTGTTGGTCACTTTTTCTACAGGACTGCGTACAGCTGTTACACACACACATACACACACACAGCCATGTATCACTCCTGTCTACCTCAGGGCAAAACAAAACACCTTAGAAAAGAGAGACATTTTTGAAAACCCTGGAGAGTCAATGACAGCAACACTGTAGATGGATTATGTCAATATAACCAGACACTAAAGCACAAAGAATCTGCTTCAATATGAGATGAGAACTAGTTAAGAATAAAAGAGGGAGGCTTTTGAAGCTGAGAAAACCAAGAGGAAGAATTAAAGAGTGATATTTTAAATTGTAATAAAAGTAAAGCAAGGGGGAGGGTATAAATGACCGAATGTGGCTATAATTCACTTATTTGTTACAGAGTTTGTATGAAGCACAATCTGCAACTTGTCCTAATATCTACTTTAAATTTGTTTCCAATTTAAACATGGAAAATTAATAATAATTTCATTAAATTACATTTGATGTTGTCAGATTCTTTGTCAATAAAAGTGACATTTTTTTGACATTCCAGTATTAAACCAGATTAATAGCTGCAATTGTTCTGCAGCTGCTCTTGTAATGACATTTTGGAGAAATTTGAGAAGAACTTAAACTTACTTTAACTCTGCTTTATCATCTTAATAAGATGCTTCATTTTGAAACTTTAATTACACACATGAAAAGTCCAAACAATAAGGCAATAAATGTTTAAGTGGAAAATAATGAGGTTCGTGAAAAGATTGTATCATCTATCACAAGAAAAAAAAGAGTGGGAAAAAACAGCAAAGTATATCCGTTGGAAGACTACTGATAAAAAAAAATCAGAACATGTGAAATTAAAAGGCAATGTTAGTCAAAACCCTAAAATTTTGTAAATATTTTTAGTGCAACAATATTCAAACAGAGAAGAGCAGACACATGTAACAGAAACACATCCAATGTTAGTTGTCAGTTTTGTATATTATTATTGTACAAAAAAAAGTTTTTGTCCTTCATAATGCATGTAAAGGAAGACATAAACCTTCTCTTCTATTACATAACAATACAAACGGAAAATCTTTATAATATAAGTAACATAAGTGGAACAACTACAGTATTTAGTCAGAACACAGTTGGATTTGGGGCTTGATAACATCTTCTGAGCAAAAAAAAATAAAATAAAATAAAATAAACAGATAAGAATGCTACTTTTTGTGACGGTTTCAAAATCCAGCTAGAGAATAAAACCCCATGTGCACAGACATCTATGATACAAATCTGTGTTTTATGTATTATGTATTTTCTGTAAATATAGTTTACCGCCTGGTTTTCTACTTTTCTAGCAGAAAAAAAAGCAGCGACACACCTCACATCTGGAAATTCTACTGTCTTCTGATTGGCACAAACACATGGAGCTCCTACATGTGATGGATGGATTAGTTGTCTAAAACATGCCAAAAGTTAAACTTTCCTGCCAGTAAATACTAAATAGGGAAATAAAGAATGTGTCTTATGTCCTTTCACAATTACACTACATATAGTATACTGTATGTTAAACACGGCCAGTTGGAAATATAAACGATTAATAAGCTCTGCATACAAAAGCTTCTGATAATTACTACTTATGGTTAAGTGGTCACACTCTCTGTGTCTGAATGTATTTGTTTGTCATAGATGACATTTTGTTAGTTCAGCTGTGAGCAAAGTTTGGTTGGTGAATGTGTGTTTCTGTGAGTAATTCCTGAACCTCTTTTGACTTTTGACCTCTTAAAGTCACAAGACACTCCGTCAGTTCCCACCAAATGCTTAAAAGATGGGGTTAAAGGCTAAACAAGGGGATTATCCACCAGGATCAGTGAGTGTACCAAGTTTATAGATAAAGCATTCAAAATTTCAAGATCGTTTGCTGAACTTATGATTGACCTGTAAGGTGTTAGTTTTTTGAATATTGCTGATGCAGGTTGGGCTTAGTGTTTTTTTCAAATTTAGTATTGGAGCTAACACAAAAATGCCCTACCGACAAGTTTGTTTTTAGGTGTTTTTGTAAAGCTGTCTGTTCTGTCAGTCCTGCAGGGGAAAAAAGTATTGTGTTTGTGCTATTTTATCTATGTGAATGGGTAAAAAAAACACAACAAAGTAGCACACATAAATCACAAAGACCAGATGTTAGAAGGTATTAAAATGACAAAAGCTATTAATAGTCAACTAAAAACAGGGTTAACAAATGAATAATATCAGGTAAGACATAAGAAATATATGACGAGGAGTAAAATGACTAAAACGTTTGAAAACTGGCAACTATCTATCCAAATAGGAGAGATTTCACCTCCGGTGAAGCATGTATAACAAACATAAACAGGACAATAATCAAGAAAAGGCTAGAAAAAGAGAAATATAAGAAAAAATTAAAAATGGCAAAGAGTATCTGATGAGAGGAGAACAAAGAAAAAAAAAAGCAAGTGTTGCCCTAAAGAGTGTGTGCACGCTGAAGGTCAGCATTTTCTGAGAATTATGGGCACTACTCGAGAGCAGCACATGTGTACTGATATACACACAGGGACGCCTGAGTACTTTCTTTTTTCACATTTCAATGAAACTAAACACTTTTCTGAGGCTCCTATCTGTCTTTGTCAATAAAGCTATGTCAAGTATAATTAATCCTACAGTACATCATGCATGACTTACTTACTGTTGAAAGAAACCAACATGATTACATCCCCTAGTGTACGTAGGGGTTTATGCACACAGAATTGGAACTATACTGGCAATGACAATGATTGTGTGAGTATGCATAATTCAAACTACGCATAATAAAGAAAAAAAAGTCAAGTGTTAAGAATAATGATGTATTGTGGGGAATAGAATATATGAGGACAGAGAAGCTCAAATAAAAAGTATGGCAATACAGTAAACTTTAAAGCATGCTAAAAAGTAGCAGCAACGCAAAATAAACGCTTCAAATTAGAGCAACAAAAGTAAAGGAAATGGACATCAGCTGCAAAGGTAAAAAAAAGACATCCTTAAAAATATTGAAAGTGAGACATGAACAGGACAGAGGAGAAACCCATTAGAGAAAAATAAGAGGAACTGAAGGATGAGGGCTGTCCAGATGGTAGGAGACTGTTGCCTCGGAAACACAGAGAGGGCAGAACAATGGGGATTTGGAGTGGCGTTTCACATCCCATCATAATACGGCCATGCCATTTGGAAACTGAGCAGCAAGTCTAGAGCCAAAAAGACGGAGGCTGAACATTTACTGCAGGCAGCTCTTTCTGATCAACAAGTCAAATGGAAGAAAAGTCGATGGACCAAAAACTAGAAAACATGCTTCGTTTTATCAAGAAATGTTTAAAGACTCTAGGCTCAGATTGTTGCAACTGTTTTCCTATTTGCACAGATTTTTTAAAAAACCATAAGAAAAATCAGCTTTTTTTCTTATGGTTAAAACAAATACATTCCACATACATGCTTTTTAAAACATATGTGAAAATGTCAAGTTTTAAAAAGAGCCTGTAAACACAAATGTTTTCTGTACTTTATTTCTGTGTTCCAAACATATCCAGACCTGGAAAATACTATAGTTCAGTTCCAATCATTTTTATTCTTTTCAAGTCTTTGTAAAAACCTTGATACACACAAACTATACAAAACATTCACTTAAATGTAACTAAGGGACTTTTTTTGCTTATTTAATATTACAACTGATAAATTAGGTTGTAATATTAAATATTCAGATGAGATTTTCAAAACAATTGCAATAATAGCTAAATAAAACAAACAAAAGACATACAGAATATCAACAAGGTATATTTTGCATTATGTTTGTTTAACTCATCCCGGGATGAAAAATTAAAGAAAAATAAAATAAAATAATATGTTAACAATAAAGAAATGAAAGACAAACATGCACATCTATTCACTAACTCTCTCTTTGCTCTTTATACCATAAAACCTTGCTTGTTGCAGTAAAATGAGCTACTTTATGTTTTATGTGATTCATACATCTCCATTAGAAGTTCTGGTGCTTTCTGTTTTTAATCAAAGAATCAGATGTGAGCTGAAATTGCAAACACATACATAATGTTAAGTATAATTGATTGTAAAGAGGAAAATGAGCTATTCATGCATAGACAAACATTTTATTATCGAACTATCCAATCTGACTTTGAAAACTACAACATTTCTTGTGAGGCACAGAAATAACAGATGCTCATTAGATTGTGCCCAGATGTTAACATTTCGTAGCTGCAACTGTGGGATTGTTTGTGTTGCTGTCTATCTTTTTGTTTAGACATGAGTAAACAACGGTGTACTATAAGTACAATACATTTAGATTTCCCACATGTTAACGATTATCTGCTGTAGAGTACAGTTAGACTGATGTCTGTGCAAATAAGAAACTAGGAACAGTAAATATGTCCAAAAAATACCTTTATATCTCCACTACCTTCACTGTGGGTTAATTTGGTATAAGGGAGACTATGTGTGCTACATTTTCAGGTACACAAACCTTCCACATCAATAGAGTATTACTTAACATTAAGACCAGCTCTAGAATCCCCTAAAATCCTGTTAAATATTTTCTGTCTGAGACCTGAATGAAAAGTTTCCTCCCTGCCCCAAGGGTCTAGACATAAAAAACACATTATAGTCACTTGCCATGCCGACCCTGTGGTTCTGCAACACATTATGGGTTATAACCTTACATTTCAGACACTATTTTTAAACAGAGTGAAGGCAAGAAAAAAGATAATTTCAGAAGGGATTAAGAAAAAAGGTGGAACAGACAAAACTGTCTATTTTATCCTAATCAATGAAACCCAGGCTTTAGAACAAGCAAACAAACATGTTTTCCGGCAAATTTAAAGTTTAGCTGGTGAAAAAAATAAAAATCTGAAATATAAACCATTTAAAAGGCAATGCTTTTATTTAAAAAAACATATTGACTTGTTGATCATGTTGATCAGTGTTTCCCAATAAATTCCTATTACTTTGTATGTCTTGAAGATTTTGATGCTTAGTTTGTTGCTCTATATGAGACTATGGGGTCAACTACTGGATCCTCTGGATGACTAATACACAATCTGAGTCTGAATGAGTCCTGAGAAAAAAAACATCTGAACAATGGATTGGATTGTGCCCATGTTTTGAAGTGGTCTGGGAAAGTCTCAAGCCTGGTTGGGAGGTCCACTTATGTGAGTAAGAAACTTTTTCATTTAATTTCTCTCCTACTCAAGATACTCTAGAATAAATCAAAATTGACCTTTAAACCCCAGGTTCACAGAGAATGACAGTAAGTTGTTGACAAATAGAGAAAAAAATGAGAGAAAAATAGAGAGATGTTAAGAAGAATTAAACAGTGGACCCAAAAATTAACAAAGAAAAAAGCACAAACAGAAAAAAAAACGTGTGAAGGACACAGCAAAACATCTGCCCAATAGTTAGTAAACACATAATTATCATTATAAAGAGGAAGTCACAGCGTCTCCAGACCTCCGGAAGACAATTCTGATTGGCTCTTTTAATGAAATTAATAACAAAGACAAATTGGGAAAGGATGTCAGACTAATGAAATTGGGTCAAGGCTGCTGGAATTTGTTATCGATATCAATCATCAGAAATCAGAATAATGTCTCCAGTCAAAGTTAAATCTGTTTAGGTTTATATATCTTAAATGTGTAGAGAACCAACCTTCAAAAGTGGTAATAAACATATATAAAGGCAGGGTATATAAAAGCTACAGGGTTAAATGTTTTTGTCATGAGGTTATACTTTAAATAGTTAAGATCTGCATGTTATAAAATCAGTCAACTTCTGACCCGTTTGTTTATGTTGCTTGACTTTCTCCCTACTTTAGTAATGAAAAGAATAAGAGGACAGAGAGGAAATGTGGCTGTGTGTGCCTAACTACATGTGTGTATTTAAAAGAACGTGTAAATGGGTCAGGAATAGGGCAGACATGGGGCATAACCTGTTAATGTTAACCATACACAAACTGTGATAACCATCTACTCACCTCAGTAGAATAAAATAAATTGTGGGACCAATTTATACATGCCTTTCCAACTGTTTAGCAGATTTTTTATACAAGTTTTTTTATTTTTTATTTTTTTTTAGATTTTTTCCCCTTTAAATGCAATTTTTTGTTTTGAGAATTTTCCTCAGGACTTTTCATAGCTCAAGATATTTTTAAATATGGCTTAAACATTAAATCCCTTTTCATACATTTAAACAGTTCTAAACAAACAACTAATTGTTTTAACTTTCAGTCTCAAATGTAAATGTATAAAGAGGTTCTGTAGATTTTTAAAAAATCAAATCCTTTGTTTTAAAATAATGGACAAACAGAGCGAGCAGATAGGAAGGGGAGAAATACGGGAAAATGGTTGAAAACAAGAGGATAGAGAGGTAATTTCATGAAAAGGCAGAAAAAGGAGAATGGGGAAAGTCATACCTTTTTGTCCTTTCTTTTTTATTTACCATGTTAAAGAAAGGACATAGACATATAAATTACATATCTGAGAAAAATAAAAGTAAGATAAAGAGAGAAATACTGTTTGATCCAATGAGCTGCAAGCAGTGTGTGAGTGTAAAAACAAAACTACAAATAATAATAATAAAATAGAAAAAATCAGTGCTGACCTTTGAATAGCTACAAGCTTATTTACATTACAAAGTATTGTTGGTGATTTCGTAATACTTAAACAATGAATAGTTTGATGAGACGGTAAAATATTTATTATTCCCTGAACAGATTTCTGTTTTTTTTCAGTGATATTTGCTTACAGATTGTTGGTGAAATGTTTGAGTTTTAAGCAGTGAAACATCACCAAGTGCAAGGCTATGTTTTATTTTAGAGCCATCAAAATCTTTCAGCACACAGATACACACGTTCTGACAAAGTCACACACCTACGTATACACACAAGGTATTCCAAGCTTGAGTTAACTGATGTTGAGTCAAACGTACAGTACACCTGATTAAGCAGCCCTGCAGCTATTTCTAGACTTGTTTGGAAATAATAGAAACACAACCTCCAAGCAACACTTACAAACAACACAAGTTTGCCAATGAAAGCGCACAAGCACACAAGCATGCAGGCACCAGATACTCACAGCCTGCCAGCTATTTCCAGTCTGGGAGAAAAAGAATATGTTTTCATAAGGTCAATGGCCTGGATGTGGTTTCAAACTATTGTCCTGGTCTTTGCCTTTTCTGACAGGAAAAAAGAAAGGTAAAGAAAAATCTGAGAATTTTGGCACATAATGTCAGAAAAGAGAAGTCTTTCTAGGTTAATAAATCTCTTTGTTTCCTTTTTCCTGTGCAGTCTCTTAAGATTACTTTTGTTGTGTAATGAAGCCATATAAATAAATTGAAATGAATGCACAGTAATTGCTCCGCTTTAAGGCCGATGTGGTCAATGCAGAAGTGGCTTTTTTAAATAAAGTGCAATGCTTGCAAACATATTTGGCATCGCCCATCTGAGTCTTGGCAGCACATAAACTATAAAACTATTATACATTTCTGAAGGGGAAAGCAGTTTTCTGATTTAGAAGCCATTCCAATCTCAATAATTTTTTCTATTAAATGAATTATTTAACAAGTGTAACCCAAAAGGATCTCTGTTTAGAGAGAAGATTTCCAGTCTTATTTTTTATGTTACAGTGAAATATGCCTATGTAATGGTTAATGATGCAGGATACAGGCACAGTGACTTAGATAAGGGAACCTTTTTAAATACAGATGCGGACATTTGCAGTTGGCACAGTATTTACCAGTGAAAGTGCACGTCTTTAAGTGGAAACAGAACAAGAATGTACCGTATGCCAACGTGTGTGAAAGTGTCCAACCTCCCAAGGCTTTCCAGATACCAAAGCCAGACCTCAAAACTATCAACACAGTTCTCGCCCCCATCTGCCAAAGTCATCACCCCCACACACAGACAGCCTCCCTCTTTATCTTGGACACACACACAAACACAGACAGGAGAGGTGTGAAATGGTCATCTCTTACCCTTTTAACAGGGTTGGGAACCTGGCCATAAACTTTCTAATGTTCTAAACTTCTGTTCTTCAGCTGAACTTATAGACTCACTCACACTGACAGACACAAACAAACAAGCACCTGTTGGTCAGCCGAGGTGTTGGTAGTTAGACGCAAAGTTAAAATGAGGTGAGAGGAAGCTAGTGACTACTTTACATTTTCATTGTTCTCAAAATAATCTATTGTAAAACATCAGTTGAAGTTTTAAATGTGAAAATATATATATATATATATCATGTGGTGATAATACGGCAAATTTAATGTTTCAGAAAAAGAGACTGGAAAATAAACGGTGACAACTTTTGAGCTGGGGCAAAACTAAGAGTCACGGCTGCAAATAAGGAGACACTAAAAATCGATGGTTGGATGATTTTGTACAACTATAATTAACATTTTATAGTAAGTTTTAAACTGCTGAGTGCATTTAGGAACAATTGCCATGCTTTTTTTGCCATACATTTTTATTTTTTACTAAATAAAAATAAAAGTCTTAGTCCCATCAGCTCACTTAGATAAGGCATTCATAAAGACTGAAAACATCTGACAAGACATAAGCCAAAGAACGTTTTGATGGGGGAGCAGACTTAGGGAATTAGGGATCAGTTTTCAGTCCTGTCTGGGTGTTTTCCCCAGAGTGGAGGTAAGGTGATTTTTGTTTGAGACGTGGCTTCCAGAGACAGTCGAGAAGAAAGTTAGGAGACAAAAGATTTAATTGGAGGAAGTGAAAAAGACAAAACAAACAAACTGTGCTTTTAAAGAACCCTGTCACAAAAACGACACATACCTTGGTAAGGAGGCATACTGACGTTCAGCTTCTTCGTACCGTGGTGTCACACGATGATCTGTCCCTCTGGCTGGCATCTATGTCAAAGAAAAACAAATGGTTAGTTTGTGGGTAGTTCAATCACAAGGCTTTGGTACCTTTTAAGTTCAGCAGCTTAAATTATACACTACATTTTTCTGCCTAAAGTAGGAACAAACTTCAAAACTGTAAGCCTAAGCATGTGCACACCCGTAAGCCCCACATCTTCCATGTGTGTGCGAGTGTGTTTGTGATGCGGGGGTAATTTAAGATCAACAAAGGCTAGTTATTGGGGATTTAGGCCTTCTGAGGTTTGTTGGGGCTAAAAAAGGTCTATCCTAGATTAGGTTACTTCAAAACATTGTGTCTAACTTTAACACACATAAACACACACAGTTTCACATGAAGAGAGCTGCATCTCATCTCCATACTGAAGAAAAAAATAGATTAATCCATGCAGCTGACAGCTCAATCTTTCACACTTCTTCTCACTAGTTCTCTCTAACCCTCACCATCTTGTTTTTTTCTCTTCTAAACTTATTCATTTCTTTTTTTCCTCAAACAATCTCACACACACGCAAATAACCACAATATCTCTTAGAGAGTGTTCTGTCTATTTGGCGGAGGAATCCAGTTGCTGTGGGATTTCTAAATGAGTCAGTTTAAACCTCCAACATCAACACACATTAGCCACACACACATGTGCAGACACATACAGCAGCCATTTTTTTTGAAAAGTACAATTTTAAATATGCAATACTGTGGAAAGATTTAGGTGGCTGGGTAACTTGTTCATGCACAGGTTTAAAAATGAGAAAGAAACTTTTAAACTCAGTACTTTTACAGATAATTCACACATATATTTTGTAAAATCAATAAGTGTAACTTTATGCCGACAAAGTAAAAGGAAATGAGAAGAAAATACATTACATCAAACATGTTTGAGTTAAAGTGCTCATGGTTTTATTGTAGACAAAAAGCTTGAAGGTTTTAACCTAAACTGTTTTTTTCTGTCCATAATGGTCTGAGAATTAAATATCAAATTACAGTTTTTGCTCTCCTTCTTTGGCTTTCCTCTATCTGCATTCCAGGGAACAAAGCCAGACGACATATAAAACAGATTTGTTGGCCCTGATTTCTTTTGAACACCTGTCTTTATGGCTTCAATATCTCAGGTAGAGAAACAGCAGGATATTAAGAGCAAATAGAGAGGTAGAGTGGATGAATGAAAAGGCATTAGAGGGAGAAGAAAGGAGAAAAGAGAGATGGAGTGAATGAGGAGTAAACGACTTAGAGATGAGGAGGAGGGATATTATGAAGTTGTTGAGAAGTGGTATAGGGAGAGAACAGAGATGAAAGGTGACTTATAAAACAAGAGAGTGAATGAGGTGAAGACAAGGGCGGCAGAGTGGGGAGGTGAGAAGGATAATAACGACACGATTTAAACAAGATGTTAACGGATAGAACTTGGAATGGCGAACATGAGAGAATGAATGACTTGCATCATGAGGTGGAGGCTGAGAGGTGAGTGAGGGTGAAGGAAACTCACATTAATCATTTTAGCTAAAGCCTTTTTGAGGATCGGCTCGTTGGTACAAAATTGTTTAATTCCTGCCAAACTCACAAATAACAAAAGTCACTAATGTAATGAATCTGCCCTTAATATGAATATTTTCTTCAGATATATAAAAATCTTGAATCTAGTTGAATTCAAAATTTAGGATTTGAAAGAAAAAAAAAAACTTGGTTCAACCCAAAACTGGGTGTAGTTCTGAGTGTGTGTGAGAGGAACGAATCCTTGATGTTTGTAGATAACTGTGACAGATAGAGGGCAGGGCAAACACTGTGACAGCTGAGCTTGAATGGGATCTACGCACACACCCTTTCTATTTTCTCCTCACATGCAGCTTCACATATACACACCTACTTATCAGCGTGTTTACACAACTCATCTTGGCAACATATAAAAAAAGGCATAATCTTAGTGTTTCAAGAACAAGTTCTCCTATATACACAACCAAAAACACACTTTTTCCTCCCTCTAGACCCACCTTAACACACTCCCTTTCACTCACAAAGGGCTGGGGCAGCACAGTAGTGCACTGGTAGGGGTAATGGTCTAGTGAAAAACCATTTCACGGCATAGCGAGCAGAATAGAGGCAGGGAGGAGAGCTCGGAAATCAAGCAGAAGAGACTGATACTGCAGGGAGAGGAAGAAGACACAGACACACACTCACAAATTTACACACAGACACACACAATATAAGAGAGGCTCATCTCTCTCCTTTTAACAGACCCTTCAATTTACCCATAAAATACACCACCCCATCACTTTCAGCGTGACACACACTCAGGCATTTCACTACTGTTTTTTTTTGTTAATTCACAGACACAATGACACACACAAAGAAGCCAAAATCCAGTTCTTTTCACTTGAGTTTCAAAGATATCAATGGGATTAAGATCAGCAGAGTATTTAGTTGATGCACACTGCATTAATGAGATCACTTTGTCCAAAATGTGAAGTGTCTCTTTCTTCGTTTTGTGTTGTCTTTGGTACTCCTGTATTTTATCCTTTTACGCTCACCACACACACACACATACACAAACACACTTGTCTCTTCTTCCATCTCTCCCTCTCCACACATAATCATTTCCCTCTATTAACCAACTCTCCTTAAGTAAAATAAAGGGTTCTTATGGGTGCTGTTAAATCCCCTTATTTAACTCTTACTTAGAAGCCTCAAACTCTGCCTCTCCATCACCTTTCTATCCATCTTATCCCGGCGTTTAGAGCTCTAATAACCTGCTGCATGCCATTCAGCTTTAGACATTTTTAAAAATGTATATATTTCACTAAAACTGCAAATAAACGGAAATAAATCAAATATTTGCCACTTCCGTTATAATTTTATTTTATCCACTTTCTTCAATATTTGCAAAACTTTGTTTTGTAGCGCCAAAGGGTGCAATATAACCCCGCTGTTATTTGGAGGCTTATTTTATAAAAATCAAACTTTAGGAAGTTTTTTTATGTCAAGACTTATAACATAATGGATAATACGTCTTTATAACACTAAAAGTGGTGTCAACACTTACTTTGAGGGTTATTTGATACATTATATAGATATGTTTGAAATGTGATATATCAATTTTATTACATACAGTATTAGTTGTGTTTCAATCAAAATAAATTAAAGATAAGAAGTGGAGTTAGACAGTTCCTAAGGAAAATGTGTTAGGCATCACTGTAGCACCTTATCCTATATTTGAAGGGGGAAAAAAAATGCAACAATATCAGTAAAAGCAAGAAAACACAGACTGATTAAATTTAACATAATATAATGTGGAGGTTAAATCTGTTTCACGATCCCTGTCTTGAGACCTAACTTATTGAACGTTTTTGTTGCATTGATTAAATGAATGAATCTCATTTCTTTTTTTCTTTTTTTTTACACATTCTTCATTCTTACCATCAATGGGCACATCCTTTTATTTATTCACCAGTATCATTTGTCACAGCACACTGGTCTTTATTTGTGCTAATACTCTACACCATTCCTTTTTCCATCCATTTATCCATCCAATCGTTCTAGCAGTAATTGCAGCTGCTGGTGAAAAGCCTTCCATTTTCTCAGCTAATTACTTCGGCCTCTTAACAAAGTAGCACTACAGCAAAGAGAGTCGACAAGCCTCCTCACAAGAACACGCCTAGTCACATTCACACACAAGTTCACCTTTGCACACACAAACGGCTATTCAAATTAGGTCTTTCCATCGTTCATCAGTCTTCTAATGAGACTGTTTTGACCATACGGGTGAAAGTCACTCCACCATCTGCAGTATAACTGAAGTAAACTTTCCTTACTTAGAATAAGAGCAATGTGGAATAAATGATTTCTTTTTTACCTAAACTATTAAATATTTTGACATATGAGGGAGACATTTTCTTAAATCAATTTTCTTCTTGCTACAAATTTAGACAAGTTGATTAGTACTAGCCTTCACAACAAAAGTGTACAAATTTTAAAATCATACGTCCATGAAACAAATCAAAACATCAAACAAATTAATGTTCAACATATTCAGCTCTTTTTTATCTGCTTTCAGTTGTTCTAGGTTAAGCTAACTGTAACAAAGGGATGAAAAGGAGTCGACCAAGTGGGACCAATGCTTATTTATTCACAACACCAAAGAAGCACCAATCATTTGTCCTCTAAACCCTCCTCCTGGTGAAATGTCAGCAAAGCACTAGAATAAAATGCGAAGAATTAAGGCTGGAGCACAGTTAAATGTCACATCGCTGTTGAGCCTCTGGTACAATTAAGACCACGGAAGGTCAATTTTCCCTAAAGCATTCAGCTTAGAGTGTCTCCCCTGAATACAGCTATTAATACTATCTTTGCAAAGCATATCCCATTTATTTAGCGTACATATGTGAGCAAACAAAGGAAACTCCATAAAGCTGAGTGTGTGGTTTAATGTGGA
>JAVKLF010000132.1:3776907-3787809 GCA_034783495.1 Millerichthys robustus
TGTGTGTGTGTGTGGGTGTGTGTGTGTGTGTGTGCATGTTCTATAAATTCCCTTTACTTGGTGATATATTTTAGCTTTATGTGTAAGAGAATCTCTGTGAACATTATGTTTGCCTTCCCTGTTTGCAGCCAAATCAAATGAAAGTTGTGTGACTTGGCTAAAGTCAGTCTGATTCAAACTTTATTTGGTTACTTTCTTGGCTTGATGCTTTGCCGTGCTTTCAATTTATAAGCCTGCAGTTATCTACTTCTGAACATGTGCACACAGTTGTTTCCATCACTCAAAAAAGTGTTGTTTCTTTTAGACTAACCTTAATCATTACCACTGCTTTCCTCACCTCACCAATAACTATGACAGCACTATTGATTCAATTTATTCAGGTTTAGAAAGGTTTTTTTGCCCTCACATGTTATGCTGGTTGATTGTGTGTGTAGATAGTTCTGACAACTTGAATGATCTAACTTATCTTTCCCCTTTGCATGGTTCTTCAAACATAAATTACTTTTCATTTACTACATGCACCATTACACTGTCTCAGCACACACCCACACAAACACTATTTACTTTGTAAGAGGGTGTGAATGACTTAACAGTTAATGGCTTCAAATCTTTGACAATAAGTCAGTTGTTAATTGCCTGAGCCAGTCATAACCACCAAACCCTGACGATTGCTTATCACTCAGACTGTGAGAGTGTGTATACAAGAGGGAGACGTAGCTCAGCTTAATGTCACCATGGTCCATGGAGACTGAAAAACGGCAGAGGGCACAGACAGAGAAGCATTGTGTCGGAGTGTGACAGTATTTCACACTGACTGAGACACTGAGTGGACGTACATCACATCTGTTTGTGTGAGCACAACTGTGTAAAATCATATACCTCTAGAAAACAAAGCTAGGTTTTTTGATCCCAGCTAGTCTAACTTGGGCATAAAAAAACACAGAGACAAATTATTTACTGAGTGTCTTTAAAGAAAACATTAAGGGACACAAAATAATATACATGAAGATTTGTAAAAATAGGTTTATTTGTTACTTTATAAGCAATGCTGAAGATTTTTTTTCTAATCCTTCTCCCCTCCTATTGTTACTTTTTTCCTTCATTGCTGCCAACAGTTGCTCCAAGCCAGCTGTGTAAGCCCGGTTTGCTTTCTGTTCCATCTGAATCAGCACATTTGAACCCTTCCACTGATCTTCTTGTCCTTATAAGGCCAACACAAGTAGACTGGACTCAACTGCAGGATCTCACAGAAATCTGTCTGGTGTATGAGCATTGTGACTCTACATGTGTGTTTGATCAAACATTAGTAAGCTTCACTTATTTTCCATAAGTTTACATATTTCTGCTAAAAGGTTTACCCTATCTTGATGGGTCTGATGTTTTAGTTCATTGTCTTCAAAGGTGGCAAACATGTAACTTTTATAAAGTTTGCATTTCTAGAAAAGTTGTAATACAGATCACTAGTTGCCAGCATTGTCTCTGTTACCAAAATATCTTACAGTCCACTCTACTTGTGCAAATTAATAAGTGTTTGTACTAGTGTATGTGAGTTTATTCATGCAGAATAAGCAAAATGAAAAAAAAAAAAGATTAGACCTTAAAAAACATTAGACACTTTAAAGTGCGTATCCTGCAAACGATCAAATTCAAAAAGCTTCTTTGAACATTATGTGTGCTGGCTGCCAGTGGCGCAGTGTGGTGATTTGGGGAACGTTACAATATATTCCAGTAGATTTATGGTCACACAGATCTGGCATTAATAACGCTAGAGAAATAAGGTCTTGCTTGGTGCAGTGGGAATGCTAAATAACACATTTCTTCTGTTCTCTTTTCCTCTGATTTTGCTTCTGTATGTTCCTGCTCTGGCTTTATACGTGGTTATTCGTGTTGTTTTATTTTTTTAGTATACACAGACTTTGAGTTGAGAATATGTATGCACATTGATAGATAAACAGGATTGATCTACTCAGCTAACTAGCAAAAAAACCCATTCTGTACCCAATTTCATTTTTGATAGAAAAACATGAACAAAAAGGATGAATCTCCAATTCTAATGAAAGGAGGACAATCAGGAAGCTACAAGGTTTAGCAGGAGAAATAATACTGTAAGACCATGAACCAAACTAAATATGCTGAAATACAATTAAACGTTAGTATTAGAGAAACCAATGACTTGATAAATAATATGCAGCGCAAATACATTAATTAACCTGAACCACCATCAACAAAAATGTTTACTGCAATGTCTTTAGGCTAAAATGAAGATGAGGTTTAATCCTGTGCCTGTTCAGCTATAAAACATCCAAGGTAGCCTGGCTATATTTTTATACTGGCTGGAATCACAAAGACTTTTATGAGGTCACGAACAAAAAGGTTTAGTTTGTGTGTGTGTGTCAGAAAAGGGAAGGTTTTTGTCTGCCCAGCAAGACCTTAAAATGATGGTGGTCTACAACCATGGCTCAACAGCGTGAAGAAAACTGACAAAAATAGAGTTTATTCATAAGTCATACATTTATAGCAATTATCATACTGATGAATTGGCTTTTATTCATGCAACATTTGTAACTAGAATGACCAGTTGTACATGCATTACCTAATACTACCAACAAATTAAGAAAACAAAGAATTAAAAAAGTATGCCTGTGTAAATTCTCAGTTATCTGGATCAGCGCAACAGCAAACAGGCTGGAATTGGAGGCAACCAGATTATTGGATCGATTTTTAAAAACGTTTCAACACCTATCCAGGGTAGGTGTCAAAATAAAACTTTGTATTTTTTGTTGTTCTGGTTTTGCACTTATATGGGCTATGTTTTTAGCTCTTCTTATTCATTTTTACTTACATTTTTTCAAACTTCTTGTATATTTTAAATTAGTGTTAACATAAATGTCATAAAATACTTGAATGGTCCATCAACATGTAATAGGTTCCCGAACACCTGTTCTGGTGGTTTGTAACTTGGGTGAATGAGTATGATATCTTGGAGAAAGCATGTTGCCAAGGCACATAGAGCAAAGCTCCAGAGATCATTGGCTACTAAAGACATAAGGTTCTGCAGCTGGCAGAGCAAACTCCAGCTGTACACACCGAGGTAGAAATGGTGTGTGGGAAGTGAGCTGGACTGCTTCCAAAGCCAAGGCTGGAGTTTTTAGACATTTTTGAGGAACAAAACATTTCTTTGCCAGGCTGCTAGAAACAAAGTGCCTAAAGAGTCAATTTAAAATGATTTGTTAAGTTGTCTGTCAAGACAACGCTGGTTCATCCCTTAAGTTTAGGAGCTGTTTTTCTGTCTGAATGATTTTAGGTCAGGTTTACGTCAGAGTTGTGCGGCTTACAAACCAACAACCGACAAAAGCACTAATAATTTATGAAAACTTTATGTACATGTTACTGTACAAAAAAATAGAAAAGCCTGTGTATAGAAAAATAAAACAGTTTTGACAAAATATCTTTCCTCTAAGCGAAGAGAGAATTAATCTGTATATTGACAGTGTGTTACTCTGCTTCAGGGTGGAAAAGCGGTGTTCGTTGTTAGTCATGGGTCTTGGTTTGTTGATACTCGTGACTAATGTACTCGCATCGACACAAATCACGGCACTAAATTGTGTTATCATCATGAGAAGGCTCTTTGTCTTTACTATGTCTATACTCTGTGACAAGAAGATTCACTCTGGTGATGTTTCATACCAGTGGTGCCATAATGATTCAAGCTGGGTGAGCTTCATTTTATATTTATATACATTTATGATTAAACAGTGAAAACTTTATCAAGTATTTTATGGACTAAATTGGGATTAGAAACTGATTAAACCAACAAGTGTTTTTCAGAGTACATTTACTAAAGATATGACACAAAAATATAAAATTAAGTAAAAACAAAATCTTCTAAGTTGACTCATTTAATTTAAATTTAGTCACAATAGAAAAGTTAATATCAGACAAGTTGTGTGAAAAGAGTGTTGAGGTTTTCCCAGATTTTATTGGTAATCATACAATGGTTGCCTTTCTCTGGATAATGCAAGGTTAGATCTAATACTGGACCCAGTTCAGGGGTCTAAATCCTTGAACCAAATAAATAAAAATAGTTCTGGAAACTTGCATGCACACATTTTCACAAAAGTTAATACAAAACAGTGGAAGCAGACAAGCATGCAGATAAGGTTGTCTGCATCCATGTGAGAACCGGACATGACTCTGACAGTACAAAGAATTCAGTCTGCAGTCAGCAGGATATGATAAAACATCCTCTCATTACTGCGCAAGAGAAACATTTGGAGGTTGGCTCAGATGGGTGATTGTGCACAAATAACAAAAAAAGTCCCTGAACTTTTTTCCTAAACAGTCTCCTCTGCCACTAACAGTAAAACTAACTTTTATTACAGATTCTGCATTTGTCAAAACAGGAGCCCACTAATCTATAGCTCATTTCATGTTTGCTTAATTTTTTAATATCTCATGGGTATGCTTTACACACAGACAAACACGCAATAATGATTTTTTTAGACTTATGATTAAAAAAACAGACAATAAAGGCAGTTCTCATTTTAAGACAAAGCCTGTCTCACCTCGTCTCACACTAACAGCATGAGCAAGTAAATGAAACATGAATGAACATGACTACCTAATATCCAAACAGGCATTATGCTCAGCAATCCTGAACAGTTTTTACAGTTAAAATGCTGATTCCTTCACTCAAACGTAACTAAAACAGACCACTTTTCCTTTGTAAACTATTTACCACAAGAGAGTTTGTCAAGACAGCACAACAAACACAGAATTACAAAGGCATATGCAAGTGAACTGCTTGGTCTAGCAAGTGTGACAAAGAGGATTGAGTCATCAGAAGAGAAGTGAACAAGCTCAGCTTCTGCAGAATTTAAGACATGTTTTTTGGGGAATGCAGGAAATGTAGCACTTTGTCAAATTCAGCATAAAACCCTGCATCTGTCAAGCTTCAGGAAGCATATTTTTATCAACTAGGATGAGCTTGGAAGAAACTACAAAGTGAGTCTCAACTGCAAGGCTGGCTAAAGGTGTTTGAAGAATGTTAGGCAAAATGTTTTAGCAACGTCACAATTAACGTGTAAAACACATAAACTCCTCAGAAATACAAATATATATATATATAAAATGAAATATATAATAGTTGAACAAACACTGCCAATTTGTTAAACATGTATATTAGGCTTATATTTTAGTTAATAATACATTTTACAAGGGGACAAAAAATCCATACTTACAGTAAGTGGCTGTAAATTTACATACTTATTTAAGTTTAAAGTACACACAAAACTACATGAAACTTGTTCAAGTTAATTAAAACCTACACTAAAAGCTGTATCACACCACCCACCACAACAATTGGCATCCACAAAGTATGCTCTATGTAATATTGTGTCTAAGTGTGCATGTACGTGACAACAGCACAGCGCCCTGTTGATTTAGTTCCCCTCTACTTAGAGAGAAAGTCTGTTGTTGTCTTCTAAAATACACACATCCACCCACAAGCACAGAATGCACTCACTAGGAAATAAAAGTTGTGGTGTGGCTTCTGTTGCTTGATAATTGTTTTTAGGCAAAGATAATTTTGCTAGCCGAGACAGCTAACCCATAACCATGAATCAATGAAATGGTAATGGAGCCATAGGGGGGTGGAGGGAAGGCAAACACTCAGTGTACTGTGATAAGATTGCAAAAGCAGCTCATTTTCACTTTATAGCACCATATTTATCTATTTTGATTTTCCTTTTTCTTGTGCCCTCTTTAGAAATAACAATTCATCATTTACCTTTCATAAATATTTTTCACATCCTCTATAAAACATAAATACATAAAACAATGTCCTAAAGAGAGGCAAGAAAACTAATAAAAGTAAAACTGTAATAGTTTGCCACAGGTTCACCATCATAAGCATCAGTTTTCTTGCATTACTACAGAATGCCAGTAAGGTAAATAATTATTTATGTTTTAATAACTAAATGCATCATCACTAATGAGATGAACTCATAAAGTGCAGGGAAAATGACTACCAGTGTGAATTCTGTTTTTCCACCTTCCTTTTGCTTTTCTAACTCACAAACTCCAATTTGTAAGGGGAAAAAACATACATATTCTGCCTGATTAAAATATATATACATATATTTCTTATTTGCAGATGTAAGCACTGTAAATGATAAATCAAAACACCTTATAGAACAAATGGTTTAAATGGTTTTGATCATAGTTCTATCAACATTTATCAATGTTGATGCATCCAATCACACAACCCTGTCACTAAAAACTCAGGACTAGATCTGTAAAATGCTAATTTTCAGTAAACTTTCTCTTTACTGTTTTCTAGTTTGTGAGTTCCCATAAGTAGCCCCATCATTTCCCCAAACTCAACTTCTTTAATCAGAAACTGACATTACCTCCCTGTTTAACACAATATCTCATGAGAAAAGATTGTAAGATAAGGCACTACGAGCTCATAAAGCATGTAAAACCATCCAGTCAGTCTACGGAGGCGTCACCTCGGTAAAACTCAACACACACTGCAGTTTTGATGTAAAACTGATAACACCAAACCTCACATCTAAATTATAAAATGCTCATTAATAACAAATGGTGTATATTAGGGCAGGGCAATCAATCAAACTAAATGATTAATCAACATTATGACTTTGTAAGGAGCCCACTTGTACTTATGTGATAAATGATTTTTTTCACTGAGGCAGTCAGTTTAATTCCAATATTCTCGAGCTGCTTAAACTTTCTTTGGAACCTCTAATCCAAAGCTCATCTTATAGGCATGTTTGAAGTCTTTATTAGTATTTTCTTATGCATACACACCCTCTGTCTAACATGGTTGTTATGTAACATCATTTTTGAAATCACAGAGTACTGATACATGATGTTTTTTTTATCTTCTAAATGAACAATAAAGATGTTTGAGCTAAAGGAACAGGAGAGAAATGTCAGATTGAGGAGTTCTTGGTACACTGATTAAACTGTTTTATACTCCAGTTAACATGTCAATTAGTTGCAGAGGATTATTCAAAGCTCCAGGCACTAAAATTGGTTGCTCAGAGGGAATCTCTTTTCTTTTTTTTCTTCATAAAACCTAAAATTGAAATCAATCTATGTCTCCTAACACCACACATTGAACTGAAACAGAGATATTACTGGTATTTTCTTTCTTTTATCCCCAAGTTATTATTTTGGAATAAACCCTTAGCAACACTGAACACAGACTTGCATTGATTACCTTCAAACGACACCTGAAACAAAGTGGGAAGTAATTTTTCCACACATTAATAAAACATTACTACTTTGTTACAGGAGAGGTATTCAGGTTTGACTCTGGCATTCTAACCTCCGTTGTGGATCTGTGTGGATGTGATTATGATTCTGTGATTTGAAAAACAGTACCTGCGGGATGACAAGTGACTCAAACCTCTATTTATCTCCTCTGTGTTTCATCCTTAGTGAAAAGTGGATCATATCGGCACGATCAGCTCAATACCCACAGGAGCCATTTATGCCAAAGAGCACCTTGCGACTGACAGTTAAAGGGCCTTGATCATTCCACTGATGCAGTAAAAGCAGTGATCACTCCGATGGGCTGACGTGGAATTAAAAAATAAAAAATAAAAACACACAGCATACACACAAAAAAAATTGGCTGCGTGAGCCTCTTGAGCACCCAATAAAACAACA
Source organism: Millerichthys robustus (assembly GCA_034783495.1). Taxonomy (NCBI): domain Eukaryota; kingdom Metazoa; phylum Chordata; class Actinopteri; order Cyprinodontiformes; family Rivulidae; genus Millerichthys; species Millerichthys robustus. Next base: position 3,784,606 of record JAVKLF010000132.1, read on the forward strand.
CACATACACACAAAATGGTAATAGACATGGAGGAAGATATTTCAAAATGTGAAAATAGCATGCTTCTGATTGAAGAATAATGATGCCATTTAATAAAAAGCTGATTTCTGCTGGGCTCAATGGGTATCTGTGCATGTTTCATACATAAACATGTTTGAATGGGGTTGTGGGACGTACCCTGCGTGGGTCAGTCTCATGCCATCGACGTCTTGAGTCTATCTCTTCATACGGTGGAACCATTCCTTCTCGTCTCGCTTGCTGATACTCTCTCTTTAACTGCTGGATCCTGTCCACACTGCCACGCAAAAATACACACGCACAAGCAGGCAAATGTAGACACGCACAAACACAAAAAAATAAAACAAGGTTAAAAGATTATACTATAAAAAACATGTTGTTTATATTTGCAAGAATTGTTAATGTTTACATGCTGCTATGTCTTGACTAAGATCAAGATATCTACAAAATCTAAGAGTCAGTATGTAACACCATAAAACGAATAAATACAATTAAAATTATATAAAAAAACCTTTGGTCTGAGACATCATCATCATCGGACAGCTGTCTTTATGATGACGCAGACAACACAAGCCGTCTGTTTCAGCCTCAAACGTTTGACTGCAGAGACAAACCTGCCTGCTTGTGAGCACTAAACTCACACAAACACCAATCCCTTGATCACTCACTGCCTGCATCTAGATCTGTTTTTTTATCGTCTCCTTCTCTTGCATCAGGGAAGAAAACAAAATCATCAATCATTCCATGAATATTCTCTCTGTCAACACAGGAAATATGCAGCATATCAACACTGAACTCTGGGCACCCCTGTGAGTCGTGCACATGCACACATAACTGCTCACCCACACATAATGGAAATGTGGAAAGTCATATCCACATGCAGTATGAGGCCATATGCAACATTAGAAATGCAGCTTGCATTTTTCTTGAACCGAAACGGAGCATAAGCAAGAAATACAATGGTGAAACACCAGGTGATTTATGAAAAGTCAGAAGAATAACGGCACAATCACTCCTCCACCCACCCACCTCAAACACACACAAACCTACAAAGGGTTCAACTACACCTTCTGTTGGGTCATGAAATATTATTGATATTATTTATTGTGGGTATATTGATAAAACACCTAAAATATTGTAAAAAACAAACAAACAAACAAAGAATTAATCATTGTAACAAATAAATCATTTTAGAGCTGCATCAGGTTAAAAATAAATACATAAAAAAGTTACCATTTTTAAGCAATATATCCTTTAAGTTTTCTTTAAAATGATAACATATTTAGACCATAGATCTGCAAAAGCAGTGATGCAATGATAACTTTGTAAAGTTGGTGCAATAGCACCAGGTGGCCATTTGACTCGGGTAAAAAAAAAATGAAAGCAGCTGTTGTACTGTCCTTTTGTGTTCTCTTGATTCTTCTGGAAATCCTCCTAAAATAGATGCACGATTGGATTTGTTCGATCTTTTCTTTTTTCTCAACAATGCTGTTGTTGCACAGTAAACACTGTTCTACTGCTTGTTGCTGTTGGCAAAGTGAAGAAAACATACTTTTCAGTCATACTATTCATTCCAAAAATCCCAATTTTCCCTTTTTTTGGCTTTGAAAGAAACATCTCAACTCGTAGAATTGCTGGTGTCATCTATCCAACGAGTATAATTGTAATGACGTTTGCACAGCTAAACTGTAAACACATTGTGTTTTTGGTGCACACGTTACAATGCAAGCCAGCCAGCTCCGGATCTGTGAGAATGATGATACACGCCTCTTGAACTTAGGTAGCAGTTTACCCTCTGTTCTGTTTTATTGTCAGAGTGTCCAGGAGAGCAGGCTGGTAAAATGACCAAAGCATTAATTTTCTGTCCACACTCACATAAACACATAAACACAGAAACACAAACAGAAGGGGCATTTAGTGTAATTTAAGACCTTAGATAAAATTGAGAGGGTAGGCCAAATAATACATAAATGTGATAAGCACATATTACTCAACACACAAAGACTTCTAGGACCGCTGGCTGTAGACCTGCAGATGGTATTGATTGGCTTTGAAGGCACAGAAAAACCATAAAAAAACAAAATGAAATGACTCTACAGTACACAGTTTATTAAACATCACTTGACGTTGGTGCTAAACTCCATCTCAACGTCCTGCATACTTATGATTCATAGATTTCAAAATAAAGCAAACTTTTATTTCAACAAGAAAATATTTATTTCTTTAAGTCATACCCACAAAAAACACAAAAGCACCGTGAGATCAATCTCTTTTTTTGTCACACCAATAATAATTCCATAAATGTTTAAAAATCGGAATGGAAGACTGAGCATAGCTAGTACTAACCCTACTATAAATAAGATTTTTCTCCCATTAATAAGATGGTGACACTTGCCTAAAGACATATCAGAATCCACAGGAAAGGAATATGTCTTTGTCGTTAGAATTTATAAATATTTACAAGACTGGTTAGATAGGTTTTTCTTGCACTGCAGCCTTAAAAAATGTTGTCTGCTTTATTGAAAATTAGCTCTGGAATTTGACATGTAATCATAAGTCATGTAGATCTAGCATACATTTTTTATGATGTATAGCAATATCTGTGGAGTCCTGTTGCAACATAATACATTCAGGGGAGAAAAAAAACAGTAGAGCTATATTTAAATTACCTTAGAGATGCATTATTTGTTTATTATGTACTGCCCTTCCAGTGTACATCACAATTAGGACAGGCTTTAAACTTTTGCACACTATATGTTTGTACTAAATCTGAAAATCACTCTACTGTTTGAACTTATATATTTTTAAAAAAAAAAACAGACTTTATCTTTAGAAGAAACAAAAAACATCTAAAAAGTACAAATATTTTACCATACTTTTTTATAATTTTCTTCCTTTGGGATCTGCAAAATACTAGAATTAAATTTGGACTTTTCATGACTGGGTTAGAACACTGCAAACAGGTACAATTTTAAATGCTCATAAATCTGAAATATCTGAACTATGCCTTTAGAAGTCTGGTTTACAAACAGCTTGTTTGGGTTTGGTAAAGTAGTAAAGGCAGAGTTAAAACTATATTGTACTTGCTCAGTATGTTATGGCTGTGTGTGACTGAGTGTGTGTGTGTGTGTGTGTGTGTGTGTGTGTGTGTGTGTGTGTGTGTGTGTGTGTGTGTGTGTGTGTGTG
>JAVKLF010000132.1:3923765-3936490 GCA_034783495.1 Millerichthys robustus
GTGTGTGTGTGTGTGTGTGTGTGTGTGTGTGTGTGTGTGTGTGTGTGTGTGTGTGTGTGTGTGTGTGTGTTTGTGTCTGTGTGCGCGACTGCTGACATCATTTTTTAGACAGAAACATTAGTCTTCCCTCACAAGAATGAGACCACGAGCAATGCTGAACCTGTTTTTTATTACATCCAAATTTTAGTTCTTCACTGAGAATTAGAATTGAATTGCTCCGCTCATTGTGTTTCAGAAGGTTTATGCTCTTTCTCGTTTGTTCTGCTCGCTCTGCTTGTTATTCCACTTCATGTAGTTTCTCTGTCTGTTGAAAAACCCAGGTTCAAACTGACAAAAAGTGAGACTTAGTTACGCACAAGCTGATTCAAATTTGCATGGATGCTATTCTGTTCTGAGACTGTCTTTTCTCAGTCGAATTCTGCCTCCTTCCATCTGTCATCACAGGCTTTTAGTGTCTCTTTAATTTGCAGCTTCGTCAGTCTCTCCTTTGTCTGCTTGAACACCATCAGTAAAATCTGTCTTCAGTAAAACCTTATGGTGTAGAAAACTAATAACGCAGAACCGTGACGCGTGAGGTCAGAGTTTTATGTTTGTGTCAACACACAGATGGCTTTGATCCACTGATGAATGCTTCACACAGTTAAATGTTAAAGTCTGTGTGCTGATGGACAATAAAATGTTGTTCCATTTAACACTGATGACTGACTGAGAGGCAGGACTGAATTTAAGCTATATTTGTTTTACACAAATAAATTAAACATTTAAAGTTGTTTAATCTATTAACACTTTGAACAATCAGTCATCATTTGACGCAGGGATGCAAAAGTTAGGACCATATTTCAGGAGCTGAGTGGTTTTATTTTTGACTCTTTGTTCATTTTTTTTTTCTGTTGTCAATTAAACGAAGCATTTCCTTTCTGTGGGGACACTAGAGATGAGTTGAGCTGAGAGTTGGTGAAGTATGTTTTTGATCTGATGGAAGAAATCTGGAGGAAAAGATGACCAACCTTTCAGATGTGAGAAGACAGAATGCTCCTCCACTTGCTAGCTTTACTTCAAAATGGAGCCCTGCGGCTTTAATTTTGCCTCATTTTCCCCAAACCAGACAGCAGGACTTACCAGATGCCCCATGCACATTAACCCCTCAGAACGTCCATTGTATATATCTCACAGGGTCATTTCTGATAAGACAGTGTTACACCCATGTACACATTTAGATATGTGCACACTCAGCAATTTATAATGGGTGTTTAGAAAAGTGAACAAATAAACCAGACAATATTTGCTGAAGGACAGACAGAAGGTCAGAGGTCAGAGGAAAAGCAGCATTACTGTGCTGCTTTTTAATCTAACACTTCTACTGATGTTTCATTACTGTCATTAATAAATAAATAAAAACAGTTACTAGTTTTATAGCACTTTAACTATTTAATCAGATCACAAAAAATATTTTGAAAAACTAAATAAGGATTTTGCCTACCTTCTCATGACAAACATAGTATGCGCTTTTTTTCTTTGTCATATTCAATAGTGTTATAATTTTGGAAGAAAATGCAACATTTTTACAGAATGCCACTTTTTAAAAGCCTAAAAGACTGTTAGAAATTCACCTAAATATTACTGAGAATTTCATATGTGAGGAGGAAAGCTGCTATGAATGTTACTCCTATTCCTTATTTCATAGTTTATTTAGTTTAGTTAATATTCTTTGCTTTTAAAGAACAAACATAGACAGGAAACACACACACACACACACACACACACACACACACACACACACACACACACACACACACACACTGCAGTAGTAGAGCTGCAGACGGAGCAGGGTGTGTACAGCATGCTTGTGGTCATCAGAGAGGGATGAGTAATCACCACCAAGGTTCTTGAAATAACTTGATTTATTTCCCTCACATTGAACACAATTAAATGAAATGATAATTAACATTTGATCTCCGTCAGTTGTTAATTATTGTTCCTTTTGCTACATTTGTTAGAAATGTGACCATAATGTGTGAGCTGCTCTGCTGCTGGTGTTTTGTGTTCAGTCATATTGTGTTTCTAAGAACCACCAAATCAAATCTAAAGCTATGAGAACACAGAAACAAATGTGTGTTGGTGCTAATTTGAGTCGATGATCAGAACTGACGTGGCGTGTAGCATCTGTCCAGATGCCGCTGTGAGTAGTGTGTGTTTGTAGTCCACATACTGTATTTACTGATGTGGCTCAGGATGTTTGAGTGATCTCACACAACTGCCCTCCCCCGAACTCTCAAATAAACTCTGCAGCATGCGTGGACGTGTTAGTCCTTTTATTGGTGATGAGCAAGGTGGTTCTTTCCAGAGTAAGTCTGTCTGGTGAAAAGGATTTATTAGGAAAATCCCTGATATTTGACCAGAACTCAAAATTGGATCCCAACTTAGAAGAATACATTTCTCACGATCTATCTGATTGATCATGAGAAATATAGATGCTAGTTAAAGGTGATAGATTCACTTTTCTGTGACAGAAAAAAACTGTCATGAATATTTCATTAAAAAAGTTTCTTTAAATAATTTCTGAATTTAATGCTGTTTTTTATGTCAATGGTGTCCTTATAAACTGTCTCTTTACCACTTAAAGCTAACTTCTTTTTACCAAAATTAAAAGTGTAGAATTTTTTGAAGGAATGCATTTTGTCTGCTGTCATTCATGAAAGACAACTAGTTATGTAAAATCTCTTACAGCATAGGGAAACTGCAGTCGTGAATTAATTCTCCTAAATGTAAATTATTTCCCCATTATTTAATGACAACAACTTTTTTTTTGAATGTCAGTAAAAATGTTACATTTATATATAAAAAAAGTTCTGAGAAGTTGGCTTTTGAGGTTCAAATTATACAAACTATATTTAGGGTTAACTTAACTAAGAAAAACTTTGTAGAGAAAGAAGAACCAAGCACAGAATCTGCTTCTTAAATCTTTCTCTTTTTTTATTTCCCAGGGCATAAAAAGACAATGATTCATCCACCTGGCTGAGTTATCTGTCAACACCCATTTGATGTTCACCCAAACTACCTGCCCTGCAGACACATAAACAGGACCAGTTCAGACTGAAACACGGGTCTTATCGCATGAATCAGAGGCTGGATCAGCAACTTGTACTGATGGAGAACATGAAACATCAAGATAGGCTAAAGATGAGAACCTCCTTTCTGTGATTATCTCAGCTGACTTCATGTAATGATGGCGCAGCCGAACAAACACCTCTGCTTTTATTCACAAAGATCACATTATTATAAACACAAGGGTGCAGATATACAACATAAAGACAACGTTCATGCTTTAAAATACTCCACTGTGTGTTTAAGACATCATCACCAAACACACGTTTGTTTGTACGTTTGTAAACACATGTACGGTGACAATGAAATAAAAACGTTTGCATTCAGTTTTGGCTTCTATCTTCATCTTTTCTCTTTTCCATGGTGGTTTATTGGCATTAGAAGGAAGCTAAACGATTTAATGTCTTTGGAAATGTATTCTTAACACATGGTTTTCACATTCAGATCTGCTTCAGCGATATCCCTACACGCTGGGGCATGGAAATGTTTTTAGCACATATTACGTGAACATAAAAAGCTTTGGGACAATTTTCAGTGTATTGTTTCTTTTTCTGTGTGGATGTTTTGGATTTTTGGAATTTGTCATTTTTAGTTTGTCAAATGAATTAATACTTGAAGACAAAGTTTTAAAACAGTGTACTCAGGTGTACATCACTGCATTTTTGCTAAAGTTGTGTTTTTTTTTCTCTGTCAGATTTTGATTGCTTTTTGTTGAAACTGACTTTGTAAAAACCACTTTTAAAAAAAATATCTCCCTACAGTCTGCTGTTACAACCAATTTGTGTTACAGGCTTATATTTTTCCAAAGCTGGATGAATGAGTTGTACTTTGCTGTGAGACACTCTGCGATGTGCATCTGCCTGACATTGCAGTCTCTCCTCTCTGTGACTCACCATCCAGAAATCCACCCCGGTGGGTTTGTACTTATTCACCAACACAAAGCAGACATGACAAACCCTGGGCTTCCACCATTATGAGCTCATTGAAAAACAGCTGCCATTGGCTCACAGGGGTCAGATGGGGTAGAAGACTTTGTACATCTTACTGTCTGTCTTTGTGTCTGAGTATATTCTCATATGTCTCCACATCCTGGGTTGCCTTGTCACTCCTGTTTTTACCGGTTGTTGTTTCTTAAATGTTTATTCTCACTTTTTGTAGTTTTGGTCATGAATTGGCAAGGTTCTCTCCATGGCAAAACAATAGAGCAACCTTTGGGCCCTCCACAAAGTCTTCACTAATTAGGATGTGTCCTAAGAAATCCAAAAGAAGACCCCAAACAAATGAAACTTAAAATAGTGGTTCTGAAAAATAAGCAGGATCTATTTAATTATCTCAAAGTTTGACCAAAATAAGCCTTACGGACAAAACAGTTCAAATGCATTTGGACAAAGCTAAAACGGATTATTTCTGTTGCTTGTACAACTGTTATTGTTTGTTGTACAAGTTTAAATCCTGATCTTAAGTAATGATAAAACTAATGTTGGATGATGGCCCAAACAATAGAACAAACCAAATTAGATTAAGAGAAAAAAAAATGGCATTTTGTTTAAAAAATGAACAAATGAAACTGGGAGTGTAAACTGAATGTGGTATTTTCTTTTCACTTTCATCTCAGCCTACATTTGCTCCACTTGCTGACGTCTGTGTTGTAATAACAGGGCAAGTCGGCAAGTCTTTGCCATTTACATAAATAATCCTTTTGGATGAGTTCACATCTTTGTATGTATGTTTCCTTGAATTGTGGGTTTGTGTGCCAATGTGGGTGTGCGTGCGTGTTTCCTCGCGAGCTTTTCAGATGTTTAAACATCCTGCTTCTGAAGCGCTGACCTTCCATTCCCTCTGTGAGGAACACACTGGAAGCACAGAGGTAAACCCATGAAAAAGGAAGGCCTTTCCCAGTGTGGTACGGGTAAATGACAGAGCGTGAGCGCAGCAGCGGTTAAGAAAGAAGAACGAAAGTAAAGTCATCTGCTCGGACATGACAGTGCACAGAGGCAGAGATTCAAAAACCCCATTACAGATGGAAAAGCAGCAACACTTATATTGTTTAGACTTTGTTCTAAAATTGTTTTTTAAGCTACACATGATTTTCTTTTACATAAAAAAGACAAGTGGGAGGTTGCTTATGTTCACGTCCATCTTTTTCCTTGAGTTAAAACTTTTAAGTGTGCTGTATATTTAGCTCAAACTGTTATTTTTCACATAACAAAGGAAAACAGAAACATTTAACATGTTCAAAATTTCTTTTTTTTTACTCATAAATAGCCACATACAAGTTTCATTTTTCACACTGCATGCTTATCTTCTCTAGGAACTAAACTTGGTGTTGATATAAGACTTGCATATATAACCCCCAGCCCTGCCCCTGTAACGACCCACAGAGGGATCTGAGGCAACACTGTGAGAGTCTCTGGTTTGTTATTTCTGGCCACGATTCATAAAGCCTTTAGTTTCATCAAATCCAGACCCCCTCACAAGGATCTCACATTCTCACTGACATCATGTTAGACTGAAACTAAGTGGAGATAAAGTTTACAAGAGGAATAAGATTAAAGTACAACATTGCTACCATGAAAAAGACTGAAAAGGGAGGATTCCTACATCCAGCCAGGACAAACCAGAGAGTTTGAAGCTTCAGCTGTGCAGGTGCTTCTGGTTTGTTTCTTCTTATCTATCTTATTTTGTTCTGTCAGTAATTTGTTACAGGATCTAAATTGTTTGATCTCTGCTGCTTATCTTTTATGGCTTCCAAAAGGTGGTTTCTTTTTTTCTTAACTTCTGTAATCTTCTATCCAAAAGAAATAAATGCTTTATTTTGTCTTTTTTTAAAATAAATTTATACAAATATGCAGTGAACTACTTGTACTTTGTCTCAACATAGTATCTGTGAACTTAGCAAAAGTTTTCAGGCCTTTTATAACTTTCTTTTGTTTACAATCCAGCTGGACAAGAGGAAGAGGGTGACGAGATAATGATGAGGGCAGGCGGAAGATGAAATTAGAGAAGACGGGAGATGAGGAGCAAGCCAGGGAAGTCACTGCAGATAAGACATGTTTGAAAAAAGGGAAAACTGAGTGGAGGAGGAAGTTTACCCTAAGAAAAAAAAAACAGATGAAAAGAAAGAGAAGAGGAGGAGGGACTCTGATCTGCTGATTGAGGACAGAAGCTGAAGTCTGGCAAATGTTGTATTCTTGGAAAGGAGAGAAATTCAGGATGAGGTCACTTGTTACATCCTTAACGGAATACTATGTACATATTTGCGTACCTGAGATGTATTTGTACAACTGATAATTTCACATTAACAAAACTTTTGATTTTTTTTTTATTTCTTCACAACTGAAGCAGCTAAAAGAGCGATAGGTCAGGAGCGAAGAGGAAGAGGACAGACGATTAGAAGGGAGGCAGAAGATAAAGCAAATTAGGGCAGCATCTGCTTGTCTTTGATGTTTAAAAAAAAACTCCCAAAGGAGAAGTTTGTTTTCTGCCAAGCAATCCTGGCTGGAGGCTAATTAAGTGATTATCTTTGGTTGCAGTGGCTAACTTATGAGGTGTAGGTTTTCCTGCCTGAAACACACACACACGTTTATTCAGACCCCATACTGCTGTTATCGTGATATATCATCTGGGTGTAACCTACACAGATAGTTAGGGTGAACACACACACACACACACTCACACAGTCTTACACAAACATTTTGCACTGTAGATGTAAAAGTTCATAAAAAGCACATCTTTTTATAGCCATTGTGTGGCGGTTGGTGTGATTAAAGGTTTAAGAGAGAAGGATGAGTTAAAACACTGGAGATCTCAGATCAACTTGGATCATCCAGGCAGGGAGGAGGATGAAGAGGAGGATGAAGCTGATTACAGACAAGAAGAGCAAGAGACAATGGACAGAGAGCAGGGTGGGGACAGTGGCTAAATGAAAATGAGGAAAAATTATTCATGAAAATCTATAAAAAGATAAATGTGTTGACGAAGGCCCAGTGAGGATATCCACATGTTTGGAGAGGTTTCTGTTTCTTGACTTCTGTCCTTGTAGGGACATGTCCCGCCCCGATTAAAGGTCTAATGACAGAAATTTTAACATGCAAATATGGTCAATTGAATTTATTTCACTACACAGTTGATGAAACTTCAGTAAAAAAGAGCTTGATAAGTAATTTGTACCTCAAATAATTGTTTAAAATAGCAAATGCTACTAAGTTTATGTACGTAGCTCATTTAGTGGTGAACTGCCTTAAGACAATCAGTGTTTGAGAAAATCTAAAGCTGAGAGTTTTGACTCTATCCATTTTTAAATCACCAGAATTTTTTTTAAAGACCTTGAAGAGAGCTGCTGAGTGAAACAGATGACCTTCTGTTCAGAACAGATATTTAGGGAGTAGACCAATGCACAACATCAAAAGACCTGACCTGATTTATCAGCCCTGGTTCAGTGGACAAGTAACAAAGATACGGTGTCTTCTAATAATGAAGCTCTTCTAAAGACATGAACCAACCTAAACCCTGCCTTCATCACACGCACACATACACACACTTCCTTCCCTTTATATAACACATTAAGATTCCTTTAGCTAAGCTCTGACCATACAAGAATTATTGTTTAAGTGCAATTAGAAAAAAGCATATTGAAATGAAATTATTACATAATCCAGAGTTTCCATCGTCTCATAACCATTTTCCTTGTCTCTTGGGTTTTCTCACCATTATTGTCTTGTAATTTTTTCCTTACCACCAAAAATTTCCACTCAGTCCAAACTCAGACATTGCTAAAGCAAATGAAAAACATTTGTTTGGGAAAATGAAAAGATAAATGAAGGTCATCTCTGACATCTACATTGAATTCAAATCATCATAAATTTCTTCTGAATGTTACTCCAATATGAACACAATACATTTTATTTCCTGATAATGTTGTAGTATAATGCATTTCCAATGCAACCCTGAACATCTGGTGCATGTCTATACCCATTTCCCAGTCTGCTTCCAGTCTCTGGTTTTCACGCAGACCCAGTGGAGTCAAGCAGGTTATGATGTAACACTGAAATTCAGAAAGAGCAGAAATAGGGAACAGAGCTGTATTTTTATTTTGTGCACATTTCACACAGAGACACCGTGTGAAAGAAGTTACTGAACCACAGCCGAAGTAAAACCTTAACTCTAATGTTGATCAAAAGCTCATTTTTGTTGTGTCAAATGCAAAACAAACCAGTTGCAAAGATGACTAAAAACAATATGCCTTCAGTTAACTTTAATCTCATATGGCACATTCAAATAAAAATCAGGGAATAAATTAAAACTACTTGGCATCAACTGCTTTTAAAATGTAGGGAATGTCAGTATTGTTTCTTTAGCTCTCTCCTTTGCAGATATGAAATGGATAAATAAGGAAGATATTCCTCTGCTGCTTGCCTCACATCATATTGTTCTGCATGTTAAAGCGCACGTACAAGAAGTCAGCTGTAAAATCCAGTCGAACAAACATTCCTTTACTATTCATCCAAAACATCTCTGTGTGTAGTTATACCTCTGTTTAGAACATTACCACGTACTGAGTCAGACGCTTGAGGGAAGTCATCATTTTCCAGCTCTTCTGACTTTCCGTGCCCTCTGTGCTTAGTAATTGTTTTTCTTTGTATTTCAATGACTCAGGCAAAACACATTTAAGAAGAATGATGTTGGACTTATCCTCTTTAGTTCCTGTATCCCATTATATTTACACTTCCCCACACACTCACCCACACACACACAGTTTCCCCTTGTCTCTGCTCCGGAGTTATGACTTTGAAGTTCCTCATTTGTGTTTTTAGGTAACCATGGTTACCCCAGTTTGACATCTTCTTGGATTTGTCTTGTTATGGGGTATAGTGGAGTTTAGCTTGAGATAGAAATAATAAACTTATTAAGAATCAAATAATTTGGATAAAAACATCAATAATTCACTGTCAGAAAGCAGCACACACACATATTCAGATGACAGTTGCAGGTCAGACTGGGAACATGAAGGTCTGAAAGGTCATTGTCTGGCTTGTTCGTCTTTGTTAAGAAGGCCAAAGAGCATGTTGTACTTTCATTCTGTGATGCATGGTGATGTTTCCCATTCTGACTTGATCATTGTCATTAAAATGTTTTATATGTTGTGAAACAGAACAACAAAGCAGTGACTTGTTTTCCCAAAATTGGGTGAAGTTTAGAATGACAAGAGCTTCTGCTCTATATGGTGATGTCCTGTCAAAGAAATCCTTTCAACTCCTTCCTACTCCTGTTTCTCATGTTAGTAAGTTTCTAAAATATTACCATATGAAAGTTCTGTTTGCACTTTTTTAGCTATGCATTTCTCCCACTGCCATGCATACTAAAGACTCCACAAATATCTAATGAGATCAGTTAGAGCTACAACCACATCAAACTTTAACTTGATTTCTGTAAAATATCAACAAAATTGTAGCCATTTATGTGTTTTTCTGAGAATAATTAGCTGCTGTCTTCAGTAAGGTTGAGTCCAAAGGTTCGTCGGTTGTAGATGTACAATGGTTACTTCCTGTTTTATTAAAACTCATCCACTGGTTCACAGCATGTTTTTGCAACAGACAGACAGACATGTCTTTCCAGATTTGGAATGGTTTTATTTGTCTCTGGATTTGATATTATTCTTTGTTGTATTTTAACATTTTTCTTCACACAAACCTTTTATCAGTTCTGAATATAATTCTTGTTTTAGCACAGGAATGACTGTAGTGGAAAAACCCCAAGTTCCACTGGCTAAAACACACAACCTCCACCCACACACATTGACCACTACTCCCCCAAGAGACTCTCCTAACTTCCTCCAGCTTGGTTCCCAGTGGGGGTCAAGAGCCCACTGCATTATGGTCTGTCACCATGAGATAACCAAATCCTACAGTGATGGCATCATCCGTCTGTTTGCTTGTTGGGGTGAGGGGGGACACGGGAAAATGGGGTGAAGGGACAAAGATAACATGAGTGAGTTAAGAAATCTGTTTGAAAGTCTTGTAGAAAAGAAAACAAATGAAACAGGATGCAGGCAAAACTTTAGAATAAGCACAACTTAGCCGTTACCTCCTCACTTTGTTTAGCTCACAGCCTCACTGAATAATCAAATACTCACAGTTTGTGCTTACTGCTTGTTTGCTTTTGGAGCAAAGCTGTTGAGTCTGTGGTTTTTCAATTAAGTCCTACTTAGATCTGTTTTGTTTTGTTTCTTGGTTAACTTATTTGTTTGTCATGACCAGCTTTTTAACACAAAGAGCCATTCAAAATTCAAAATAATGGATATCATGCAGGGGCGCCTCCAGAAAGTTTTTGGAGGGTTAGTCTTATGTGCCACACATTTCTATTGAGAACAGTACAGTCTCTGCTCAGCTCACTGAAGCTTAATCTTAACATATATTCTTAATGGAAACTAGCAGTCCTTGAAAGAATGCATATTGTCTGTTGCCCTGCCTGCCAAAGTTTGAAATAAAAACTGACTACAGCATTATGACACATTTAGGAGTTTCCTGCTGAACTTTACCACCGACCCACATGCAGACTCACTGCAGTGGATTCATTCCTATCCGTGGGGATCTCCAGCTGATGGATGCAGAGGTGGCTGACCAGCAGTTGATGTTTTTGGAGTTTTCGGTTTCTATCAGCAGTAAATGGCTGTGAAAGGGGCTGCAGATTTAGCATAAAAATACATTTAACTTTTTGGTTTGTTTGCTTACACAGGGAAGTGTTATATAAAAAAAAGATCAAGTATAGTTAAACATATATAAAATCCAACTTTTAATTACCAGAATTCCAGAATACCAGAAACGGATTTTGTACTGCATAAAAAAACTGCCTCTGGCTGAGTCAACTAAGAATTTCAAGAGAACTTTTTTACTTACTTAGCTGCAATGAAACATTTCAAGTGGTGAGATTTAAAGATATCTAGAAGTAATCAGCCTGAGAAAGAACGTTGAGTCTGGCCCTCTAATCACCTGATCTTTCTTCAGACTGTGACCTTATCTCCCCGGAGGATATGAGGGACTGACGGCAGAAAAGAAAAGAGCCAAAGGCAGAGAGAGAATAAAGAAAAGTTGGGAGATTTTGGTATTTGCTGATACAAGTAAACTTGATTTTGCACCACAAGGTTCAGAGTTAACGGAAAATGAAATTTTGTGTCTGCAGACACAGCTAACCCATCTTTGTCTACACAAAACTGGCTATAACTTTATTTACATTTTACAGACATTGAGATAAAGTTTGGTCCTTTACAACACATACTTCAAGTACTAATAGATCAGAAGATATACTGCATGTGATTGCATAGCCTTATTTTCAAGGTTTGAGCAAAATAGATAAAGTCATCATCGTTTTTCAAAATAAGATAAAGTTAGTGTAAAACTTAAGGCAGATATGCATTCTTTGAAGGATTGCTAGGCCTTAAATATCAAACAAAAATCCATCCACTAGACCACCTCACTCCTGTGTTCCAGTCTGGATTCATTTTCGTGGTTCACATCTGTAAACCACGTCTGCTACTGCAGCGCTGTGACCGGCGATGATTAGGCTGGAAATCCCAGTTTATAGCGCAAACTAACTGCCTGATGTGGCTTCACATATAAACATGCAGACATTCTCATGGTCACATTGAGTAGTTTTAGGTGGTCATTTTTCCATCAAAAGTGAATCATGCAGGATGATGACAAAGGAAGCTGAAACAGTAATTTTAATTGAACACCATGGGAACAGTGAAGAGACAACCCATGGACACAAACTGCTTCTTTGCTAACGTGGAAATGTTCCTGTATGAAAATAAGTCATGTAAACTTTATAATAAACAATAAACTTTTCAATAAACAGAAATGTCACAGATTATATGAGACGTAGTCTTGTTTTGTTGTTGATGTCAGCCCGTAAAAGGAGAAGTAAAAACAAACATGACTCTGGGAGGAAGGGAGGATTTGAAGGAAGTTGTGGGATGAGTGAACAAAAAAATAAAAGTTAGTGAAAATGGATGGAGAATTAGGAAATCCAGGCCGACTGAACAAAGTTCATAGCTGTGTGGAAATTTACTGTAACATTGTGACTTTATTACTCTGGAATGATCCTTCTGAAACAGAGTTTTAGTAAAATGTGTTTGTTGTTTTTTGCGCTAACCTCCGCAGACAAATGGACGCAAAAGAGCTAAAGCTTTATGTGATAGTTTTGTGAAGACAACATGAAGCTGTGATGTAAATTGTTTTATTTTCTTGTACTAAAAGTCACCTGTTTGCTGTGCTGTTTAAGGTTTGTAACTCTTCTATGAGTACAAGAAAAGCATTTATAATTTGGTGCCTTTCCACTTGGACCTTTTAGAAAACATACATTTGATTATTGTTTGTCCTCATTTAAAACAGCAACATTTAAAATGAACAGTAAATCAATCAAATCAATCAAATTTTATTTGTATAGCACATTTCAGCAGCAAGGCATTTCAAAGTGCTTTACATTATATCCAACACAGAAACACAATGAAACATAAAATCAACATCAAATACAATACTGTGTTACATGGAACAAAATACTTATTGCTATTCCCACTCACGCTCACAGTCACACAGTTTAAAATGATGTAATTAACAATCAAA
>JAVKLF010000132.1:3947954-3959072 GCA_034783495.1 Millerichthys robustus
GTGTGTGTGTGTGTGTGTGTGTGTGTGTGTGTGTGTGTGTGTGTGTGTGTGTGTGTGTGTGTGTGTGTGTGAGAGCCATATAAAATATAACGTACTAAGATTTAAGGACAGCAAGGTTTCCAGATTTTAGTCAGTTGGCTTACATTGTAAAACACCATAAAAGGTTGAAAAGAAAACCGAAGTTAGAGATTCTTTGGTTGTTTTTTTTTTTTCTAGGCAAGTTTTTACAAGCCTCTAATTAAGCCAAAACATTGATAAAAATCTTAAAAAAAAAAAAAACATGTTCTTTTGTTTGTTATCTGTGCATATCTCAGTTAGTCTTGTTGAACTTTTTGAATAATCATTTTTATTGCCAAATAACTTCAGTTATTACTTCCTTTTAGCTTTATGCTTCTTATCGCCACCAAGTTGCACATCTGTCTGATAGCAGACATAGACAAAACAACTGCTTTTAAAGAGTGCAGATGGATGGTGTGCATGCATCTATGTATGCTTATACATTACACAAATGCATATAAGCAATGCTGGGAAATTGCTTTCCTTAAAATGGAGCATATCCACTGCAAGTGTGCATTTGTTTTCATGCCTATCCCCACATATGAGTCTCCATAAGCCCTACCCTCACCAACGGCCTGTGGGTCTGGAAAAGGCAGTAATTGGTCCCAGATTGCTTTTGAGGTTTGTGTATTTGCTTGCAGCTCCTGGTTAACCGAGTCACTTGCTCAGAAACTTTGATTACAGGTCTGCTATTTGGAAAAATGGTTAGAAAACCTCAGTTCTTTATAGAAGCTACCAGTTTCTATCAGCATGTCTGGTCACCACATGACTTCTGTTTGCATTAAAAAACACTTAAACCTTTTGGAATGGTTTAAAAACATCCTAAATACCAGAATATGTAAAATTACTCCTTATATCCTGTCTTATTTCTTATGTCAGCTAACCTGCTAAGCTGATTTGTAGTTTTTTCTAACACTTAGTCTGAACTGTCAGTTTTTATATTGCACGCCACATGTCTTTTCACTGGACTGTCAGTTTTTGTTTTATTGCAGTGCCCTGAATGGAAAAGGTAGTAAATGTTGTTTAGCTCTATTTAAAGAGAATTGGGGATAAATTAAGCAATGAGGTTTGTTTGTTAGATAAAAAATGTTTTTGTTAACTTCAATACCAATAAGATTTTGAAAATGCTTATCTTATAAATAACTTTGTCCATTTCTTTTGTGCAGTGCTTTTCACAATTTGTGCATTCCATATAATGTTGCAGGGTCACCTTGACAGTAAGAAATATAGACATTTACCCCCACCCCTTTGTTCCACTCTGAAACTCCTCAACATCTGTTTGAATTCAATAATAAAGGTCAGGATGAGTTAGATAAAAGTTGCTGGATGACTTCCATAACTGGGATTTGATATAAGAATATAGATTTTCCTCTAAGAAGACTCATAAAATGCAACTTTTCTTAGTGCAACTGGTTTATTATACATAAATCAACGTCCAGTCTGCATTTTAAAGAGCAAAACAAAGATGTCAAAGCTTGGAGAAGAAGAACACGACAAGCAAATGTTTTCTCCCATCTAGGAATGGAAATCTGGGCTGGAATCTCGCAGAAACCTGCTACTTTTTCCCCACTCACCTTGTGTTCTGATTAGGAAAACACAGCTGCACACAGACACTCACTCGCTGTTAGGATGAGTTCCATAAACTGATTGAGATTTCATATTCAGCAATTAACGGCAATCTTAAAATGAAACCTTTAAATATTAAACCTTGATTGTGGTTTTCATATGTGGATTTATTGTCCTCACACTGTTTCTGTCACAGGTGGTTATCATCCTGTTCAGGTGGTCATAACTGAAGCCGGAAGTCAACAAAACACTCATCCCATTCAGTGGAATTCGCCATCGTCTACTCACATAACCCAATACATTCTTAAATGGAGAGTGGTACGTTTACTCATTACACAAACAAATGTGCTGAGAAGAACTCCATTACTTCAGTGAATCTGATTTAAAAGAAAAAAAGAAATTAAAAAGAAAAAAAAGTCTACTAGTTCAACATTCATAAGGCAAATATGAAAACTTATCCTACTTTAGAAAGATACACTAAACCCATGGATGGAGGTGATCATTCCGGGCCATCTTAACTCCTACACCATCTCTGGTCTGAAACCCGGAATAACATATGAAGGCCAGCTGATCAGCGTGCTGCGGTTTGGACGACAAGAGGTCGCACGTTTTCACTTCAACACAGCTCATGGATCATGTGAGTTGATCTCAGTTTTGGTTGAGTTGCTCAGACACTATACTGGTTCATCTGTTTATTTTATTTTAGTTATGATCATCTATGCAACACTTCCTCTGTTTTTGTCTATTTGTATTAAACTAAACCTGTTTTGCAAAGTATAGAAGCTGATGTTGAGTCAGAGGTCTGGAAAAATCTTTGTACCTTGCACAACTCCATTCTTTCTCCAAATTAAAATCAACTTCTATCTTTTTTTCCCCTTTCTAGTGGCTACATCTCAAGGCGAGATCACCCCACTTCCACCTTTGGTTGACATCTCTGAATCGGTGACAGAAATCACTGCCAACAGCTTTGTCATCTCCTGGGTTTCTGCCTCTGACACCGTCTCTGGTTTCAGAGTAGAGTATGAGCTCATAGAGCAGGGACAGGGACCTGGGGAACCCATCATTTTAGGTGAGTGCAGGAAGGCTTATGTGCAGTTTGGTTTTGTGCTGAGTTGATGTCAGCAATACTGTAAGTTCTAGTATATCACTGTAAGATAGCTTGTGACTGATGAACTGAATTTTACATACACATATTTTATACTTTGTAATCGATGGTAATAATTTTTTTTATTCAGTAAAATAACTCAATTCCTTTTTGCAACATCATTTTAATGCTGACGTTGGAGGAACCACCCCCAGGGGAGGTGACCAGGTTTATAATAAACATTGTAAGATTCAATGCCATTTTGTCAGTGTGAACAGGATGGACCTGTGGACATAAACTTTGTATGTGTGTAAATAAACATTCAAATCGGAGTACTGGACAGGTTTCCTGATGTACACTTAGTTTCCTAATGTACATTTTCATTTCATCACCATGCATTTTTAGATTTGCCTCGTACAACAACCTCAGTCAACATTAATGAGCTTTTGCCTGGAAGGAGATACACCGTAAATGTTTATGAGGTTACAGACGGAGAAGGAGATAATCTCATTCTCACTACTTCTCAAACAACTGGTGAGTATTATCATGAATCCATTTATTTGTATATCATATTTATCATTCTCAATCAACAAGGATTTTTTTTTTTGTTTGTTTCATCTTCAAAGCTTAAACATATTGTAGCTAGACTGAAATACGGTATGATTACGGGAGACTGCAGTCAACCTGCTAGCTATTGGCTGAAACATTGGTTTTATTTTTCATATTTACACCTCATTATTCTAACAGCACCTGATGCTCCCAAGGAGCATGAAGTAGAGGAGGTAGGAGATACCTCCATTATGAT
The DNA here is from genome assembly GCA_034783495.1 of Millerichthys robustus. Classification (NCBI taxonomy): domain Eukaryota; kingdom Metazoa; phylum Chordata; class Actinopteri; order Cyprinodontiformes; family Rivulidae; genus Millerichthys; species Millerichthys robustus. Next base: position 3,951,467 of record JAVKLF010000132.1, read on the forward strand.
CAGCTGGGACAAACCACTGGCTCCCATCACTGGTATGTTAGGACCATCTCGGTCAATCACTGCTGAAGTTGATTAAATGTAGCTGTTTTTTGTGCACAGTCTACATTTTACCTCTTTGTGCAGGATATCGTGTTGTCTATGCACCCTCAGAGGAGGGTGAAAGCATGGAGCTGACACTCCCCGATACGGCAACTTTTGTGACTCTGAGTGACCTTCTGCCTGGAAAGTCCTACAATATTAGCATCTATGCTGTGGAGGAGAACCTGGAAAGCGAACCAATCTTTGTACAAGTGAACACCACTGGAGAGCCTCTTCCAGGTACATGGGCTGCATACACCACCAAGTGCAACTTCAATGTTCAACAGAGTGGTTTAAATTATTAACCATGTATGCTTATAAGTGGGGTTTTTATGCAGCTGCAAGTCAAACAGATCAAAGTTAAGAACAAACTTTTAATCAAATAATTAATTCCATCTGAAGTGCTGACATTTGTGTTTCTCTTTTATTTAAGATCAGAGTTGTTCTTCATGTATTTTTTAGATAAATTCCCCCACAAACACCTGTAAATGGTTACTGACTGAAATTTACTAAATCTGCCATGGTAGCCTGGATTTCAAACGTGTAAAGATGCGTCTGTAAATATGAATAACTGCTCCAGTCAAACAGCAACCTTTTAAAACCAATCTGCAAGTCAAGTCTGATGGCCCTCTTAGTTTTTTCTTGTACTCATTTTGCAAACTTTCCAGTATTAGAAAAATAGTAAGACTTTTCCTGTGAAAATGAAAGTCATGGAGTTCACAGCTGTTCTGCTTTTATTCAACTGGAGTTGCGTAAAACTTCTGTCTGCCAAGTTGAACATTTGTTTGGGCCAGATGCTTGCGAGGTTTGTGAATGCTCACTTGTACAGTTTGAAAGATGGATTGAAGATGCATGACCTAGTTAAGATAGTATGATCTCAACTTTGGATAGACAAATGGACTTGTGATTAAATTACTGGCAGATATGAAAATAGGCATAAAATACAGATTGAAGAGTGAATAAATGTCTGTTGGTTCAGACATTTTTCTTAATTTTGTCTTCTTATTTCCCAAAAAAATCTGATTTTTCTGTGTTTAATTTGTTCACTGGGCAGCAAATCTTCCTTACTCCTGTTTGGTTTTTGAAAGGATATTTTCTGTTCAGCCATACATTGTGTTTAATCTATGACAAGGTACTATCACACTGCATTATCTGCTTATCCATGATCAGGTTGCAGAGAAGTTCTGGTATCTGTATATTACCTATATAGAAAATCTTTAGCCTACATTCATGTTTTTGTTTCCTTTTCCGCAGATAATGAAGTGGCTTCCCCGACTGACTTGCAGTTCTTTGAAGTGTCTGACAAGAAAATAGTTTTGACCTGGTCCAGACCAGCTAGTGGCGTCTCGAGTTATCGGGTCACAGTGGTTCCTGTTGATGAGACTGGTTCTCCACAAAATGAGATGACTCTGCCTGTCGGTCAGAACTCGTACATCGATGTGACACACCTACAGCCTGGCACACTGTATCGCTTTAGTGTATACAGCATTAACAATGGAAAAGAGAGTTTACCACTTATTGGGGAGCAAACTACAAGTGAGTATGACAAACAACCAACCAACAATTAAAACTGCTTTCAGATGCGATTGTTCTGTAAGTTTTTGACAGAACAAATCATTGAGGATTATCTCAACAAGCTTTGGTGCACAATGTTGTAGAACTCCATTCTGCCATGAATTTAGCTTCAGACATGGTGTAGAATAAAAGGCACACTGATAAGATGGCTAAGCTTGCATGATGAATAAGAATGTAAACGTTTTTAGACCCTCAACCTTCACAGGACGTCATTTAGCAATGTTTAATTAACGACAGGCACAACTTCAAATCAAAATACTGTATATAAAATGTTCTCATAAATAATCATTTTTAATTACGCTGTTCAAAATATTTGTTTGTTTGTTTGTTTGTTTGTTTATAGAGCCAGATGCCCCCACGGACATCCATTTTGAAGATGTGACTGAAGACAGTGCAGTGGTGCAGTGGTTTGCACCTCGTGCCAAAATTACTGGCTATCGTCTCTTCCTTAACGTTGAAGGCTCAAACCCGATACAGCTGCTCATACCTGCACGTCTCACAAAGTACACCCTCCTGAACTTGAAGCCTGATACCGAATACACAGTCACTCTGCACTCACAGCAAGGCAACACACTGAGCAAAGGAGAGACTGCTGTGTTCACCACAAGTGAGTGTCTAAACATCAACGAAAGCTTGTACATCATCGGTAACTTTGCACTCAATTAGATATAAATTCAATTAAAAGACGTTCTATCATAAGCAATCCTTTAAAAGGTTAATAAACAAAATAAAGATGTGACCGTATGCATGCAAACACCCCTATGCCATGCAGGGTAGGTCCTCTTATGTTTTCTTGTATGCTACTGAAGGGACTTTATTCTGTTTGCACTGATTGATTTAAATGCACTACAGATATACATTTTTATTAAAATGTCTATACTATTTTTGATAATCTAATGTGCAATATATATTTTTATGTACTCTGATAAAGCTGTTATTAAATAAAAGCTGAGCAGACTGTACTTCTGAGAGACAGTTTAGTTAAAACATACCTTACACTAGACAACAAACAGACACAATATTTAATACATCATCTCAAGGACCATGCCACTCCACCTGGGGCAGACCACGTCACTCACGATACCCCCACAAATACCCGCAGCGAGAGTGAACCCATCATATTCATTCGTGGCTCAGTCCTTGAACACAAACCCTGTAATCTGCAATAAATCAAATCTCAAAGGAATTCTATGTGATTCTGCCTTTTTTAGACCCACCAATGGGTAATGCTCCTCAGTTCAACACTGAAGTGACTGACACCTCCATAATAATCTCCTGGACTCCAGTTCCATACATTGGATACAAGGTTTGTTCACTGCTGATGTTAAATCTTCATTTGTATAACAATAATTATTTAAATCATGCTTTGAATTCTGTTTCTCAAAAGGAGCTACTAGATTTTAACATTCTCTCATTTTCTTCCATTCCTCATGAAACGCACATTCTAGTAAATAGTTGTTTGGTGAGTTATGTTTAAAGCTTCTCAGCAGGAGATCTCAAGACCTCATAAATGTGTCTGATTGGTCAGAACAAGTCTCACCAGTGATGAAAATGATCATTTGGCTTCAGTGTTCTTGGGAAAGCACAGACCTCTGACCTGTACCTCCATTACTCCCAACCTATGACTCTTTCTTCTCCTGACTCTGTGTGTGTTTGTCTCTCAGCTGACAGTCTGGCCCAGTCTGGGTGGGGAAGCCCCAAGAGATGTCGTCTCTGAAACTGGCAGTATTTACATTTCCGGTCTGACTCCAGGAGTTGAGTACACCTACAGCGTCCAGACAGTGTTTAATGGCCAAGAACAAGGAACTCCAATCACTCGACACGTTGTCACACGTATGTAAAGAATAAAACTAGTTATATGTAACTTGTTATTTTCATTTCTTTATTAAGATTTTTTTCTTGCTTTCACTCAACCCCGTTTTTGCCTGCTCAAAATTATAAGTTTTTTTCAACTCCAGCTCTGTCTCCGCCCACTGATTTAAACTTGGAGTCCAATCCGAGCACCGGTGAGCTTGTTGTTCAGTGGAATGGAGCTGCCACACCAGGTATGCACACATACACACACACACACACACACACACAAAACAATAAATCCCATCATACATGAACAAAATCAAACTATAAGTGCCTTTCATACCCACTGTCTCTTGAAGACATCACAGGTTACAAAGTGACATGCACTCCCACCAATGGACAACAAGGCAACAGCTTGGAAGAGTTTGTAGATGCTGAGCAGAATTCCTGCACCCTGGAAAACCTCAGTCCAGGTGTGGAGTACAATGTCAGTGTTGTCACCGTGAAGGATGACATGGAAAGCTCTCCTGTTTCAACTGTCATCACCCCAGGTGGGTTTTAGAAGTTTACAAAAAGATCTTTTGTTTGTTTTTTAGCTACATTTTTAAAAAACTAAATGTTAACTTTGACAGCTAACACATACTTATTCATTCTTATTAACTATGCTTTTCCTGTTTTATGTCACTACCAGCAGTTAAGCTATTTTGCATCATTTTATTGAATAACCTAAATGGATATTCATATAAATGAGGAGAAAGCAGCTTGCATTAGATCTTCCATCACTTTGATATACTGCATATGTCAAAACACTGGAAGAAAACAGATTATCTAACTTTGCTTAATGTTTCTTTCTTGGGCTGTCTTTTTTTTTCCTTTTCTCCAAACTCTTTGTTGTTTGTCTTCCTTTGTGTGTTGTTTGTTTCTGCTCTCTTTCTCTCCCAAATCCCCACCACCACTCAGAGGTGCCACAGCTGACCGACCTCAGCTTTGGGAACGTGACTGACACAAGTATTAGTCTCCACTGGTCACCTCTCAGCACCCCAGTTGTTACCGGTTACAGGATAATGGTGGCTGCTTCTGGTGAGAGCATCCCCATTTTTGAAGACATGGTCAATCCAACCACCGGTAATTACACAGTCTACGGACTGGAACCAGGCATTGACTATGACATCAGTGTGACCACTGTCACAGAGAGCGGCGAGAGCGAACCCATCATATTCACTCAACAAACCAGTAAGATTTTTTTGGTACCTAACAGGAAAAACAAGACTTTTGTGGAACAGTATTCTGAGATGCTTATGGCTGAATTTCAAATAACCAGAATTTTCTTTTCTTTTTAACTTCATGAAATAGCTCTATAAAAAATTGCTAGTGAAATTGTACTGTATGCTTTGTTGTGATTTTGAATAGACCTGTATGGTTTTTGTGTGTGTGTATGACATTTTGTGTAAATGTAATTTATTTTTATTAATCCTTATTGGGGTTTTTTATGTCTTATGACTTTTTGAAATAATATACATTTTCCAGACTTTTATTTTTAGGAGAGACCAATTTTTTGGTATCTGTGTTTTTTGTTGCATTCTGATCCAATCTCTTTCTCAAATAGCTGTACCAGCCCCCACTGATTTGAACTTTGGCAACGTTGGACCTGACAGCATGGAGGTCACATGGGTTCCTCCTCACATCCCAGACAACAATGACATTACCAGTTTTGTCATTAGGTAAAAGAAACATAATGTTACACTTTAAGACACAAGGTCTCATGAAGTTTTTTTGAAAGCCTGATGCTGTTTCATAATGCTCACATGTTGCTGTTTTGGGATGTTATTCAGGTATCAGCCTGTTGATGATGATGATGAACTTACAGAAACCAGTGTGGACAGCAGGACTGACAATGTGGTCCTAAAGAGTATGTGGACGCAAGCATCAATAAAACGACATCATGCAGACACAGAAATTTATATTTGTGTTTTGGTTCTTGTTTTCAGATTTGCTGCCTAACACGGAGTATCTGGTGAGCGTAGTGTGTGTATATGAGCAGAGAGAGAGTTTGCCTGTCGTTGGCATCAGAAAAACAGGTGGGTTGAGAGGATGTAGATTGTGTCTTAAAACATCAATTGAAACACTTAGTTTTGCAAAACATTGTGATTTTTTTCTTGTTTTGTCTTCAGCTTTGGATTCACCAGTTGGCCTTCGTTTCTCTGAAATCGTAACCAACTCCTTCACCGTGCACTGGCTTCCTCCGCAGAGCAAAATATCTGGTTACCGCATTCGTTATCAGATGGTTAGTGGAGGGAGGACCAAGGATGAAAGACTGCCCCCCTCAAGGAACCACTTCACTATGACAGGCCTCATTCCAGACACAGAGTACTTGGTCAATATTTATTCAGTGAGTGGAACGCAGGAGAGTCTGCCGCTCAGCGGGACACAGAAAACAAGTATGAAAACAGGATCTTCTGAATGTGACATTTTATTTTGCTATCACCAAAATAGTTTTATTGTGCTCATTTTTATCTGGGACAATTCATATTTTTTGTAGTTTCTGATGCTCCTACTGACCTGGAAGTGCTTGAGTCAACCCCCACAAGTATCACTGTTCGTTGGGCCCCTCCTCCAGTCACTGTGCGCTACTATAGGATCACTCATGGAGAGTCAGGTGACCATAAGTAGTTAACAAACTGACCTAATACTAATACTTAGAAATTGGCATTTTTAAAATCATTTCTAGAAGGAAAAAATGCTAATGTAACCCAGAAAAGGTTTATATCAAAATCTATTGTATGGCTGCTTTTTTTACTTAGGAATTCACAGTAATCCTAAGGAGTTCACTGTACCTGGCTCCCAGTCCACTGCTACCATCAGCAATTTGCAGCCCGGCACTGACTACACCGTAACTGTCTATGCTGTGACTGGCAGAGGAGACAGCCCAGCAACCAGCATTCCTATCTACGTCATGCATAGAACAGGTAAACACACAAACGCTGTACACTTATTTGAAATTAATACTTAAGTATTTTTGTAATTGCCTTTGGGTTTGACTCTTTGACTCTCCACTTTCCCCTCAGGTGTGGACTCTCCTTCTGAAATGGAAGTTACAAATGTAAATGACAACAGCGCCACAGTGAGATGGAGCCCAGCTCATGGTCCGATCAAAGGATACAGGATCACTGGGGTTCCCTTAAATGAACAGGGACAGTCTTTCTCTCAAGTGGTGGAATCAGGTATGGTGTTCAGGTTAATTTAATATAAGCATATATAGTACTACTAGTTATTATTAACACTAGATTAATTTTATACTGTTTGTTTTCAGACCAGACAGAGTTTACTTTTTCAGGCTTGATGCCTACTACTGAATATGTGTTTAGTGTGTCTGCTCTTGGACAAGAAGGAGAGAGCTCTCCACTGGTGGTAAATGCTATAACAAGTAAGAGTTTCGCATTCCTTCAGAAAGGTTTTGGAAATGTGTGATTTACTTAAACTGAAACACAACGACTTTTGCCTTTTGCCCTCTAGATGTTGATCATCCAAAGGACCTTTCCTTCGCTGATGTTGAATCTACTTCCTTGCGAATCACATGGGATAGTCCCGAGGGAACAGTAACATCTTACCGTGTCTTGTATGCGAGTTCAGAGGAAAGTGAGAGAGAGCTGCCTATTGTTCTGAGAGGAGATGCTGATTCAGCTGTTATTGATGGACTCCAGCCTGGAACTGAATATTCCATTAAAGTCATTGCCATGCATGATGGCACAGCCAGTACACCACTGATTGGAACACAAGTTACAGGTAGTTTTACAGTTCTGTTATTTGATTGGCTGGATGAAATCTGTGTTGCTCAACTCTTTTCTGTAGCAGAAAATGCTATTTTAGTCTGATCAATGCTTTTCATATGTGAAAGACCAAAAACTACAAAAAAAACAAACTCAAGAAGTATTTTGCACTTGTTTCTTGCTAATGTTTGTATTATTTTTACTTTTTTATTTTCTTCAGCTATTTCTCCTCCCTCTAAACTCCGTTTCACCCAAGTCGGTCCCACATCTTTTGTCATGCACTGGGTGGCACCAGGTCAGGAAAACCAAATAACGGGTCCCACAAGCCTCACTGGGTACCGTGTGGTGGTGAACCCAAAGAACAAGAGCGGACCAACCAAAGAGATTAACCT
>JAVKLF010000132.1:4032154-4049041 GCA_034783495.1 Millerichthys robustus
CATTACTTGATGCAAACGCATGTCTGAGGAAATAGAAATAAGGACATATTTACATTACTTGATGCAAACGCATGTCTAAGGAAAGAGAAATACGGACATATATATATTTCTGCTTTTATTTCCGATTATGACAGGATCGGTCCTCCATAAATAAGTCAATCAACTTTACCAATGGACAACCTGGCCTATTTAGTCAATCTATACATTTCAGTTGAGTTCAGTTAATGTATAAAGCATTGAGATGGCAATGATGTATGTACGAAATGCTAAAATTTTATAAACATGAATTATGCCACATAGTTGAAAATTCAATCCTTTCTAATGTACTCCAGTTTTTACTGTACAATATATCAAATTAACACATTTGTAGTTCCAGAGTTCTTTCAATAGAAAAAAATCAATAGACATGCAATCACTGTGCACATCTACGGTGTTAGTTTAGAAGAGAAAAAAACACCTTGTAACATGGAAGGAGCAGCAGCGTTGACAGGATAGTTGTTAGTCGATATTTTGTTAAATATTGAATATCAAGCATTAGCCATCATAAGCAGGCAGATATAACATGTTCTGGATTCACTGGGTTTGAAATAACAAAAACAGAAAAAAGATGTTAACAAACTAAATAGACAGTTGACATAAACCTGTCAGAGGTAGAAATGGAAACAATAAAGTTGCTTTTGCTCTTTGTTTGCTGTTTCAAAAAAACCCAAAAGAATTTTAACAATGCAGTCGTAGGTTTTATGACTTCTTACTCAGCTGAGCGTGAAAATCAAATTGTAAAACACAAAGACGTTTTTGTAAAGTAACAATTAAGTCACATTTGATTTTAATTTCACTTCTGGCAGTGCATCATCAAAGGAACAAGATCTGTTAGATCTTTTCTTTTTCTTTTCCAGGGTGTATTTGTTCATTAAAGCCACTGCTAATGTGTTGCGCAGCCTTAGCTCTGATTGGGCAGACTTTAAACTAAGTTTGGAAGTGCTAAAACCTCAACAAAAGAGAAGAACTGTGAGTAAAATGTGCTTCATGTGTTTGGGAAACACTTTTTTGGCAAGTAGATGAAAGCCCAACAGGTAGAATTGAGGCCATTAACAGGTGACAGGAAATAAGGAAGCTGCCTGTTCTTGTTTTATTAGAAGTGGTCTGCCAGTGTAACATGTGATCTAACAAAGAGAATTAGTTAAGAAGATTTAGTACAAGAGGAAATAAAGATAAGGGCTAAAATCGCTTGATGGATCAAACTCCTTCGGTCTCAGATCAAACCGTTCTAACTCTGTAATTTCCAGTAGAGACTTTTTAAAGTTTCCAACAATCTGACTTGAGATCAGAAAAAAGGTTTTGATATGCTGAGAAAGATGATGCATAAACGTAGCGTGTGATTGGGAAGATATGAAAGGCTTGAGTACAAAAAATGTCATTTTTAAACAAAGAAAAAATATACAGACATCATATATGATATGGCCACTGGATTTAATTCAAACTTAACTGTCAACATGTTGAAAATGTAATATTTTATTTGCGTAGATCATTTAACTCCTTTAACATAATTTTACTTTTAGACTATAAAATTAATATCAAGATGGATGAAGCCTTTCTGGTGGCCATATTTTACCTTTACACCTTACAGCGTTACTTTATGTTGTCAGGCCTCGGGTTTTTTTCAGTATATCTTGGAAATCCAGTTTGCTTTCTGTTTCAAAGAATGCAAAATGGCAATTTAAAAAAGTAATTGGTTTCATGGCCGTTTGTTTTGTGCTCTGTTGGTTTCTAATACTAATACAATACAAAAATGCCAAAAAGAAAGTCAAAGTTACAATAAACATCTGGTTACTTCTAATGGGCTTAAAGAGTTGACAGAAGCAGCCATAAAACAACCCTAAACAGACATCAAAAACAACACGTTGGTGGCAGACTAGAACGAGAGGCTATAATACAACACGCCAGGGAGAAGTTCATGCAGGCTACTGTGACACGTGGAAGAATATATGAAGACAATGAAACATTAGGAAAGGTCAGTTCAAATTCCTTTTGCTAAGTTAATTTTCTTTATAACAAGCAGATGTCTTTCAATCAGATTGTTTTTGTCAAGAATACTTCATAATTACAAAGATTATTTTTCAGAACATGCAAAGTTAATGAGGCGGTTCAATTCCTGCATGCACTTGCTTGTCGCAGCCATGTCGTAACACATAATGTGTGATCCAGGATCACAGTATGCTAAAGGTGAAGCATTACCACACACCTTTTAGCTGCATTTTATGTCAGTTTTCTTACCAAATATAGAGATTCGATTGACTTTATATTGACTCAGCTGTAATGAATCAGATGGGAATGACCGGAGGAGGACATGAGTGTGCTGCATGACACAGGCTGCAACAATCCAAATGTTATCTGACTATGTTTGGGTCTTTGTTTGTAACTGTTCATGCAATGTGTTCTTCACTATTAAACTAGTTATTTTAGCTTCATATGCAAACCGATTCAAGACAACTCTTTTTTTGTTTTCAAATGCAATTTATTTTATTTAAAAACAATAATATGTTGCATGTATTCACTGAAAGAATGCATATCCCCCACCACCTTGTATGCTAGAGTATAAAACAAAGATCATCTTGCTGAGTAAGGACATATGTATAGCCATTTTGATAAAACCTTGTATTGGAGTTATATTTGATGTTATGTAATTCTGTAAAACCTCTATCTGTGCTTTAAGAATATTAGAAATGACTCTCAGCTACTAACAGACCAACTTTTAGCTAAATATCTGTAAAACTTGATAAGTTATAGCCATTTTTGTGTTGATTAGTTGATCAGTAGCTAGTTAATCAGTTATAAAAGTACATTCAATGATAGCTTTCTCAACGTTTCATTAACATTCGTCCAACATCTTGAAAAATAAAAGCTACATACAAATAAACACTGATAAGATAACAATATGATCTTTGGTGGTGAGCAAAAAAGAAAACTTAAATGCAACACAACCTGCATAAAAAAAAACCCTCTATGTTCAACATGTCACATTATAAAAGTAGAGAAATGTTGCTGCCAGTATCACTCTAAATTTACTAGTAACTATGTTATTTAAGTTTTGTTTTGTTTATTCATTTGCCCACTTCAAGTGTCATCAGTGCTAGCCACATTTGGAGAATCCCTAATCTAACGTCTGCATGTCCTTCAATCGACCCTTCTTGCAGATCAACAGCCGACGAGTCTGTTTTCTGACTTATGTCTATCAGTTCAAAGACAATCTACTAAAGGACCCTAAAGCCGAGCAGAAAGCCGAGGCAGAATCAAAGCACACAAACAAATCCCACAGCAACACATTAAACCCAGACATCAACTTTAAACAAATCAAACGCCTTGCTTCAAAAGAACTGCTAAGCGTGCGCAGACGAATACACATGCAAGCACAATGACATGCAATTACTGCTCAAATGCATATCTGCAGTGTACAGCTTTACTGCATTACAGCGGGTGCGCGTTTGTGTCTATGTGTGCTGCATTTACTCACTGTTAATTGCAAACAGTGTCCACAGGTCTCATTTAGAAACTCTAATAAAATGTTATTACCCGCATAAGCACTTCCACCTGTGGCACTTTTACTATGAATCATGTGGTTCTGTGTAAGTAAAACAGAGTTGGAAGAGTTGGAATGGACACACTTTAGTGCGTACACAGTATGTGTGTGTGTGAATCCTGTGCATCTGTACCATCAGGAATGCACCAAACAACACTGAATGTGTGTCTGAGAAGAATAAGACTAACACAGCACGGATTTTTTTTTTGATCACTTAGCTTTTTGTGTGGTTTCTGAGTCAGTGAATTAACCCAAAATGCCTCTAAGGAACAGCTTATCATTGCTCATGGGCTAAATTAGCCATAAAAAGGATCTGGGAGTCCCAGTATTGCTGGTTAGGGCAGATCTCAAAGGGTTGCTACTCAAATTCAATATGACTTACTAATAAATCTTCCAGAGCTCCGGTTGAGGCATTGTTAAGCCTTGACATATGCAAATTTAGTCCTCAATTACAGGAAAGCACCTGCTTTACTTCATGTTCCTTATTAGAACTAGCAAAACATGTTTTAAAAAAAATCTAATTACACATTTGTCATAAAGTTTTGCAATATTGTACAGTCTCTGATCTCAACATTTCCCAGCTCTGAAAGGCAAAAGTGAACAATAACATTTTTGCCTGTCTGTGTGTTTGTGAATGTGAGTGTGTTTATTTTGTCTTTTAACAAATTGTCCCAAGAACCAGCAGACAAGTAGCGGTGAGAGTCATTCACAACACAGTCACTAAATGTGATGTTTCACAATATATCATGAGGTTGTGGATAATGTTGTTTTCAAGATTTGAACAGCTCCCACTCCAACTAACCTCTTACATTAAGATTGCAAATTTACAAATTCATTACACATTTAAAATCAAATCTAGTTATTATGTCAGGCAACTAATTGAAGCTCTCAAAGCATGAGCACAACACACCAAATACTGCATATATGACATCATGAATATGAAAACTACCAATAATTTGAATGTCTCTATTGTTCAATTCAGTGTATTTTCTTAACTGTTAGATGCAAAATGCAAAAATGACTACAAGATAAAAGGGGTTGTACTGGTTAGCTGCCCTTTTAAAAAGCTGCAGCCAATCTCTTCTTACTTCCTCAAAGTTGGGCCCTGATGGTAAATTGTAATTACCAGATGCTGCTTGCCAGTAACACAGCAGACTGTTGTGTAGTCAGCACTGTCACCACCTGCCTAATGAACAGACAGGATTCAACAGAACCTCGACATGGCTCCTACCTCTGCAACATCAGCCTGCTAAGCATTTATTGTGAGCTCTATAAACAATGGATGAGATTACCTAAAGAGTGGGAAGAAGTAATCAAGAAATGTATTATGAACAAATGTTTCAGTTGGAGCTACTGTATAGTGTTGTTTGTTGCTTTCACACTGGCTGAAATACATACAGTATCTCTGCTGAAACATTTATTTGGAATGGGGCGAAATATCTGTACTTTTTAGATTTCGGTCAACAATAAAAATCTAATTTTGAAAAGTCTTTCTTTTGTTTTGTCTTAATACATATAATAGATTTTTAAAAGTAATAATGCACTTTAACAAATATGTAATACATTTATTTGATTTTTTTCAGCATTTTACACGTCCTGCTGAAAAGCAATTGGAGGAGTCACAGCAAGCGAGGGGAGGGAAGGAAGGGCGAATCTCTTTCTACTTTCCGCCCCGCTGTTTGAAGTCTAAAATCTTTTGCAGGGTTTTAAACATCTGTTTCCAAACTGCCAGCAGTCACTAATTAGGGCTAAAAACAAGACGGGACGTCGTGAGAACCCTGGGGTGGGCATGAGGCAACATGCACACCCCGTGAAAAAAGCACCACATTCTTCTACTTAAAGACTAAATCTCTGAAGGGGGCGAGTGGGACGGGGAAAAGAGTAGGCTGGAGGGAAGTGAAATGATGCTGATGGTGGGTTGGTGTGAGGAAACTCACAAGAGATGGGTAGGCGTTGTGTTGAGGCCCCACCTGTCAGTGTTTTCTATTTGATACACGGAGCCATGTGGGCACATGTATGTTTGTTATTTAGTCCTATTAAGGCTTTATTGTGATTCACATGTAAAGTCATCAGATGTGGGCTTTTACAGTAACTGCTCTGAAATGACTCACTTATTTGTTTTTCTGTTCCACTTTCTTTCTCTGACTATTATTGGATCCCATTTATTGGTTTCTCCAATACTTTTTGAGGGTTCCCTCTTTCTTATTTCTGGACTGCAGGATTTCCCTTTACATTCCACTCTCTGAAGTCATGATTCCCAGCCTGTAGTGTGCCAGAACATGAGATTAGGCTCCTATCAGCCGGTATGGAATTAAATATTTTACTTAATTAAGCTTAATCTATTTAGCTCATTAGGTACTTTTGACAAGATAAAAGACATTGTCTTCTCTGCATTCTAGCTGAAGGTTTAGAGATATTATCAGTTGAAACAACTTTATCTTGAAATTTTACCAAGGTCATCAGAGGCCATCAGTCTTAATTAGAGTCTGGACTTCTCATTGTGATTTAGGCCCAGTCGGTGGTGAGGTGCAGTCCTTTGTGTAACTGATGATTCTGAGTCAACATTTTGCCTGGTTGATGGATATATATGCTGAAATGTATGCAGATTTGTCAAGTTGAGTGGGATGATAGGATGAAGGCATCTCCAGCCCAGTTTGAAAGTGAAAGTGAAAAAAGCTAAGCTGTTGAGGAATTGTGAAGTGGGAATACAACATTTGACCTACTTGATTTGTTGAGCCAAGAGTGGTAGTCACAGATCTGACTAATGTGCTCAATTCTACTTGCTACTGACACTTTGCTGATTGTTGCAGAATATTGCTGGCTCATTGTAAGGTTGTTTGTCATTATTAATAGCGGGAATTTCAAGTTGTCTGGCATTACTGGCCTTGGCAATGTCCAAAACAGAGGTGACATGAAGCAAAAAGCAGCCATAAATTGCTCATTGTTCCCTGTTTCCTGTGGAGTAATTTGGGACAGTATCTTTTCATCAGTTTACTTCTGGTTTCCTTGATTGTGCAGCCAAAACACAAATGTGGAGGTCATCAGCTGAAAGCAATAACAGCTAGATTCCTTATATAGTAGCTGATGGAACTTCTCATTTACGTAAAGCTGTGACATAAACCCTAATTAGTTTTGTCAACATGGAAGTAAACACAGGTGGGCACTGATATTACGTCATCTGTCTGTCATCTGCATTGTGAAATAGCAAATAGATTTCCCTTTAATGTTACAGACTTGAAAAGCAAAATTAAGGGAATGTCTTCTGTAAAGCTAGGTTCTTTATCCATTATCACTGGCTTCTAAAACTTAGAACGAAATGAAAAACAACAGACCTCAAAACTGAAATCCATTGACAAACTAACTCCATAATTGTGATATACAGTCATCACACTAAGTCCCTCTAGTGTAGCAGATTTTGTTTGGTCATAAAAACTGTAATACTAAAAAAAATCTGTGAAATGCTCACCTGCCTCCCAACTTTATTATTATGCAACCTCATTCGAGCATGGATATCCCTGTAGGTTTCACGGGCATCCAGGAAGTCCCGTGAGAACTTTTCTCCAAATTCCACATTGGGGCTGCAGCCACCCCACTCCCAAGAGTCCTGTGGTAGTCCCGGCATGTCTGCAGGGAAGTGCTCCATCACGCCGTGAACCATCCCCTTCCCCCTGTGGATGGCCTCCAGCTGCAAGCGGTGAAGCTTGATGCGAAATGCCTCCTCATCCCCACGCCGTTTCTCGTCACAGCCGCACACCTTCAGTTTACCCATGGAGCAAGCATTGGCCACCGCATGCACCACGCCGGCTGCTGCAATGGCATACGCAAAGGCACTCTCTCGAAAACCTGCCGGTATAAGGGAGAGGATAATAGTGATGTAACCTAATGTGATGCAAACCACACAAAAGCACTATGTTGATGATGGAAAAATGTGTTTGAGATTTTATCATTCCTTTGTAAATTTATTGTAAATATTACATGTGTGTTTGTTTTTTTAAATGATTAGCATAAAACATTTTTTTTTACTTCTCCTCACTGAAGTTGCAAGGTACTTCCACTTTAGGATGAAAGGTCTTCCTCATTGTTAACAACCTTTACAGAGAACTGATGCCATGCTTAGGAGTTTGTAATTCATCACTTGTTATTTGTTTCACATTTTGAATCTTAAAACATGACAAAGAACACGCAATTTGTTCATCCTTTTACTGTATGTACTCACACAGGACAAAACAAGTATATGAGCAAACACAAAATCACTTTGAGATTCTAAACAACAGATTACAGATCTGTTGGATGTATGGATGTTAAATGAGAACTCCTGAAACAGATTGAATCTTCTCTGTGGGTATGTATTTTTATGTAAAAACAACACACAAAAAAACTACTTTGGCATTTCTCTTTTAGACAGCAGGTAACGTGTATGGACACACATTTATAAAAATCTGTAAACCATAAAATTAGTCACTTCTCCTCTCGAACAAAGTCAAATTCATTCATGTTGATATAATTCCAACAAAGAAAGTGGAGTTCAACTGTGGAATTGAATTCAGTGAAGACTGAATGAAGAACTACAATCAAATCACATGAACTCACACCTTGTTTGGGGTTTGATGTCAAATCTCAGCTTTCTGCTTGTGAAGGTGCCCTCAGGTTCTCTAAATGCAAAACCACTGGCAAACATTTGCTGCTTTAGAAAACGGTGAGGATTAGAATGGAAACTTGTAAAGAAAACATGAAAAGCAACCACTTGGGTTTATAGTGCAGTGCTCAAAGAGGAAATGATTCAAGCTGCTTCTTGGAGTCAAATAAAAAAACTAATAACTGGATCTGGCCTTTTTAGCTCTGTTTGATGTTACTTCCTATTTAATACATATGCAGAAAAAAATGTAATGAGTGTGATAGTGGGGTATGTTGTAATGTCTGACAGTTGCTGCCATGTTGAACTGCTTTTATTCCCAGTACCTAACAACGAACATTTCAAAATTCAGAGAAACCCTCATTAGGAGTAACATTTTAGTTCATACATGGGACAAGAACAGTCTGTAGTTCTGGAACTTTAAAACTTTCAGCAACTTTGCATTGTTACCATTTTCAAGACAATATTGTAAATCCTAAAATAATCAGAAAAAAATCTTTTTTTTTTCATCTGCATGAAAACAATGCATGTTTTTTTTATATACACACTGAAGAAGTTTTATTTTTTTACATGGCAGAATGTATGTATTGTTAAAATAAAATTAGGTTTTATAGCATGCAGAAAGTCAGTCCTGTCTGTATTTATGAAAAGCAAGCTATGACAGGTTCCTAAACAGAAACATGCAGCTCAAAATAACAAGATAGTTAAAGGAAAACAGTAAAAAAAGTAAAGGAACTAAAAGAACAGATAAAGTTAAATAAGTTATAGTCTTGGGAAGGAATATTTTGTGTGTGGGATTTGGATTTCTGACAACCCTTCTTTCCTCCTAATGTGGCTTAAGTCTCTTTTTTACAGAAAACAGACCTGCATAAATCTTTTTTTTTTACATCAAAAATAGCCCCAAGGACCAAAAGTCAACAGTCTAGGTGCTGTGAAAGAAAGGACAAGTTGAGGCAAAAAAAGGTGAAGATGAAACATATTACACTTAGTTCCACATTCCTACTGTTTGAAATAAATCAAACAATTAATATTTATTCATACGTTTATGTGTAAATCTGTATTCACAATCAAAACAGACTGTTGTGGCCGTAATCTAAATTATTATCACCTGCCGCCAAAGGCAAAGGTGTAGTGATAATGTTTTTACTTGTGTCTGTGTGTGCATGTGTTTGTTTGTCTGTTTCATTAGAAAATTTATGTTATGAATTGCATTGTAATGAAACTTTTAGAAAAAAAAATCAATATGTTGACATTTACAATTGATTTACACATGGAGTCAACCCAATTTAAGAAGGTTGTCACAGCAAATTAACCTTTGTTTACATAAAAAAGGACTATGCCCCTCTGAATTTTACAGATATTCAGCTAAAATTAGGTGTGGTAGTATTTAGCTACTACCCATGCCAATGCAGGGGTAGTAGCTACCCTAGTAGCTCTTTTACAAGGTTTGACCCAAAATAGCTGCATTTTTTTTCATATAAAATGATCTTAGTCCAAAACACTGACATGACAGACAGTGAGCGGTATGCATTTCTTTAAGGACAGCTTGGTTTTTAATTATGGAACGAGGATGTGTCAGTTGATTAAGTTGAACATAAGACTTCAAACAAGTTGATCAGCTTCACCACAAGAATCAACATGAGCCAGTGAAAATGTCATATATACTCAGCACCAACACGTTAAATATGTTCGAGGGAAATATGTTTGGGTTAAACCACATAATCATTTGATGTAACCGGTATATAAAACTGACTGACATCCAACCTGCTACCTTGCCTTTAACACCTTGACCAGCAGCAGGTGGGACAGGGGAGATGGCACTCAGGCACACCTCCCATTAACAGAAAGCCTGTTTTAGCTCTTGGCCCGCTCTTCTCTGGGCTTCTCATCACAAGTCCCTGGATGACTGGAAACAAATCAATCTAACAAATAATTCACCGGGTGCGGCACGCCCGGCTGAACTGATGGCAGAGGAAGTGGCAAAATGAATTAAAGATTCAACGGAAACTGTCACTTTGTGTTACAGAAACCAACTAAACAGGTTTATGCTTTTGCCTCTGAGAGTTGGGAAAGTGCTGAGAGCAAATTCACAAGTACTTGCATTGGCAAGGGAAGTAAAAAGCATTAGGAGCAGCCTAGTGACAGATCAGGAAAGGAAGAAATGAAAGACAGACTGACAGAAAGAGATGGACCAGCTCGCCTATTTCTGTCTATCCCTGTCTTCCCAAGACTTTTTTAATCCAAGAAGTTAATTTGAGCTGAGCGGAAATGAGCGCAAGACCCCCACCACCCCCACAAAAAAGAAAATTATTAGAAACTATCAACAAAGATATCTGTGCCAGATTCTGAGAATCAAAGCTCTATTACATTTACATAAACATTTTTTGTACCCAGAACTATTTAAAACAAAACTGTAAGAGCTGGAAAGGTTCCAGAAATTATTAATTTTATTTTATTAAATAAAATTTATGCTACAGACAAACTTGGTAAAAAAAAAAAACCCAGTAGGCTAACTTCCTGAATTCTTTGTAATTCGTGGCTGTAAGGATCTCTTAGCCTCACACAATAACGGCTGCAACATGTTAACTTGTATCCAAGTTTTTGAGCTTCTGTGGAGGGGATCGAATCAACGTGCAACAGATGAATCATCTGATTTAAAAAGGTTGTTTAAGTCAGTAGTTTGGA
This sequence comes from Millerichthys robustus, assembly GCA_034783495.1. Lineage (NCBI taxonomy): Eukaryota > Metazoa > Chordata > Actinopteri > Cyprinodontiformes > Rivulidae > Millerichthys > Millerichthys robustus. Next base: position 4,043,050 of record JAVKLF010000132.1, read on the forward strand.
GTTTCTTCCCCCGGGGCAAACCAGGGATGCCAGACAATCAGCAACTGCTTCTACTAATAATGACAAACAGCCTTTCAATGAGCCGATAACGAGAAGGAAGACCAGAGGTGTGTCAACAAATTTTGTAATACAAACGTTTTTCTTTAATAACAGGATATAATCACCAAGGCTGTAATGTAGGTTTGCGCAATTTAGAGGTATAATATATATTTAATTATTTTAGGGAGTATGCAAAAGTTCTCTCTATAATTAAAAATATTACACTCTTTCACATGTATTTAAACCTGTTTTATAAATCGTATGCCTACAACAGCTGGTCCCAAAGCAACACAATTTTACTGTTCGTAAAAACTAAAAAAAATAAATAAATAAATTCCGGTTTCTCAAACTGTTTCTTTTTAAATCTCCATGTAGAATATTTGTGTTTAGTCAGTGTCAAATTAATGAATGTTTCATGAATGTCTCTTTTTTCTGTTTTGAGGACTTTTCTTTTTTTTCTAAAGACAGAATGCCTAAACTACCAACCACGCTGGGCATCCTTCCATCCAACCAGGTGCTCAAGCTACTTAGAAATTGATGCCTTTTCCAGTTAGTGACCTGGGATGAGACCATCTGAAGGCTTCTCAACTCCAAAGATCCTCTTTCATCCTTTGTGGCTAACTTGCAAAGCTCCCAACACAACAAAGCATCCGAAAACTGATCTGCATGAGGTTTGGTAATCCGAAGGTGACTAGTTTCTTTTGAAGTTATGTGTTCTTTTGTGCACATTATTGAGAAACTGCGGTTAGGCGGTTGGAAAGAAAACACCGGTCGGCTGGTGACCAGAGATAACCTGACCATATGGATGACAAGTGGTGAGATGAAACTATTGAAGTTATATTTTTTTGGATGTAGTTGTCTGAAGAATAATGTAATATTAAATATTGTTTAGGACTCTTTATATCTCTGTGACAGCTAATCTCTCTAAGCTGATGCTTTCAAGCTGCTTCATTGAAGTGCGGTAGAAGAGGAAACCACGGTTTGATTGAAGGGTAACTTCTGGCCTGATGCGATTTAACTCTGAAGCCCTAAACAACCTCTTTGTCATTTAGGTTTAACACACGGGCCATCACTAAATGTAAACAAAGCACTCGGCTGATTCCACCAAAAACCATGTGGAAGCTTGAAGCACTTGGTTACCATTCATTAGGTGGTTTAGGTTGAATTATAAGAGTGAATTTGCTGCTAACAAAGGCCAATAGAGTGCCCTAAAATTAAACTAGGCATTCAACCACATGCAGCTTCTGCTAGATGAGTAAGTTTAACATTTACCTGTTTTCAGTCACTTTGGCTATTTAAGTATGTAAACAAATGCATGTGGCAGTTGGTACACATTATGCTCATATTTTAATTGTATTTAAAGATGTGTTAACCACAAATAAGACAAAATATTTTCCAGCTTTTTTTTTTTTTGGGATATGAAAAAGATTTTTGCCACTTTTGTTTAATGCTATATAAACATAATTTTTGCCTTTTTGACTTTGCAGTGAGTACCTTTCATTTTTACAAATCAACACAAAAAATTCTTTCAGAAAATACTGATTTTTACAATGGCAGTAAAACAGTAAAACTAACCTCTTTTAAAGACTATGCTGTCATAGGGTATTTTGTTTCTGGTCTCCAGGCTGGAGCAGTTCCAGCGATGCCCTCTGAACTGGTGCTCACACTCGTGGATGGCAATCTGGATTCCCTGGATTGCTGAAGCCGTCACGTCTGGATTACGCATGCACACTTCCAGCTGGCGTCGTGTCAGCCCTGGCAGTGTCAGACACACGGTGTTGGCATTCAGGATGGGTTCAATGTTGGGGAGCTTCAGGCCCAAGATTTCATTGGAATCCACCCTAAATAAAGAAAAAAAGGTCAAGTAACTGGCAGATGCACAAGTCATATTTTTAGTCTCTAATGCTTGTTTTTCCACCCAGTCTTAAGATATGGTTTCTAAAAATGTTCCTTGGGTGTCGTTGGAGTAACGTAGAGCAGCTTCAAGTTTGTGATTCTTGTAAAATTTAAAGAAGTAAAATTGAGATTGTGAGTCAACATTTGCACATTTTAATGATGTTCCATATCATTTTAACACAAAACAAGTGACTATATGAGACCTTCTCATCAAAGGAAAATACCCTAAACAAAGTTTTTCTTGTCAACTATTACATGGTTTTCTGCACTAAAATGTATGATTCTGTCTGGTTTCTAAGTTATTTCCTTTTTACAGAGAAACAGTAACAGGAGTAACAAGGAAAACAGAAGCTACTCTGATGATGACTCAATAACTTAAAGTTGTCAGTTGTCCTGATTTTTTTTTCATTGTAAAGAACAAACTGGGAGTTTCCTGTTTCTGTCAGTAAAACACCACCAGCATGTATAGCTCTTGGTAAACACACATCTAAAATACAGTTCCTGCATGCTCAAGCCCATCTTTACATTTACTTTGACGTAAAGAGGTGCATACACTTACTTTGACACTTTGTACACTACTCTGCAGCTGTGACACATGCAACTCCTGCAAAATGTTGTTCTTAACAAACCAAAGAAACCATAAGTACTGAGTTGACAGGGCTGTTACCCATTACTTAAAATAAGATTTACTTGCATTATAAAGAAAAGTTTTAAATTATTTTATCATCTTGCTTCCAGTTACATTAGTTGCCCTCTTAGGAATGCTGCACTAAAAATTGTTTTGTTAAAAGTGCTTTTTTTGTTGTTTTTGTTCATAAAGGATTGAACTGAAATCATGTGTATTCTATGTAATGATGTAATTGCTTTAGGTTCAAAGATATAGTGTGTGGATAGTTCCATATACTGGTATCGTTGAATGACAAAATGAAAAAGTTGATAATAGTTTAGTCATGTAGTCTGTATTATTATATTTACAATAAGTGATTTGATAACACAAACTGGACAAAGTTAGTTGAAAATACAATCAATATACATGTTTATAATCTCAACATAAATTCAGTTTAAATTCACACCTGCTCTAGTTATTTTACTTACCTTTTATCCAAAAGACAGATAACCACGAAGGCACATATGTTTCTAAGGACTGAGTGTTCCATTTTTACGCGTCTAGATATTAGCCTATATATATATATATATTAAACTGTTCAAAAACACGTTTGAGGTGGAGATCTTTGATTAAAACTAGTTCCAATACAACTCCTCCAAGTTCAGCGCTGGGCAAACTGAGATCAGCTTGCGTGAGTTGAAGTCCTGTTAAAAAGTTAGCGCTGAACTTGACAGCTCCGGCAGCGCAAAGAGAGTCCAGATGTGCCAGCCAGCGGTGAGATCCTCATTTAGAAAAAAAAAAAAACAACAACAACAAAAAAAGTTTCATCAAGCCTCCAACTCACGGACCGACAGAGTGAGTTTGCTACAGGTTGGAGGGAAAGTCCGAACCCTGTCCTGCAGGTACATCCGCGCACTCACGTGTGTCTCCGACAACGTGCTTTTAGAGGTGAAATGACATCCGAGAGATGGGCTTTCTAAAAGAAGTCTGCGGATGTTTCGGTGTGCACCGGTAGTCCTCTAATCTGCTGCTCTTCGCGCTCTGCCAGCCCACTTTTTTTGCGTCACAGGGAGTCGGAGAGCGCCGAGGGAGGTCAAGTGCCTCGTTAAAGCATGATAGAGATCCTTCCAGATAAGGACACCGGCAACACTTCAGGCTGCGCGAGGCACAGGGAAGTTATTCACTTCAGGAGAGATGCTCAGGTTGAGGCAAAGCTGCGTCGGACAAAGTTAAGAGTTTCAAGTTGAACTGATGATTATAAAGATGGTAATTAAAGTTAGGTTTGAAGATAAGTTGTACGAAAACAATATCCTAACAGGAGTCCCTTCCTGCTGGTTATACTGTTGGCACGAATAAGACAATAAGTGAAAGAGTAAAAATGGACAGATCACAAAAAGATGATAAGATCCAAAAACAAATGATTGATTTTTACTTGTCTACTAAAAATGTAAACATTAGCTTTGATATTTGGATGCATTAGTGAAACAAAGTGAGATGTTTTAACCAAGTGCTGCAAGACGACCTTGAAGGTAACAGGTCCATCACTCTGCCTAGAGGAAATCAGCTTTCTGGGGGACATGCCTTGCCATCAAACCACCATCCCCCAGAAAGCCTGATTCCACTTAGCCTGGCTCCTCCTCACAAGCAACGGCCTCCGCCAACCACTGTTTGGACTCTCCTCGGCACCTGAGCCTCAGTGTGCCACTCCTGAAATTCACAGGGCTGCAGTTCAAAGGTCTCACCTACCCAGGTCTCGCCAAGTTCCTGGTCCTGAGTTCAGAAAGGGTTCTGGAAAATGCACCTTTGCCTGACCTCTGCCCTGAGTGTGAGGGGATCCTGGAGAATACCTCTTCAATAAAGATTAGAGATTGATTAAATGCTTTATTGAATCCAGACGGGTTTTACCTTAAATGGTTGCCAAAACTGACTTCTGTACATATTTGTCTAACACAGACATTTATAATGTGCCTTAAAAGACTAAGTGGAAACATAAAAACACTTCAGTGTTAAACTGCTGTTCATTACTGGGACGAGTATGGATAAAATTTCAATGATGCCCAAAGCTTACTTCCCATTTGGCAGCCAGTGCAATATTTTATTAGACCCAAACTTCCGATGAACTGATAATTTTCTCTGCCAACTATATTCTTTGATTTTGCTGGCTGTATGAAGAAAGTGAACATTTTTTTCCTGGGCAACTTGAGTAACTATTAAAAATGTGCCAGACGTATACTGGACAAAATTTGAAGACTAAATATGAGGACCCATGTGCTTTGTGAAAATAATCCAGTATGAAGAAAGGAGAAGTTGTTAAATTGTTGGTTCCATTTGCTGTCTAACCTTCCCTGTGTGTCATTGTCTTTAATCTCTCTATTTAAATGGCTATAAAGTTCAACAAAAAGCTCCCTTGTTGATGAATACCACATGATATCACTCATCTTGGTGCTTTATGAGTAGCTTAGAATAAAGAGTCAGAAACCACGAATAAAAAGGCTTTCCCTCACCAGAGCAGGGAAGCAAGCAGTCTGCCAGCATGGAGTCACCAAAGTGGTAAAACACAACATGGGTTTAGCGCTCAGACGTAATTAAGTTGCCATACACAAATTTAGAAGATCAGGGGAACAACTTCTGAGCTTTTTTTCCCCTCTCTCGTAGGGATTCATCACTGCACCGTGACCTGGAAGATTTGGCAGAGATGGCAAATTTGTTCTTAATTATTTCAAGAAATGCGACCAAAGCCAGATTGCATTCAGAGTTTGTGGTTTTGTGACTCTGACTTCAGTTTTTACAGCAGGATGTCTCATGTGCTATCAGCTAAAAGTCTGTGCCACACATAAGTGATTGCTTTAATAATGACGGCTCACTGCTGATATATTGCTCCAGCTACTTTGCTTTGATTAAAAAAAAAAAAAACAGCAACAAAAAACATCTAAGTATACAATAAACAAGAATGTAATTTTTTTATACCATAAAACTGTCTGAAAATATTGTTTATGAAAGATAAATAAGTCAAAAACATTAAAATAAAAGTGTGCCATTTGAAAGTGATCATTAGACATAAAATGGATAATAAATAATTAAATCGTGCTTTAATTTCAAGGATTCCTACATAAATCTTATCTGGTTCAATCTAAACACTGATATTTGAAAATGAATTTGCAGTAATGGCTTTAATTCTCTGTTTTTAAATGTAAATATGTTTCTAAGTAGATAACAAAATGTTTGACACATTCATTACATATTAATAATGAGAAACTAACCGACACTCCACCCCTGGACTGGACTCTGTCTCAAGAACCAGGATCTGTCTTTTTGCATTTTTCTTTAAACCACATATAATTTTTTTTTTCCCCTCACTCCCTCTCTTTTTGTTTTTTAACACACACACACACACACACACACACACACACACACACACACACACACACACACACACACACACACACACAC
>JAVKLF010000132.1:4059675-4079296 GCA_034783495.1 Millerichthys robustus
CACACACACACACACACACACACACACACACACACACACACACACACACACACACACACACACACACACACAAATAAGCAGTTATAGTATCAAATTAAAACATCCAAAGTGCATTACTGTATTAGCCCTGTATATCAAAATAGATTAGCAAAATATATCACATATATGTTTTCTTGACACCAAAAAATATGTTGAAGACATAAATGTTCCTCCATTGGCGCAAGAGAATAATACCAATCCCAGATGAATTCCCTTGCCAAGACGTTCAGTCTAGGCAGAAGTCACGGGTCCATGTACATCCGAGTGAGATCGAAGTGAGTAGTCTTGTCATCACATCTTTATATAATTGTGAGCCTTTTCTAGCAGAACAAATCAACACCTGTAAAAGGCAGGGTTGACAGTTTTCCTCACAACTGACAAAGCAACAGTTAACTTTCTTTCTTGTATGTTGACCAAGTTATGAAAAACAGTATACAAAAATAAGAGAAACAAACATTTTTTTAACATTTGGAATCTATAGTCAGCTCAAAGTTTATGCTGCAGCAACTGTAACAAAAATATATTTCACTAACTTTTTAAATATTTGCATACAATTTACATGGTATTGTTTTGATTTTCATTGGTGACAACTGTTGAAAAATCGAATAACGCTGTTAGATAATATGGTAATAACTACATGGAAAAAATATGTCAAAATTAAAAAAAAGCACAAGAATTTAAATCATAGTGAGATCTTCCTTATTATCATTCAGCATATTATCACTGACCTGCAAACGTCTTTGGTCTTATCTCGTCTCCAAGTTATCAAAGCTCCAAGTTCGTCAGAAGCCTATTAATAACCCATTCATTTAAATCAGGTGTGTTGGAGCAGAGAGAGACCTCTAAAACATGCAGGATGGTGGTCCTCAAGGACCAGAATTGGGCACTTATGTTTTAGAGCAACACAAAACATTGTTATATGGTTGTACAGGGAAGGGACATGTCAGCTACACTAAAATGGTTTCTTCTTCTTCTTCTTCCATAAAAGAAAACATTCTTTGGTCCTTTCTCATAAACAAGGAGAATAAAATAGTTCTGAAAAAGAAGGTATTTGGCTAAGCAAATCTGTATTGTTTACTATAATAAAATGTTTTGGGGATTTTATGGGGCTGTGACAAAAAGGGCTACCACAAAGTTTAAAACCATTTCCTTCTTTCACACCAGCAAGACTAGAACAGCATCCTAAAAAGCAAAATAACGATTAAAGTAATCAGATTCCATTTAAACTCAGTTCATCAGTGACACAGACTAAGCTCTTTTCGCACCGAGCACTTTTTGCACTGAACAACACAACACCAATGGAAACGACACAAGCAGTTCTCCTCAAACACCACAGTTTCTTCCCTGTAGCCTCGCTCGCAGCACAACAAATCACAGCCACTGATGTCCATGGCCGTGCTGTTGCACATGCGGCCCCGTGTTCCCAGGGAGCCTGTTTTTCGATTTGCAAGGCAGAAATCTGGAGACTCGTCTGAGTAGATCAAATCCTGCTTATCTGGGGGTTTTATGTTCTGCCCAACAGGGATCAGGGTCTTCCCGTCATTGCCGCCCATCACCTTGGAAGCACCGTTGAACCGGTCCAGCAGGCGATCACCCACCTCACGGAAATGAGGCATCTTTTTCCAGCACGTACGCAGCGTGCACGAGCCCGACAGGCCGTGGCACTTGCACTCAGTCCGCATGTACAGCTTCACTGCCTGGCAGTGGAAAATTTAGAAAAAGAGGGGTGTGGGTTGATGGTTTGGTGGTAAAAGGGAAAAGAGAGGTGAGAGAGGTCAATGAGGTGGGGGAAAAAAAGCAAAGATCAATCAAGCAGAAAAATCATGATTTTTTACTTGTAACAAAGTGAAGCAGGAATGTCTTTAACAAATGACAAGTAAACTAAAGATAATGTAGTATTGTGTTCTTATATTTTTTTACAGACAAAGCCATGGATCACACACACACACACGTGCACACGCACACACAAACATTAACTGATAGATAGGTAAGATAAAAGCAGACGCTATTCTGAAGGAATTTTTCCCCAACCCCCGTTCCATCCATGTTGCCTCTGGCCTTCCTACATCTAACAAGCCTTGACAACAGATCATTCACTTATACTGCACATAATTAACCCATCACAGACACACACACACACACACAAACAGACACACACCTGTCCATTTAGACAGACACACAAGCTAGCAAACCAGAAGTAGGAGTACACATGCATGCATGCACACAAACAGAAATGTGAACACATCACAGCACGTTTATTTCTCAGCCTCTGGGAGTTTGCTTTTTTCTTTTTTTGTAGTGTTCAAAATCGTTTGTCACTAATGCTACAATTGGACTACGTCCCAAAAATCCTCCTCCCCTTTGTTCCTTTCCACCTTCTTTTGACCCGAGCTAAAATGAACTTAATAACTGATTGTGGTTGTTGTGCAACATCTCTGAAAGTCTACCGTAACAAGTTAAGACACAAAAGGATATTTATGAAAAGAAAATTAAAGTGATTTGAAGATCTATCTATTTTAATATATATTGAGCATTATTTATTAATTGTTTCAAGCATTTTTAAAAATTGGCAACAAATATGAGGTTAAAACTTCTTCAAAGATTGGACAAAATCTTAAAAAGTACCTGCCTTCAAGGCTTTAGAAACAAAATATGTGGCACGCTCTTGTTTTTTTTTTTTTTTTTTTTGGTTCAGAAACCTCATTCTTGTAAGAATATCAGTTTACGGTACTGCACAAATATAGCTACAGGCAAAATCATATTTCTTTTTCCATCTAGACGGAATGAAGGAATAGATCCAAAGAACAAGCAACAACTTTGAAAACATACAAGCTGCAGCACAGTTGGAGCAAAACTTCATTTTTTAAAGAAGTTATTTACTTAAAATCAAACATGAAAAAGGTTATTCTGAAAAATGTCAAATGATGCCGCTTGAAAGAGTTTACCAGAGTTAGTTTTCAAATATTTTGAATGTAACACTCATTGTAAACAAAGCACTCGTGTTTCATGGAAGTTTGAGTCACATGACTGACACACAACAGGCTGGCCATAGTTTGTGTAAGTCAACAAATACTGCAGATTTGTACAAGCATGCAATCTGAGAAGATATTTTTTTTCTGAAATATGAGAGTGAATCTGCTGAAAAGAGATTGAGTAAGATCATTGTCAATTATAACTATTCAAGGCGGTGAAGCATAATAAATACAGAGCTGAGCTTTCAGAAATTTACCATTTGACTTATTTTCAATCAAATTTGGCTGAATCTGTAAATACACAAATGTATGTAGTGGTTGGCATCACACATTTTGCTCACTCTTTTTTTTATTATTTGCAATGAAGGTAGAAGAAAAACTCAGGAAGGTGTTTCTTACCAGCCTTCCAGCCTCATTATTGTGAAGGTTAATGAGTGTCCTTATATCACTTCTGCCTCTTCTCCTCTTAGCATCCATGAACTGTTTGGACTTTTCATAACCAAACTCCACATCATCCCCACAGCCCCCCCACTCCCACTTAACTCCATCCCCAGAAGAAGATGGAGAAGGCGGCCTCGGAGGGGCTTTATTTCGGGTTGCTTCGCAGCCACACTGCAGGAGGTCTCCCATGCTGCAGGCCTGGGTGACAGCATGCGTCACACCAGCCGCCGTGATAGCATAGACAAATGCTGTTTCCCGAATATCTGCAGGAAGAATGACAATGCACACAATATCAACCAAAGACTGAAGCCAACACGTAAAAGATTATTATTCATTTACATATCTTTTCAAAATTATTTAAAGAGATAAGATTGTTCTGCATTTGCCACTGTAAATATGAATTTATAAATGATACAAAATTGTCTTTTTTATGTCTATTTTTATTCTAAATGCTGGTGAGAATCACTGCACAGGAGCAGGAAAAATAATGCAGGACACAATTTTACGTAATATTATTACACAGTCTTCTAAAGGAACTTATTTCAGCATATTTAGTTTGAGCTTAATATTTTTGTTCAACAACTTTCTGTAGTAGACAGACTCTGCAGGGTAATCTTCATGATAACTTCTGTGTGTCATGAATGTTTGCTTTAAAAGTATATATAAAGTAATGTTTGTTTTTTTAATCCAGTCAGTTGCTGGTGATGCTGAAGCAAGATAAAAGCAGTTTATTTGAAGTCCTGATGTGTAACTCCAACCCTGATCATCACTGGATTTGTGGTGCTGAGAGGGCAGCTGGTTCTTTCTAATGCACACACATTCAAGCACTTGCACTTTCATGAACACCCAGCTGGTGTTTTATTTTGGGTGCGGAGCTTAACGCTCTCTGCTGAAGGAATGTCCAACTACAACTGCAAATTGATCTTGTGTCTACCAAAGTAGGTTTGGGATTATTCTTTTCCACAGTCATTATCTACAGTCATTGTAGCTATTTTTATTCACTTGACAACAGAATAACAGCCAAGATAGCCTTACAGAAGGCCTATTATTGTAATTGCTGCTATGACACAACAAAAGTGGAAATGTATCTGCATAGTTTATCCAATAATGTTTTCTGCAGTTAACAACAACTTTTTCCAAGCGCTGTAATCTCCAATGCCCGTCTCCAAACCAGAATTCCTTTCAGCCTACAGACTAATAATTTATAGCCTGTATACTTCTATTATTTATATTATTTAATTGACTGATTCAGAAATTGAAATAACTCCTCAAGGTCCACAGAAGCCTGCTAATCACCCATTTATACAATCAGATGTGTTGGAGCAGACAAACACTTTAAACATGCAGGTCAGAGGACCCCAAAAACCAGGACTGGAGCTAATTCCTCCACTGAATTATTTTATGAGAACTGTAAAAATAACTTAAATTGGGCAAATAAACAGAGAAATACAAAAACATGTGATTACTGGAAGTAAAAACAAGCAAGAAATAATAAAAAAGGTAAGCGTAAAAGTGATGATTTGAGGCACCCAGTTTAACATTTTCCTCGCAGACATGAATTCCAAACAAATTCTCTGCCTCAGTGGGTGTCTGGGCCTGTCTACGTCTGCTTCTAATTCCAAAAAGCCCTTCTGCAGCATTTAGAACATGTTTATTAAATTATGTTTCAACGTTGTTGCCAACAACGCAAGAGTGATTAAGTGCATTAAAATAACTGTCAGTGACCCTACTGAGAAGCAAAGATTTAAAAGCGATATTTTACAATACTGTCTTAGCTAAAACATCACACTGTGGTCTGAGTTCCAATATTTGGATTATTACAAACAACTAAACCTAAATCAGTCACCTGAATACAAGACACTTAACAATATTTAAATCAAGTCTCAAAACTAAATAAATAAAGATACTTGTTTTAGGTCTCATATTAACATTTTATATAAAGGACAAATGTGAAACCAAGTATTTTTTGGTTTATCCTGCAGGACTGATTTTAAAAAGCACAAAACGGTGATTTTTAAAGAACTGTAACACCCCTGATGTGACTACCAGCATCATTTAACACTGGCTGGCTCAGTCTGCGAGTCAGGACTGCTTCAGGATCTGTGTGAATTCCAGCACTGCTCAGATCAGGGAAGAGAAATAACTGCTGATTAGTAACAAGAACTTTGACCTTGTTGCAAATCTGAGTCTGAAAGGCTCACGTCCAAAGTAAAGAACGTCTTGATTCACAAGTAAAATAAAATCTTGTTTTGACATGCTCATTAATTTATTCACACTTCTTATAATAAAAGTGAGAATTAGCAATAAATGATGTTGTGAAATCATTTAAAGCCCTTATTATAAACACGTAAACAATCTCAGACCCCACACATTTCAACATCTTACACCTTAATGGTCTCTGCCTGCTTTGTAACCTAAAAGTAAACACTTGCATCTTGGCGCGTTGATGTGCCAAGAGAGCGCACGCTCTAATTTAATTCTACTAAAGTTGGAAATGTGATCGCTCCATTATCATGCTGATAATCTAAAATGCTGTGAGGGATGAAACACACACAGACAGGCATGCTGATTGCACAAACTCCTCTACAGTTATGTTTTCTTCACAGAATTCCACTAGCAAACTATGATTACTTCTATCTCACATACCTGTCAATTGACACACACCTGCCCTTTCTTTCATAACACAATAACAAAGAAAATCCCTCTTCTTTTAAAGATTTTCTAACAAAAACACTAAAATGTGTAACTGTTGCAAAGGGATTTTGCAAAGCATTTTAATGACAAAACTCCATGTATTTCTTTTCTTGTCCTAATATTATGCCAGATAGTGAGCAACTATTTCAAATTGACCTTTATTTTAGTTAACAAATCAGAACACTAACAGCACCTCAAGCTGCTTATGTTTACAAAAGCCCATAGAACAAGAAATCAGTTATTTAAAATTTAAAAGGTGGGCGTGTCATCAGCTCCTGCAATTTAAAGCTTGCGTGAGCAGAACATCCCGTATCACTATTTTATAAAAGTCAAAGTGCATGATCGGGAGGTTAAGTGAACCACTCAGAGAAGGTAAATACAGAGGTGCTTTTATTTTGACATTTACTGGTACTTGTCTATAAAAAACAACCATTAAGGGCATATTCAGGTAATTGAGGACAAACACTTCAAACCAGAAGAGCACTTTGGCCTGTTTTTTTAAGACAGGAAGGAATTTATGATTAATCGTCTTCAACTGGTAGATTCTTGCCCCCTTTCCCATTTCCTTCTTCTCTTTCTTTCTTAATCTATCTTCACCTCCATTCATCTTTCCTTATTCCCTTTACAGAGGTCGTAACAAACACTGTGATTGGTATACAGAGATAAAATTTTAAAAAAATAAAGAGATCAATGAAGAGATAAAACAGGATTTTTAACTAACAGGAAAACTAGGTTTATACAGGCTGAAATACAATTTAGAAAAAACAGCTACATGCATTTCTTATCTCAAAGTGCACACATTTTTATCCTTTTTGGAAGCTTTTTGGCTCCATAAATTATTACTTAATTCTGTGTTTGTTAACTAAACACACAGATCAGAAGGTCCCCTGTGATTACTGTTAAAGAAGACACAAGTAGTTCTCGAAGGATCTAATCACACGACCGGAGAACCAACACAGTAATTGCTGAAGACCCAGCAGTGACCCAACGTCAGTTATTTTATGGACTTCAAAGAGCTGGAGTAAGATGTTAGGAGATCTTGAAAGAGATGCAAGGAAAAAAGCAATCTCAGCTAATCATTTCGAGCGTGCCCAATCTGATGAAGAGGAGAGTCAGTCAAGTGTGAATAAGTCTAGTCTGAAATACAACAGCCACCCTTGTCTCTTGGAGTGCCAACAGACAGGGATCTGACCTCAAGCTGATGTAAGCTTGGCGGCTGCAGTCCTTTGGGCTGAAAAGTTGGACATGACATTTTTGTAACATGCTCGTAAAGTTCCATTGAAAATATCTTGCTCTGGACTGGAAGTACAAATTAAATTATGAGAAAACCATATTTCTAGGCACACAGTAAAATATTATGACATTTATTGGAGAATTTCACTTTCCTTTCTTTTCTTTTTTTTTCTTTTTTTGAGAGATGAACAACAAAACTCTAAATATTCTATCTTGTTTTTTCTTCAATTGCAATCGATAACCTTTAACCTCCTGTCACTAAGACTGGATCACATTCCATCTCCATTAGACCTTACTGGACTCATTCAGTTGACCATCTTCCCACTCCAACTTTATTTTAGATATATAGTAACATTAAAAAAGAACAAATTCTATTATTTCCAACAAATACAAAACTGTTTCAACAATTACAATAAATAAATAAAAAACATCATTTATTGAAGATAATACAAGACCATAGAAAATAGTATCAGGGCTTCATTACACACCTTGCTGAAGTACTTTGCCAAAGTATTTATTGTGGCTGGTGCAGTTCCAGCGCCGGTACCTGAACTGGTACTGGCACTCCCTGACGCCGAGCCGGGCTCCTTTGGCTACTTCACTGACAATCTCCGGCTGGGTCTGGCACAGCTCGGCCTGTTTCCCTGCCAAACGCTTTGCCTTCCTGCAGATGCTGTTGGGATCCATGACCAGAGGACTGCCCACCGCCCTGCAAACAGTTAAATTATGTTAGAGGAGAGATGGATATCTGAGCGACAACACAGATGAGCTTTTTGAGGAGCAACAACTTGTCAGAACAAAAACCTACGGAAATCAGTAGCTGCCTCAAATCAAGTGTAACCTTTTTTCCAGCTTCGAGCCTGCCAGCTCTACCCACCAGCTGTGACGACAATGTGCTTCTTGAATCGGCACGTGGGAGACAACAGCGCACAGTTTCCCAGAGGCACATCTCAGCTCTGACATCAGATTATATTCTGCCACTGGACTGCATTTGGAAGAGCCGTGTGGTCCTCACAAATGTACAGTAGAAGTCACACTGTTGGACACGTCTCAACAGAAAAGCCATTTACAGTTTATCTTAATGCTGCTTAAGCTGATTTTGGTGAACTAGAAGCCAGGCTTTCTAGATTTCCAGATGATACAGCCTTTCTGTAGATGTAACAACAGTTAAGAGCTTCACCACATAAACCACACGTATCCCTCAAATAAACCTAACTTACAACTCCCCAGATTGAACTCTTTTAAAAGAAAAGTGGGTGTATTATATTACACAAAAGACTCTGTTAAAGTGTGAGGCAAAATAAATCAGGTTTGCTTCATATAGTTTAAATATTTAAAATGTTCAAACATATATACATTTTTCATTTTCTAAATACAGCTCTGGACCTCCTAAACAGCTATGACAGATGAGTGTATATAATATAGATAAATAGTTTATTCTAACTCATAATGGGAAAAAGAGGTTTGGCTCTGCTTTTTAAAAGTGCTGCCAGCATCTGTGTCCGATTCTGTGGCACAGAGGCTTTGCACAATGACTTTATTTCCATTTTTCTACCTCCTTAACTAATCACCCACTCATCCTCGCTGCACGCTGAACTAAGTGGACACAGAACAACATTTTTAACAGTGCCTTGTCATTATCTTTACGTTACACCATTTAATTTTTTTGTGTAAGCAAATGTCTTTATTAGTTGGAGTGGGGAGGGAAAGAGAAAGTGAGGGTGAGAATGGGGCTAAGTCAGTTTTTCATTCAGCCTTGTCCCTGTTAATCGCACCTCCTGATATCATCCATCTGCCTTGAGAGTTTGTTTTAAGAAGCAGAGCAAACACTCTCGCCTGTCCTCTCCCCTGGCGGTCTGATACGCTGCAAAAGATGTATGTCAGTGGGGGCATAAACAGACACACATGACTGTACACACACACCTCCCTCGTAATAGAGAATATATTTTCATACTAATATGACAAGCTAACATGTCAGCACTTGATAAAATGAAAACACCCTTAACAGAGAAGCTTGTTCCAGTCTCGATGCCAAGCGATCATGTCATGGAAAACCAGGTCTGGAGGCGAACCACACTCCAGCACATCAAACACACAGAGATAGACAGCAGGGGTTGCAGTTGTTGCAACTGGTTTTAGGATCAAATGTACAAACAAGTCTGCAGTAATAGTGATGCAAATAACACTTAAAGGTACGCATTGCAAAACATGAAATCAAACATAAAATGGTTCACCTGAACCATATCAAATGGTGCAGTTTGAAATAAGTTACACCACATGTTTCCCAGATCTACTGAATGCACTTCTGAAATGTGGGTCAATGTAAACAAAGCATTCATCTGAATCTGACAAAAAGCTTGTGATTGACCTACAACAAGTGGGCCTTAGTCTGTGTAGGAAAACAAATAAGGTTGTTAAGTTTATCTTTTGATCTGCATCGGTTACTTCAGCTGTAGATGAAGAAAGACGTAAAAAATAAGTAGCATCTGGGCAAAACATTTCCTTTCACATTTTGAATTTAAGGACACTAGTCATCGATATCAGAAAAAAATATTGGCAGATTTGTTTTTTAACATTTTTGTCTGTTTTTTATGACATTGTAATGAGTACCTCTAAAACACAACAAACATTTTTCCAAAACAGACTGACACATTGAAGCGACACCTGTTTTCTGCTCCCTCTAAGATTAGTGGGTGTACCGACAACACTGCTATGGAAACAATGCAACTGTGTAGTCATCATACAAATAATTTGGTCACAAAGACAGTTGGTAGGTGTTAATTTGAAGGTTGAAGCATAATATTCTGCAAAACATGCTCTTTTAAAACTGCTTATTAACTATTGCCTGCACTGCCATTGGGTTGTGTGTTTGTGTGAAAACAACAAAGAGACAAAAACTCACAGAGTAAAATTATTGTCCATGTAAGTGGTTTTCCCCCTTTTATTACTAACCCTGACTGAACTGTTTTGACTTGCTTGTGTCTAAGTTTGTGTTTGTATGTGCTACGAGCAGCGCTGGGAACTTTGTTACTCTGATGAAAAAAGATTTAAGAATTATTGATTCTGGTAAAAAAAAAAAAATGCATTAAGCATTCATTTTTGTCTCTCAGAAAATCGCAATTATGAGTTGTTTGACCTACTTTAGGGTGAATGGTCTCATCTCTAAATGTTGTAGTACATACCAATTTGAATTATAACAAAAAATAAACAAAGATTTAGTGTGTTATTAGTCAACAACCATCCCTATCACATACTCTGAGCACTAACAGATTGTGCAACAACTTTCTTTATAACGTTGGCAGGTTACAAGTGATTTGCATTCCTTCAAGAAAGATTCTTTATTTTCCAAACTATATATTTTTTAAATTTCTCTAAGTCTCACGTCTGTTTGTTTTGTCCAAACAGCTCCACACTAAAAACAGATTGACAGGATTTTTCCACTGTGTTTCGTACTTTATCTATTAACAGAAGATTATTTGTATGATGTCTATGCATTATGTGATAAATTCATGCAGCTGCTTAAAATGTCCCAGCTGCACACACTGTTTTGTTGATGAGGTTCTGTCTCCCTGCCTCCATTGCAGAAGGAGGTGGAGACAAGAGGGAAAGACAGGAAGAGATGCAGCGTCAGCTGTCAATCACAACGTGCAGCAGCGCATGGCTGTCCTGCGTGCCGCTGCCACAGTGCTACAAAAATAAATCAATAAAAACAGGGCCAGAAAGGGATTTGATTTATGAATGTAATGGGAACTGTGTCAAAGAAACAAAAGTGCAGCTACATCAAAGACTAGGAAATGTTGAGGTCAGTGACAGGTGATTCTTAGAAAGAATTTTACCAGAATTACTTTTAATTTTGTTATGAAGGAGAACACAACACAGTAAAAGTAATTCAGGCAGGGTAAATGCATACCTTTAGGGAACAGTAAGTATTTAATGTGTTTAGGATTCTTGCACTTTTAAAACCAGGCAAAACAGGCATGCTGTAAGACTGACTGCAGAATTGGCGTCTTGTAGAGCACTCTTTACTTCATGGTTTGTTTTTTACGCCGATTCTTCAACTAAAGCCCAATTTAACCAGCCTAAAACTGATGGTGTAAACATGGGATAAGTGTGAGATAGGGGTATAATTGTCTGATTGTGTTGCTGCCCTTTGCAAAAAAAAATAAAATAACAAGTTAAAATCTGCTTTTAAAATTACAGCAAACGTCAGTGTAACATATTTTAAAGTATAGCATTCATCCATCTAGACTAAAGTTCTAGACACAATGGAATGCATTGTTTGTCTAAGTTTTTCATGGGTCTGGGTGTGCAACACACATTGGATTACTTTAGGACTTTAGAAACATCAAAAGCTTGATGGGAAGAGTTGGACTGTTGTAGGGAACTCAGGTGGAAAAGTACACTGCTGGAGATATAACCAAAAATGGGGTGCAGTAATCGGATGATGTGATAATCTTACTGTAAATGCCAGGTATTCTTGCCCTTGTTTGGAGAGAAAAGCAGTGTTACTTTGTAAAAGGTACAGTATAAGGGAATGCTTTGTGGGCCCCACCAAGTGGAGTCCATGTGCAAAGAACAGAAAACGTTCACGATTGGTCAGAAGATCTAAACACTTTTCTGTCAAGCTGTCAAACTGTTCATTTGCATTTAAAAACAACACAGTAAAATGCAATAAATATATCAGATTCGACAAAGAACAATATACTGTAGTCCAAACCAGGAATTGAACCCATAATCACCTTGCTGTGAAACATTAGTGCTAACCACTAAACCATTGTGCCGCTACATCAGCATAGGAGGAGCTACTATTGTGTGCCATGTTCATATAGTTACTGATTGAAGAAAATAGTCACACAGAAAGTTTGAAGATGTCTGTTTTGAATGCATACAGCGCATAAAGAAAAATGCTTTTGAGACCCATATTTTTCATGTATTTAACATACATATGCGCCCAAACAGCTGGATTTAACACAGCAAGACATGCAGACAGATGAAAGCTTAGATCCACTTGTGAGGAAGAACATCAAAGTTTGACAGTAATCAGATTCTCTCATGCAAAGTGCCAGTCTTCTACAGCTTGTCATTTACAATGCAACTTCAGAACAGATAACTTACTAAAAAGGGATGTTCGGCCACTGATCATATCTGAAGCTTTGAGGAAACATTGTCTCGCATGAACAGTTCTTCGTGATGATAAAGAGCCAGTCAGAGGGAGAGCAGCGGAGCAGTCAGAGATAAAATAAGATCAGGAATCAAAAACACTCAAATCAAAAGCACTGTTGGTGGCAGAGTGCCCAATCGTGATCCACACTTTCATATTGTCTGCAGTGGTCTGCGGTGCTTTGTACAGAGCCATGGTCCTTTAGTTGTTTGAGCTGCTTTAAAAACTGAAATCAGAAAGAAAATTGAGGTTTTCAAATGCATTTTAGTTTTAAAATTAAATTCCCAATGAGGTATTGTCACAGGCTTGGTACAGGATCAGAACAAAACTTCTGAATGAGTTGCTGCATTGTTATTTTTGTTCATTCCACATTCGAATGAATGAATTTTATCCCTCCTTAATCCCTTAAGTATGCTGGAGATATAATCACAACACGTGGCAGAATCTTAAAAGATAGAATAAAATCGGAAAAGGGGCCAAAGAAAGAGAAAAGAACTGTCTAAAATGGAAAAAAAAACTTGTTTCAGGGAGACACATGATTCTTTATTTACTGATCAGTTGCAAATATTAGCACATCAGTACACGCTGGTATTTTGGCAGTTTCCTGGTCTGTACTATGGAAATAAGCAATGATCTCCATCGATCTGGAAAGAATAGTTCATAATCACGCAGTGATAAATAAATATATACAAAAGGGAAATTTTCAGTTCAAGGTTTGAGTAGAAAAACATTTTGATAAAATGTGTAAATGTGCCAAAAATATGCAAATCATTTGTAATTACATAACAATGAAAGTCAATTTAATGTAAAGCTTCTTCAGTCTTCAGTTTCTGAGCCTACAGACCAGAACACATCTTTCACTATCAGAGACATTTGATCATTTAGTTGCTAGTGGAAAACAGAGCTAAGAAAAAGGAAATCTATTTGCGAAGTCTCTTCACCAACAATTCCATATGACCAGCAGGGGAGAAGCAACCAGGCCTACATGAGAAAAGCATTTGTTCTGTTTTAACAACAGTGGCACGCCCAACAGCATCAGCTGCCAAAAGATACACATCAGACAAGACGCTGGATATTTTCAAAGACCAGTACTTAAAAAGGTGCATGGATGAGCTCAAAACTACTGATGGATTCTAGAAAGCAAAGCCAGAAATTTGACATGAAATTTGATGCTTTTGGTAACTCAGGCAAGGCCGACTGAAATGTAGCTTTCATCGTGTTACTCATAAAAACTAAGCTACACCAAATAAATGTAGCCAATGGCAACTAGAAGGGCCCACCTTACTATCATTTAACAAGCAGACGTAAAATCACCAAGTGCCTCTGGCTCTGTCTGCTTCTGAAAAGGAGATGCTAGTTGCTAATTCCATTGTCAGTGATGTCACTTGGTGATCAAAGTCTTATATATTGTTGTCAGAGTAATAGCATGATTTCTTTCTTTAAAATGGAACACAAACCTTGTGTTGTTGTCTTGAAATACACACTTTGATTAAAAATAAATATATTTATTTTCTCTGAGGTCTAATATATTGTCAGATTGTGGGAGGATCGGGAAGACATTACAGGACTTTCTTCTTCTCATGTATAACTTCCAGGAGCTGCTGGGCAAAACAAAAATTCAAACATAAAATTAGTCTGTTATCAACTACTAATAAAACCCAAAAGCAAACAAAGAGGAGCAATATCAGCATGGACAAAGTCTGAGTAGAAATGTGAGAACCCAATGAGAGGCATGACACAGGAGATGAGACTGAGAGTTTGTCTAGATTATTTTGACAAATCATTTAAAACTGTGATTCAAGTGAGGAAACTCTATTAGAAATATTGACTAGTTGATGGTAAACCATGGACTTGACTTAAAGGTTGTGTATCCTCTGAGAAGTCAGCCAGCCAGACTGATTCTGTGGCTGCTTAGAAACAGCTGGAAAATAGATAACAGCTTTGAAAGCTCTGCACTGGTTTTAATGGGGCCTGACTATCTACTGGCTTCTTTTCAACATTACAAAGTTGTGCCTCCAATTGGAAACTATTTTACCCCAAATCTGCAAAGAAGACTACATTTATTACAAGCTCCATAATTAGTTAAAGAAAGATGCATCAATTAAGCGTGGATCCGAAAGAACTAAAGAAGGTAGGCTAAAGCTATTAACCAACAGATGATTAAACATTTTGAAAAAAAGTGACAATTTGTGCAAAACCATTTAGATCACTCAACACATTAAAGGATCTGCAAAATGTCTCCCCAACATAATAAATACTGAAGTCTCCAATTTGTGTGACTTCCCTAGTAGATAAAAGTGACTAGAAAACAAAAGAAATGTGATTTAAATGTTCCTACTGATCTTACAATTTCACAAACATCTCTGAAATGTTCTTGATTTAAAGTGTGCTTCAGGAAAATCATTCCTAAATGCACATCCAACAAGTATTTTCTGAGAGTTTAATTAAAATTCATACAGTGATATGTGATATTTTGCTCACAAAGGGAGACATGAGCAAAACAATATTGTTTCCCACCTTTGAGTGATGATAAATAAGCCAATATTTGCAGAAAACAAAAATGGTGCACGAGAAGTGGAAAAAAAAAAAAAAGAAACCACGTTCCTGCAAACATCAGTGTTCATGACAGACGAGAGCATTTTTGGTTCTGAATCCAAAGTTTGACTGTGACTCTGTTTCTCTCCCCACACCCTGGCATAGTCAGTTCCACTTTAAACACATGTCTCCAAATTATTGTCCAAACATGTTGCAGACTCATGCCACCCATCACACAAACACACAGACATAGACACACAATTTGAAGACTTTTTTTAATCATACATTTTGCCAAACCCACATTGTCATTTAATCTTTATTTCTCCCCCATCTCTCCGGTCCTGATTAGACATTTAGCTTTGCAGAGCAGCGCTGCAGCGGGCAAGATAAGATCTTTACGATGAAGCTCTCTTCTGGTGCAGATGGGGGTTCATGCTAGAAACCCGAGCATTGTGCGTGAATGTGTGCATGTGCTCCTATTATGACTGAATGGGTGCTGTTGTGCACCTTTGAGCATGTATTTGGACAGAAACACACAACAAATAGGTCTTGAACACAGACAGATGCATATAGTAAATCCAAAGCGAACACCTGTGACAGACTGACCACCAATGAAGGGCTGTGACACACGCCGACACACACATACACATAAATGACACCGTTGGCCCTGCGAAGCACTGCAGTCAAAACTAGTATAGAGGAGAGCAAAGACATTCCTCACTCCTCTGAGTTGAGCTCTCTGCTCTCAAGCCAAATGATTAGAACGCTTTAATCAGTCGAGGCTCTGAAAGGACAGTTATCTCCCAGCATTTCATATCTCTCATTCTGCGTCTCTCATTGCAGCGCTCTCTTTTCCCTCAGCGACAACCTATCCATGTGATAGGCGTTTTCCTTCAGAAGACACACAGAGATACAGACATTCAAAAGGACTGAGCATGAGGCAGGGACAGAGTGATGCATGATGGCATGTCCAGCATCTTTCAACACAGAGAATCATTGTCCCAGCAGACCTGCAGAGCGACCCACAGGTGTGGCTTAACTTGTGCTGCATCACAGTTGGTCACTGTGTGCACACATCTGTATGCGTACGGGAGCCAACGAACACGAGAGTGAGTGAAAGAAGATGACAATTTATGTCAGTGGGGATAAATGGAAAGTAGCTGATTCCTAAGTGTTGATTCTCTAAATCCATAACTGTTTTTCTTTTGAAATAAATGTAGCCAGTTCTGCACAATGCATGGTCAGTTGAAATAAAAACTAAACTCACAGACTTTTGTCACTCTGATCTCTCTTCTTGAATTGTATTTAGTTAGCACATTGAAGGAATCTGTAAGATGTAGCCTCAAAATAATAAATATTAAAGTCACCACATTTGTGATTTTAATTTAAAAGATAAAAGCGACAAACAAATGAAATGGGATTTAAATGCTCCTACTGATCTCACAATTTTACAAACATCTCGGAAAAGTTCTTAATTTCGAGTTTGGGTCACAAAAAAATACGTATAATAACCAGCACTTGTTAAGATGTTTTTAAAACCCTAATCTGAATAATTACTACTCTTGAATATGTATTAAACAAGCATATTTGAAATCATTTGGCCATTTTAAATAAATGTTGTTTTTTTTAAACCTCACAGCTACGTACATTTGACACAGTTTACTTCAATGTTCTATTATCCCATCTGGAGTGAGTGTCTGTATTAAATATATAACACTAGCTTTGCTAAGATAGTGCCTAACTCACATTTTTCTGTAAACCTTGGCTAATTTGCTTCTTATTCGGTAGGCTTCTAGTCACATACCAATATATTTATTGCTTTACATGCTTCCCTTTTTCACCAACTTTGGAAAATATCTTTTAACAAAGACTTTTAGTTGACTACTGTTGTTCCTTGAAATCCAGATTCAAAATGTTAAACTTGAATTGGATTTTTGGAGGAATCTGAGTGCAAGCAGATTTTTTTTCTTGTTTAGTGAAGCTGAGGCTACGTCTCACTTTCCCACCCTGTGGTCCACGCATTTGTCTGTTTTGTTTTCCCATATCCATGGCCATTTTCAGTCAATTATTTCACAGGTTTCCTACCTTTTATTTTAAGAAAGTTAGTGAAAATGGCTCATCTACCAGTCAACATGGACCTCCGGAGCCTCTGCGACACTACATCCCACATTGACCTTGACTGGGCTATGAATGAACAGTGGGAGGATTCAATAGGACAACACCACAAAGCTTCACTTTCAAACTGCAGATGTGTGTTCATGCGTTTGAGAGACAAAGACTGAAACATTTGATGTTTTCTGAGAAGGTGCTACACAAAGCAGTACTTCCACAGACAGACAGGAAGTGTTGGGAATAGAAAATGTGTTATCAACCCATCTGCTGAACCTGACTCTATCTGCATGTCTGTCCGACTGGCAGCCACCTAACAGAGCTGAAGACTGCATGGATTGTTTTATGATGACATATCCACTGTGCCTAGAGGGCCACCTGACATTCCTCACCCTGAACCCCCTCCACACACACACAGACACACACCAATAACACCCCCTCCACCAATCTCCTTGTGTTATCACTCACTGCAGGCAATTTAAAGCACACACCTTTTCTCTCTGCAGTTTTCATATTCTCTTAACTCCTGATTTTTTTTTTAAAAAGAGGCAACTCACATCGCATTTTGTGATTTTTAAACGATAGTCACACAGCCACAGTCATTTTTTGTACAGCCTATCTTTCAGATATCCAGAAAGTTTATCACTTTAAAATGTTTGTCACTGATATAATAACGTCCGATTTTTCTGTCTGATGGAATTATATTTTTAACAATTTAAAAGCCTATTTCTAGACGTTTTAAATCAAAATGTCTTGCATTATGCCAAGATTAACACTTCAGAATCACAACCTGAACTCAGACTGACTGTTGTAACTTAAAAAAAAATTAGATGAATTAAAAAACAAAGATAAACAGATTTGATTTATCGGAAACCCAATCTATTATCCAGATCCGGGACTGACACGGAAAACACGTGGTAACTTACCACCAGAGTCCGATGATGTTGACCGGACAGAGCAGAATAAAGAAGATGGCCAGTTGGATTCGCGAGAGACGAACCGTCATGTTGATAATTCCCAAAAAGTTTCTTCAGCAGAGTTTAACGTGACGAGCTCAGCCAACACCGACAGCGATCTGTTCCTAAATACATAGGAGGTCCTTGTTTTGTTGTTTGTTTTTTCAGTCAAATCTTACGCAGAGAGTCTGTCAACAAGCGCGCAAAAGTCCAGCTCCACTCCTGTCGGGCGCATCTTAAAGCGCAGCAAAGCTGGTCAAGTGGCTCGTGAAGAGATGTCCGCTTTCAAAGGTGTGGTTAACCTCTTCATTATCCTTGTGCTCTGCCTGTCCTAGCGCGACTACAAGTTTTGGAAACCGGGCCGAGAAGGAGAAGAGTCCAGGCAGCAGCGGAGGCTGATCCGGCTGCGCGTAAAACCAGCTGAGTGGGAGAAGAGCGCAAAATGTCGCCGCTCTTTGGAGGAGTTTTCACACGATTACTTTATTTTTTTAAGCGACAGCAAACTGGGGAAAAACTGTTGAAAGTTGAACAAAGTCTGAGATGTTGTCCGCTCTGAACTGTTGAAGTTGAGGAGAGGAGTCGCGGTACTCACCGGCTGCAGGTAGAGGCGTCTCTCCTGCGCACTCTGACAGCATGTTTTCCTTGGATGGGTCTTCTCCCACCTTGGTGTGTGACGTCGCCCTGGGCGAGGTGAAATCTTCGCTGTCAATCATGGAAGGAGGGAGAGAAAGAAACTGCAATTAGTTTTAGGAGAGGCGGGCTGGGAACAGGGATCGGGGTGTAAACACTGTAACACAGCAGGCGCAGAGAGAGGGGGGTGGGGGGGAGATAATGTGTTTACGATTTCTAAAAGGTCTCCGATGTCCATGTTTTTTTCTCTTTTAGGATTTCAATTTGTTCATATAAACTAAACTGTGGTAAACATTTTTCTGCAGCAAAAAAGTAGGGGCGCCAGGAGGGGCCATTGACCACCCCACTGCCCCTCTATGTCCATCCAACCACTGGGCTGTGACAGCTGGGAGACCTACTTGGCAACTCAAATATTGTGAGAGAATATGCAAACTTTCCATTGTCACTGAATTCAGATTTTCTGCGAATGGTTAGGCCTCTGGACACTTTTTAAATGGCCAGTTTTAGAAATTTGTTACAGTTTTAGGACCATTTCTGGTATTCACACCAACCTTGTCAAGACCAGGAGTCATAATGGGGACTAAAGACCGGTCCCAATACAGTGGAACTCCATTTTTGGGCTGGGGATTTGGTTTAGGACTAAGGTGTGAATTGAGTTTAGGTTTAGGGTCAGGTATGTACTGGCGGGGTTAGGGTTAGGGTCAGGGGTCAGGGTTAGGCTGTAGAAATGACTGGAAATGAATAGAAGTCAATGAGCGGTTCTAATAAGGATAGAAATACAAACCTCTGTGTGTGTGTGTGTGTGTGTGTGTGTGTGTGTGTGTGTGTGTGTGTGTGTGTGTGTGTGTGTG